>VTON01000119.1:0-413409 GCA_009617725.1 Hydropsyche tenuis | reverse complement strand
TCGAGATTTTAAAGTACGCGCGTCGCTATAGGAATATTTTTTAAGGTATTTGAGAAAGTTTCAACGTTCTAGGTCGTTTCGTCACAGTTTGTATTAAGGACAAACTTTAATTAAAAAAAAAGCGTCTCAGACAGACAGACAGGGGACTTTCAGTTTTATAATAGTACTATGTATTCGGACTGGCTGCGCCAGTCCTCACGCTAGGACCTTGGCCCCCCCTGGCTACACTCCACACCCACTAATATTGAGTTGTAGAAATTAATATCGATTTAAAATTTGAAAAAAATGATTTATCGAAAAAAACGTATTTTAAAAACATTTATTATTTTATTATCATTTATTGAAACGAAACCTAAAAAAAAATTATAAAAATTTATAAACAAGTTTGAGAGCCGCACGCTTAAATATAGAAATGAAAAAAAATCATTATAACTTTATAAAAAGTTTGAGGATTGCACGATTTTATATTATACCTCAACGCTAGTGGGTAAGCCCTTCGGGCGTACCGGCTCGCCCTGGCTACACACCCAAATCCACTAAACTTCATAAAAAAAGTTTGAGGATCGCAGGCTTTTTGTTAAAACGAAAAAAAATTATTTATCGAAAAAAAACGTAATTTGAAAATATTTATTATTTTAATATTATTTATTTAATCGAAATCTAAAAAGAAATCGATATTTGACTTCGTATTGCGAAAATATTGAAATAAAAAAAAAATCATTAAAACTTTATAAAAAAGTTTGAGAACCGCACGCTTAAATATAGTAATATTGAAAAAAAAAAAATCATTAAAACTTTATAAAAAAAGTTTGAAAAAAATTGAAAAAAAATAAATAAAAAAAATCAACTACACAGTTTGACATTCGTATGATTCGGTAAATCGATAAATCGACGCGATAAATTAATGTGAAAAAATTATTGGTTAGGATTCTATGACTTATTTATATGTCGATAGATACGTTTTTCGCTCAACATATTTTTCCATACTAATTTATATTTGAACAAAATTAAATGGCGTCGGGCCTTATTTGGCAGATTTGGCCGAAAGACCGTTTTTGGCGTACAAAACGAATTTTTCGCGTATTTCATTTCATTGGATCTCAAATATTTCGATGAATATCGCATTCCCGTCCGAAATACGAAATAGATCGTCGCTTAGGGATCCATAGCAAGATATTCCGCCATTGAAATAACCCCCAATAGTGAAAAAATATCGGAAAAAATCAAAAGGGGCGCCTACTAATTTCCGAAAAATTTTCAATTAATTCATTTTTTGCGTAATTTAATTCGGCCTTTTTCGAGATTCTAAAGTACGCCAGTCACTAAAGGATTATTTTTTAAGGTATTTGAGAAGGTTTCAACGTTCTAGGTGGTTTCGTCACAGTTTGTATAAAGGACAAACTTTAATTAAAAAAAAAGCGTCTCAGACAGACAGACAGGGGGACTTTCAGTTTTATAATAGTATAGATAGATAGATAGATATCACTCAAAAAATACACCGCGGAAACAATCGCACATAAAAGAAATTTTAATCTTCTCATAACAAATACGAACCATTCATTGCGTTGCAGTTTAACATACATACATACACAATCATCTAAAAAACATACAAACAACCCTAACGGCCTATAAAAGCCCCAACGCCCACACAGCACCGAAAACCTCCAAACAAAATCGCAATCTTTTGCAAAAATTTAACGAATGCGACCCCGCTCCGCCCACACTTTCGGTTATCCGATTCGCAATTCTGGCTGAGATCTTTGTCGACGATTGCCGACCTACACAGCCTGCACCGAGCACCATATTGGTTTCTGTCGATGAAGGCGTTGAGCAAATACCATTCAGCTGAAAGCCGGGGCCCCGATGAGAGTCAATTGGCTGCCGCGCGAAAGCTTTCTCGCTCGCGCGTCCGTGTAAACAAAAATTTCGCATGCATATATAGGGGAGAGTCCCCCAGTACCGGCCGGCACTCAGTACCGGCCAGTTACAAATTCTATAATCCTACAATAGATAGCGATTAGATTTTTACCGATTTTAGTTCGATACACTCACGCAAGTATATGCCTCGTCGGGTGTCGACTTGTCACGAAAAGTTCACTGCCAGTGCAAAATTTTCTGTTGCGCGTAATAGACGTACGCTGCTTAATTAAAATTGTGTCGGTGATTTTCGAAGTTCAAAGATACAGTTTAAAACAAATAACTCTTGGTAAGTATAGTGTACTTATATGACTATATAAAAGTGTATTTTAAATCAATATTTGTGCATTCGTTTTTCTCTGTAATCGAACATATTTTTTTTTTGTGTTTCCCCCAGTACCGGCCATTCCTTAAGTTCGTTTTTAAAAGGCTTGCTTTACTTTTAGGTACACAAAAATGCCTAGTGATACAAATGATGGTCAGAGGAGGCAAAAGAAGGGTACCTGGGATCCTGCAGACATGCATAAAGTCGTGGAAAAGGTACTGATCAAAGAGATGAGTGCACGTCAAGCCGCAGAGCGCTATCAAGTACCACGAACTACATTGAATGATAGAGTTAGTGCTATTAAAAAAAATAAAGAAATGTCCATTGAGCCAATTATGGGTCGTTTCTTTAATACTTTTTCATCTGAACATGAAGAAATATTGGCAGAATATGTTAAAGACCTGGCCAACCGGCTAATGCCTTTAAACAGGAAAGAATTTTTATGTCTCGCTTTCCAACTAGCCGAGAAATTAAAGTTACCTCACCAGTTCAATCAAGAGAAGAAATCTGCAGGAAAACACTACACTAAAAGCAATGTCGAATCATTCAAGCGAGAGAAAAATGTCCTTGTAGGAAAAAATTTTAACAAGAAAAGTAAGGTTTCAAGAAAAGATGTTACTAAAAAAAGTAAGAACTTGCTTTCAGATGTTAGTAAGAAAACAAAGAAAAATAAAAACGAAAACCTACCTCCTTAGGCAGTCCCAGGGATGTCCCGGTGTACGGGGGTGGGTTTTAGTATTGGATAAATGGTTACCTATTTACTGGCCGGTACTGGGGGACAATTCTTTAGAGTCTGATTTTTTCTAGTTTTCGAATTGCATTAATAAAGTAGATTATTTCTAAACATACTGGTTGTTTATTATTTTTATTTATAGTTTAATATATCTTTTACACATATCAGGAGGTATTGAACATGTAACCTTAGGTATTTAGATTTTTTTGTTGATAATCCTTAAGGTGACGGTACTGGGGGACTCTCCCCTACTTAATATCGATTTTTTTGATAAAAGCTATTTAGGATGTGCTCCAATCGACGGATGTACCAAAATAAGTGGATATAAAAAGAGGGTCGTTCGTGTTGTTTGAAAAAAAAAAATATCATTCGATACATGAATTATTAAATTCTGTTAAGGAATTTCAGCTCCTTTTTTTCTGTTATGAGAATGTATTTTTTTTTGTTAAAATAAGAAAATTCACTTAACGCGTTGAAAATATTACGAATAATTTAGATGTCGTCTTTCGATTTACTAATTTTTTTCAAACAAAGATCAGTCATCGAGTAACTTTCTAAGATGGATCGAACGCACTCATAACAAAAATAATACGAGCAGATTTTTTTTGAAAAGTTTGAACGACACCGGTCTGAAATCCAAGACAGAGAACACTGTAAGTCAAAAACAAACAATACTTATACACCGAGACATTTTTCAGCAATGCGAAAAAGTTCAAAAAGCGGCATAACCGAGACAAGAGGCTTGCTGGTGTAGTGTCGCGCGCAGACCACAGAGGAGTTTTCTGAAATTCGTTCTTTGTCTTTCGGCAGGCTCCTCGCTATTCCTTTAATGAAAATATTCAAAAGCGAAGAGATTTTCCGCATTTCAGGACACGGCACCGAGTAAGAGATCTCTCAGAGAAACCGCAACTCTACTCGCGACCGTGATACGCTTCATAATTCCGTTGAATGTTTTAAAATTTGCAAAACGCTTTTAGCAGATTAAGATTAAAATATGTACAAATTTATACCAAAAAATTCAAAAATCTTCTTGAGTTTACATTGAATTTCATTACAAATTCATAATCATTCGTATTTGAAAATTATTACATAAATATGACGCACTTCTTACTAGTTTTGAAAGAAAATTCTATATAAAAATCCCAGAACTCATCACATGAACTAATCATCATCATTTACCATCGATTGCTGGATGAAAACCTCTCGAATTCTCTTTCAATTTACTCTCAATATATTTTTATTTCTTCCATCTATCATTCATTCGGCCTTCATATTTTTTATTTTTTATTTTCTCAAATACCTTTCGAATACTTCACGTGTCAAGACCTACTGTCATTTCAACCTCTCAATTCGATCCATGGACAAATACAATCTAGAAATACCACAATTTCGGTGTGACTAATCAAGAGATTTCAGGATGGAATTCCCATCTGGGAACCCGAGTTTGCATATCTCACATCCAACACTATGAATGTAACGATGTGAATATACACAGACATCTATATTAATTGTCAATCAGATAAATAAACTCAATAGAATCATTCATAATTTTCAAAACACAATCATTACCAATTTCAAGCCTCCCTTCCACCGACAATCAACAGAACTAATCGAACGAAACCCACCCGGAAAAAACAAACTCGCCCGCTCTAACACACACATACACACCGACTCAAAAGCTCAATACGCGATCGAATTTAATATCGCCGAAGCTTTTCCGGTCACGGACCGTCCGAACGGCGAAGACTGTTGTACGCGCCTAATGAAACATTTCGACCGCGCTCCATCTAAATTCAAATGGCCATAATTCCCGACGGACGCCCACCTGGCCGAATGGCATTTTCATTTAAATGATCGGCCCCGTTTATCCAGCCGGCGGAATTGCCGAAAGCCAATTTAATATCGGAATTCGACGGACTGGCCAGGCCGTTTGTAGTTGTAGGGCGACGCTTTTGATCGTCGTGTATGTGATTTGTGGTTCGAATGTTAATGATGATGTGGAACATTATAATGCTCCGTGGATAATGACGATGCCGATCTCTATATGATGGATAAAAGTGTTCATGGGTTCGAAATGGGGAAAAATGTACGTGTAAGTCTTTGTAGATTGAATTGTGAGTGAATTCGAAGCCTTTTTCGTTTTTTCGCAGATGGAATATGAAATCGAAATCGACACGAATGTATAGGTAGATTTATAAAATCACCGTTACGAGTTTTTAATCGGATAAAAAACTCGTTTATCCATAACAACTATACGAAATAATAAGTCGCCAGAACATATTTGGATACAAGGAAAATCTCGAAATAGCAAAGTGTAACGAGATAAAATCTCAAAAAGAATTATTCTCAGAATAAGCTGGTGAATCACAAACGAAAATTTCAAAACCGTGTCCACTTTCTCAAGATGATATAGGGGAGAATTTTCTAAATCCGTGACACATGACACGTGAGTTCGAGTAAAGTTCATTTTTATTTTTAATAATATCAACGTTTTTCTAGAACTATATTTACTGAAAACTTGCCAGTAAATACACTAATACACGCTGACGTAATTTAGCAATAATCGTCCACATGTGATGCTAGTATAGACATGTTTTGCAATTTTCGGATTTTTTTCATCGTGCAGAGCACATGCACGATTCAGGTGAGTAAAAAAAGCTTTCTTAAAATTGAGTATACTATCACGGAATTACACGACGACTGTCATATTATAGAATTAGACGTCTCAGATTCGATCATTTGAGGAGATGTTACACAAAAATAATCACATATAAATAATGATTCGTTGAAAAATAAGATTGATGCTTTATGATTGTGAGAGTTTTATAGTTATTTTACAATAGAATACAAGATAATGACAAACGAGTGCTTAATATCACGGAATTAGAAAAGTCTCCCCTATTATAAAAAATCAGACAATGAGGAATATCAAATGTGGGGGTATTCATTCGCTATAAAATTTTATAATAGAAATTATCAAAAATAGTATGATTTAATCGATAGTTTTCAAATAGACGAAATTTGCATGAGAAACAACAGAGGCGTTGACATCTTAACAATTTTTCTTTTCAACTTGTCGACTTTTCGTTTTCATATGTGCAATATTTTGCGGGGCAAACTTCATGAGATTACGAAGACGACGAGTCCCCTGTTATCCTTTTTCTTTATTTTTTTTCTCGAAAGGATATCCTTTCCATCACTTCGCCGGCCGTTCGGGAGGATTCTCAAAGATAACTAAGTGCTGACAGGACTACTCGTGTGGATATCAACGTCAATGCCAGACGTGTGTTCAAATAATTTTTTTTTCTCCTGAAGATATGTAGCCGAGCTAAACGAAATGCGCTAAAGGAAAAATCATCCTGCCGAGTCAATGGGATTTTCTAGACATCGAATCCTATTTGTGATTTACGAATGACGTCTAACTGGACCTGCTGTTTCGCGAATATGATTCAACAAATAAATAATAACACAAAAAATGAAATGATAAATTTAAATATTGAAAACATATGCAGTTTCAACAATGTAAATATCATACTAAATAAATCACTTTGATACAATTCGACCGCAAAAAAATCACATCCGAAAATCTCCGATTCGACCAATTAAAAAACCATCGACCCGGCGAACGACACTCGCATAAAACACATGGCGAGAACCGCTTCTGCGAAACGCAAAAGGACGCGACCGCATACCGCTGATTACGAAGGAATAAATAAAAATAAAATAAAAAATCGCACACGACCAGAGAGAAAGGAACATCGCCGAATTGCCAGTCATCGCAAGCCAAATAGGACGATCCGGCCGAAGAATGGTGAGCGTCATCATCATCAGCGCGGATGCCGATATTGTTGAGCGACAATGGACGTCGATATGAGCCGCGCAATCTTTTCAGATCCCTCTCACGGCACAATGCTGCGTGTAAATCTCTCCGTTTTTCTTTTTATTTTTCCATTTATTTATTTCGGCCCGCACAACAGTTCGTTGCGGATGATAAAACCCGAAATGTGCGTATAGAGAAGAGTTTCGTAGATCTTTTTGAAGAACGCATACATGTGAGTGAAATCTCTACCAAATTTCGGTAAATGTGAAGAATCGATCGGTGCGCTAATTTAAATTGGCGCCCTGTATCACGCTCATTCGTGTACATGCATACTCATTGACAGATGTCAAAATGCGATTTTACAATTAGTTATCACAGTTACTTAAATACAAAGCAACTCAAATACGTCGTTGAACTCAATCAAATATGAATTTAAATTAATTTAATTCGCAGTTTCACAGATGTCAAACTGCGAATGAGTATGTGTAGGTACGTGCATGTACATGTATGAGTGTGATACAGAGTGCCAACTTAAATTTGCGAAGCGATCGATCCTTCATATTTACCCAAATTTCTAATGAAATTATCTATGTGATAATAAATTCAAATAAAATGGGCATTAACATGACTAATTTTTAAACATAATCTAACTATGCTATCGTTTGTTCTACAAAATAAACAATTTATAATATTACATATATGCGAAACGAAAGCTAGGCATATGAATAATTGAAAAAAAATCCCGGTACGAAATACATCACATGGAACATACTGATTTTATACATTCGACCAAAAGCATACGTGTCTCGCTGTGTACATAAAACGTTCCGACGACCGGATGACTGGTATAAAAGTTAACAAAAAAATAAAAAAAATCATCGGTGTGCAACTAACGGGATATAAATGCCTTACAAAGAATGCACTCCGACCGATCCTCTCGTACATACGAAATGAAATGCAGTCGATGCACTCGATGGTCTATTTGCTTTTAAAAATAGATTTTTCAAAAAATAAGTAAAACTTTTGAACGTGTCGACATTATCGCTATGTTAAAATGTTAGTACGTATTGCTAAATGCCATGCATAGTGTGAAACGTTTGCATATCACAAATGTCATTTTATATATGCCGAAAAAGAGCCAAGAGTAACAATCAACATAACCCACTATTATGTAAATGTTTTTTTTTTATACAAAAAGCTAATGCATATCAGATTATACATATTTACATATGTACATCACGAAGAAATCCCATTAAAAATTTTAAAACATTAGTTTTGAACCTTTCAAAAACCCGACATATTATACGTACATAATAATCGCACGGAAATCCCATAGCCATCACCAGCCGCAACAATTACCAAACCACCGCACCCACATACCGATAGATCCCCATAGAACACATCCAGAAGCCGAAATCTGGAAGGCACAACGCACGTGCGTAAAAAAGGAGCGATTTGGCGAATTTATACGACCGTATAAGATTCCCAACACGACGAAACACTCCTAGGGCCGCAAAAACCACCGTTTCCTCGAATTCCGTTCGAACGGGCGGAAAAGCGGAGGGACATTAATTATGATATACAGAGGATCCGAGCACCCACCAGCAACATAATCGGGACGGCATAAGCACGACCCAAACACCATTCTTGTGCATACACGGTGATAAATTAGCCGGATAGGCGGGACACAGTGAGGAAAGGTTTACTACTATCCAAACATCCGATTGCAAAATACTCCGGGAGACGAAGAGGCTCACATTCGCACTTGGGGTATTTCGGCAAGGGTGTTGAAAATTAATTATTGTTGAATTTTATTTTATATTGAAAAAAACTTATATCATATATTTACAAATCGCTAAAAATATTCAAGAAAGACTATCTATTAGAAACTTGAGCGTTTTTCAATAATGGTCATCGCCTACTGAACCGCGCGTGGACCGCTCTCCGCTTTCGAAAAGTATTCAAATATAGGTTTTAATTCGTATTCCATAAAGCGCAATATCGTGATTGAGTGAAGCTCGAAAAAAAAAGCGGTGAGGACCACTCGAGCGGTCCTCGCGTGGTTCAGTGGGCGAAGATCATAATGCGTGAATGCACTATTAAATACTATTGAACAGACATGGGCAAAAGGCGGCCCCCGGTCCGAATACGGCCCGCAGTGATATTTACTTAACAATAAAAATATATTTATTCAAAATAAAATCAAGTCAGTGGAATATGAGAATTAAAAGAGGATATCATCATATTTTTGGAAATTAAACCGAAAATAAATGATTTTCCTGAACTAACAATAAAACAGACTTATTGGCAAAAAGATTTTTATTTTTCAATCAATATTCTGAATTATTTGAATAAGTAAATTTTAAATTACAAAAAAAAAAGAAATAATGGTACAGTATTTGAAGTATTCAATTTTATTAGAGCATTTATGGTCAAATTATTACTTTTTTCGAAAAATTTTAGAAAAGAAATTCGATCAATTTCCCACTATGCAAAAATATTGCGAAAATTTCAGTACGAATGATTTACAAAATTATAATTTACTTATTTCAGAACTACAATCAGATTTCAAAGAAATTGAAAATGATTTATTATTTTTTACTAGATGCCTTTGGCCCGTGACGGCTCGAAAATATTTCAATTCGGCCCGCCATCTGAAACAATTGCCCACCCCAGCTACATAATTAAAAGCAATCCAAAAATTCACAACAGAAAATATTATTTGATAGTGTCCGAACTACGGTACATAATTGCATTTATCTAATATCCGTACTATATTTTTTCCAACTTCATTGATCAATGTAAAACAATACATTTCACGTTGATAATTTTTCGATATAACATTATAATAAAATATCGGTGTTCTCTTATGGCGAAATGAAATAAAACCATTCTGAAAGCGGTCAACTGTTAAAATGACAAATTTTATTTTCGTTCAAAATTTACTATCTGAATGTCCGCACTTATTGAAACACCCCCCCTCATATACATAATATTGGGACTTCTAGGTTGGAACTGCTCCAGAAGCGAAAATGATACTGGAATTATGGAAATCGCTCGGCGATAAAACACACTGATACAAGGGACAGGCTGCCCGGCGAGACAAGAAGTTCGAATTGAGGAAAATTTGATGCATCCATATTTGAGTTTAATGTTATAGACATTACGAATTTGTATTTCAAAGTAGATAAAATGTAGCAATAGTTATGCGGTTTCATTCTAAATGGCGAGCTATTATATTTATAAGGGATTTTTCAAAACTTATAACTAGCGATCAAATAAGTGAATATTTCAATAGCAAAAAATATAATATTTAAGTAGTTACTTACAACTAATTAATTGCGATCATTTTCTTTTTTTTTGCGAAACAACAATCCTAATTTTTTTTACCTGTAACAATGAAAAATAACATATTATTAACATGCAAATGAAAATTATACATAAATGACAGTCAATTGACAGAGTAATCTCATTAAAATATATTTAGAAAAAACAATTAATTCAAAATCACTATTTTATTTGATAAATAAAAGAGGTGAAAAACGTCATAAGTTAGTTCATTTAATAGTTCATTAGTTCATTTAGTGAAAAAGATACGGAGGTGTCAAATGTCAAATGGTTGGTTTACGGTGCCAAGTATAAAAAATATTATATTATAAATAGAAAATACGTAGTAAATAGATATCAACATATAAATATAGATAAAATATTTAAATGTGCGTAATTTTCGAAGAAGATACCACAACTAGTCACAATATATTATAGAAACAAAGAACGTGGCTATAAACATACTTAAATGAGGTCGGAAAATGTCATCGACTCAAAAAATATTACAAAAAGAAAAAGCACAAACGTCGAAAACTCGAGATTAAATCAATTTGCCTCGTTCGAAAGAAGCGTAAATAAAAATGTGAAAATAAAAATAAAGCGGCTGTCATAAGTCGCACTCGCCATCCCACCGTCTTGTTAGCTTTGCGTCTGAACCAGACTGTGAATTTTCCAGACGTCGAATTGAAGATGGAAAAATGTTTCACCGTGCTCATTAGAAGCAATCCGGAACGTCTAATTGAGCCTCTCACAGCCCCAAGGGACTAACTATAAAAAGTAAAAAAATTAAACGAAAACTGATGCAAAATCCTTTTTTAAATCGCTTTTGCGATGGTAAAGATTATGGGAACGAATTCTGTTCAACGCGTTGTGTTTGTGATGCACAGAATCTCTGTTAATTAACAAATTTCGCACGGTTTTTTGGAGTCGGTCATGTGAATGATTTGATTAAATTTTCTGAAAAAAACGAGCATTGATTTTTTTTTTCCCGTTGGATTCTAAATTTCAAAATAACGAAAATGGAGTTGATCAGTTTGGTTCCTGAAGAACTCGATTGTGATTCTTATTTTAAGTAACAAGAAAGGGACGATTTTAACTCTCAATACGACGCGGAAATACACAAAAAAGTATAAATGTAATGACTCGTACCTACACAGTAATAAATCGATATTCCTATGTATATTTTCGCATATTTAAAAATAAACATACCGTTTTCGATGGAAAACATATGCATAAATTATATTTAAATAAAAAATGAGCTAAAACGAATATATTAAAAACACGAGAAAAAGGAATAAATATTGATTTCTGGAAAATTTGTATTCCTGAAATATGTAGTCTCAATATCCTTTATAACACAGGTTTACTAAAATAGCTGAAACAATACGTGGTAAAGTTTGACCAAAGACGCACAGGTCAATCACCCGAAATAATATAACCGTAAAATATACATTGTAGTATCTAAGAATCCCTCTTACCGTCGGTTTAAAGAACAATTAAATAGAAATTTTATTTAACTATATCAAAATGTGTTTCAAATCATTTCCCCAACATGTTACACGGTCACAAATCATCCATTTTTTTTATAAACATCGAAAATATACAAATCCAAAATTAGCCATCTACAACACAACCATTATAATGAATACCACTATTATATTATGTTTAATAACAATTGAGAAGAAAATCTAAAGCAATAATAACAATAACACGAAACGAGACGAAGACTGAAAGAAGCTATGAAATTAAATATTGACAAAACACAAATTAAATTTGTTTACAAATAATTGTCACAAACCTCAAAAGCATAAATCAGACTTGCGAGAGGCTTAAGCGGCTGTTTAAGAGATTCGCGATAAAATTATTCATATTCGGATTTTACATAATTTTCCCATTACGTGAAATTGGAGTTTAAATGAGAGGGATTTTCGCTTCTAGCGTACGTATTCACCGGCAACGGAACGACAAAGTTTATATGCACAATTTTTTTTTAATCACATTTTATTTCCGATGACGATCAGGAAATATGTTCAAAAGAAACACGTGTGTATTCTAGGATTAAAAATGTATCGCACGAACGTCAAAGTTTCTATATGAAACCGTCTAGTTAAATTGTAGAACCGTGTTGAAACTTTTTAATTAACTGGCAAAAGTAAGACGAGTCGTAGCACTAGTAAGAAAATCGTGGAAAATACGACTTATCTATAATACATTGAGAATAAACTGAAAATGTAATAAAAATTTATAACGGAATCGAAAATATTGAATTTTTAATCAAATTGATTTCATACCAAGTTCAATACATTTTAAACGAAGCCTTTCTTTGGAAAATTCACAAAGATTGCGTCGAAACGTAATTGCATTGTAACATATATGAGGAGTTTGTACCACTTTCAAACATCTAATGCTCGACCAAATTACATGTATAATACAAAATAAACGGCAGCTATTTCGTATGACACTAAATAATGAATGAATCGTGAACAATACAATTTGTGTAACGCGTGGATAATGGATTTCTATGACAAAAACGCGTGTACGCGTTTCGCAAACATCATATACGCTATATCTGAACAAAGTGGGGTGGAGAAAATAAATTACAATAAATAGAAACGAACGGTTATGCGACATGGCGAACGAAAAATAGGTCCGCTTTTGTGTTCGTCAAAATGAAAAATTTCGTTGGTTTTCATCGGCGTTCGCTGAAAATTTCAACAATCGAAACTGCGATGAATGTCGTTTTATATCAACGGTTCGACTGCTGCCCATATTCGTCAGTTTAAAATATGAACGTAAATGTTTTTGATACAGTGAAAAATTCTCGAAATGAATTAAATAACGGAATAAAAAAAAAGATATATTTTTTTAGTTTTCAGTACAAAGTAATCATTACATTATCTAATAATTTAATGATAAAAAACTTACACTTCAATGAAATTTCATGTGAATTGTTCAAACGAGTTATGAACATATATTTTCGAAAGTATTCCCTGATGAACAACTAGGTTACGTATTTTCTTGTTATTATAGCCCGAATAGTAACTAACGCAAATTCATTTGTAGAATTTTATATTTGAACAGCATAATATATTTCTTCTTTCATCCTATAATTTTATATAACATTTTATACTTCCTGAAACATAACACACTTAAAATTTTTTTTTTTTAATATAAAAACATAATAGTATTTAGCTTGTAGACCTTATTAAATCTACATGGGGCACATGAACATCTTCTATTATTCATTTTTCGATATGAAAGTTCAAACATGCAAAAGGCGGACAAACAACGAGAAAACGTCAACGTACGACGATACGCAAACTCTGGCACATATTGATATTTGCTCCATACACAGCTACCTAACCCGTATTTTCCAAACTGTGGTGCACACCCTTATACGAGACATTTCACGAATTACAGTCTTATGACTGAATTCAATTCTGTTTTTCACAATTTCGAATTATTTATCTAATAAGGCTGTAAGGTTGCTTCAATTCGATAAAGCGATCGGTTAAATTAAGATTGAACGGTCACTCCAAATATGAAAATTCAATAGTGGTTTATACAAATCAAATATTGTAAGATTAATGAAAAAAATTTTATGTAATAATATTTCATTGAAATTTTTGTTTAAGTGCTTTAATAATATATTATATCTGAAATTATTAAGTTGAGACATAAAATCTCAATGCGCTTAATATTCAAAAGAAAATTTGAATACAAAATGAATGATAATTTGATGCATGAATCAAAATAGCTTTAAAATTCATGATAAAATTATAACTTTTAAATCCTCAAAAGCAACTATTATTCCTGAACTTCATCATGAAAATAACTTGTTATAACTCAAAGATTGCAACATATTGAAAATGTATTTATCCTTGACATAACAATAATTTAAGAAAAAAATATAAAATACAAAACACTTCACGTTCATCGAATATGTTAAATCATAATTTTCATAAACAGCATATAGGTTTTTCACTGCAGAAAAGTGCATTTCCAATATTCATCGAAGTTCGGAAGTTTAAACACTAATAACCATCCATTACCCAATGATCTTTGGCCGCCATTAAGCGCATCTACGCACAGATCATACGACTTATTGCTCAACTTCAGTGATCAATAAGAGCCAACGCTTTCAACAAAGGTAAAGCTAATAATTTATCAAATAAATAATCACGTATAAACATAATTTACCGCAGAACTTCACAGCCGTATGCACCTCAATTTCACCCACGAATCGAGCTCATTTCAGCCTTGAACAACACTTGTGTACGAAAGCCAACAAACATGGAACGAATCCGTACAGATTCTGAATCCGAGCATGTTTCGAATTCGGCAAAGGGCGCGGAAAACAGGCGGAATAAACACACGTCGAATCGAATCGCACCGACGAGACCTGAATTAGAGCTTTGGCCATACTCACGCGCGCGCGTGTGTGTGTGTGTGTGTGTGTGTGTGTGTGTGTGCGTGCGCATGCATGTATGCATGTATGTATGTATGCATGTGTTTGTATGTGTTTGTATCTGTGGGTATTTCGGAGTTTTCAGATTTACGTTTTCGGGTTTACAGTTGGTTTTCAGCCGGTACGAACTTGTCGTGCTGCTTACCATCGAATGTTTGTATTGCATTCGAATTCGAATCCGCTCTAAATAGGGGAAACTAGATACAGCCTTTGCGGATATTACCGTTGGATTGGAGCATGTCGATTTCAATCTGGTGCAGATCCGTCGAAGAGCTGTTTGAGATTAATTTTCTTTTGCAAAATATTGTCTATTTAAAAAAAATCAAAAATAAAAAACTCTAGGTGAACTTAATAGCAAAAAGTTTATGGATTGCATAATTCACTTTTACCGCATAAAAACTTTCAAATAAAATCTTTGATACAAAAAAGTTTTATTGTTAATAGCATCAGAATTGAATCATTTATCATTTAGAACCTCGACCTCCTTTAAAATTCTATTCGAATACTCCACACGTAAATAAATAAATACGCTTACCTTATACGAAACATTACCAATGCAATATAAAAGTTATCTGACATGAATGTCTAACTATGTTTGCTGTAAAATATTGATATTGCTGATTCGTATCAATGGACACAGCTAAATATCAATTCGTAATTGATAGAATGAAAATATGGAAAATTTTATTGCGACTGAACAAATCCGTTTCAATAAAAGATGACATTATATTTAGTACACGTGAATATTAATTTGGTTTCATGAATATTTTTCAGTTATCTAAATTGGATCGGACACATATAATGGTCATTCGATATAAACGGTTTCATGACAGTTGTCGATACTCAGAGTGCATTCATCATTTTTTAATCAAACCTGCAGGAAAATATGATACATAGGTATAAAAATGATAATAAACTAATAATTAAAAAAAATAATAATTTGAGAATTAAGGACCATGTTTTGTGTTAAACGTCAAGCTTTTCAGCCCAGAGGCGTTCCGAGAAAATGAGATTAAGCAAGACTAAGATTAAAGCGATTATTGCTTTTCCAATTAGACTTGACAGACAAAATCTCTTTTTTACGTAATTGTATAAAACAAAGGAAAATGATCAATGGAAATTACGAAATTCCTAAATTCAGAAACTGCGTCTTACTTAAATAAAACACGAATGATCAATCTCATTCAGTTTATTTTCTAGTCTAAATTATATTCGAAACACGTACGTCGATACAGTTTATAATGAAAAGCGTATTTCAATCAACAATCAAACGTATCACGAACAGAATACAATCATTAACGAATTCCCAACACCAACCAAACGCCCAACACAGTACATAACACCGAATTCACTATTTACCGAAACCGCATTTGTGACTATGCAACGCTAGGCGATTTAAATATAAAGCACCGTTAAAGCCAAAAATATTCAACATTCGACAAAATTAAATCTAAAACAAAAAAGATCAGATTCGACTCGAACAATACTATGAAAAGGGGCACAAAAAATAAAAAAACGAATCTACAAGAAACCGACTAATTGCGGTCTTTCGGACGGGCGAAATATATAGTGAAACTTCGCAGACGCTTATTAACATAAAATGTTTTTAGAAAATTTGACGGATAATTAAATTACATTAAGCGAGCGACTCGAGTTAACTCGGAACAATTACCGCAGACATTCCCGACGCCAATTCTCGAGGGGACGTCGAGAATTTCCGAGTACACACATCCTTCAAGGAAACATAATATATTACGGAATAATTCTCGGACGAAAGAAGAATACCACGCGATTTTTCCCGACACCGAAACACGTACAATAGTGCTGAAAAGCGAAGTTGAAGTTAAGAATAACCGAAGCCCGAGCTCCCGCTGTTTAATTCGGTGTCAAGACGAGAATGGGATATCGGAATACGCGGCGGTTTCCATTTTCCAACTTATGATTTATATCGCACTCGTTAGCTGCTCCCGAAAGATTTATGGCCAGAATTTACCCCGTAAAGAGTTGTTGCTTTAATTTAAAATGATTTCTCAATTTCTCGTATAAATCACGCGAAAATCAAAGAGTCCGTATCGCGTCGAACCGTAGCGGTAATTTTCGAACTAAAAACACACATTTATCAAATTTACATACGATCCGGCAACAAAGAAAAAACACGCCCTTACACCAACACTTTTCATGGAGGTATACTTCGGAGAAGTAGATAAAAGTGTACGTAATATATATTGGTCGATTCATAATATCGAACTACAAATTTCGAAATGATTTATGAAAGTTTTTGCCTGTTCTATAAATATTCATATCCAATGCGTGTTTCAATGATTTACAAAACATTTGAATAATTGTAATACCCACGTACATATATACATATATACGATCGCCGAATTAACTTCTCATATTAAAAAATTTTAATATTTTTCCAAACATAGTGAAAAAAAGGGAAGTATTTCGGTCCGACTACAAGACCGAATCACGTGCGCCAAAAATGAATCGCAAAAATACACACACAAATTTTCTCTGCACAGTCGGATGCAAAAGGGCTTAGTCGTTGTCCGGATGAGTGATGGAAGCCTGAAAAAGAGAAAAATGTACGAAAACAACAGTGGAGGCTCGTCCGTATATGCGGAGGTTGCCTGCAGAGGCAATAAATAAAGACAAATTGCATGTGCGAATTTGCCAATTAATCACGTTGAGGCGTTTCGCGTCATTCCGAGACGGATAGGAACAGAGAACTCGCATTCGTCGCTGTATGGAATCACTGCCAAATATGTAATCAAAATATATCTTACAAGGAGAATGTATAACGTCGGAAATCAACTTCGATATGGGATTTTTTTTTTCGATAGATCACCTCTATTGATTTGATAGGGCAAAGTATAAGCGCGCACCACCGAACCAATTTAATTATAAACAACATTAAGTTTCGATAAATCAGTATATGCAATTGTACGCCATCTCGATATGTGGCGTAAAGTACTATAAATTCCTCCCATTGTAGGCGTGACCGCAGATGCTTACGTGCCAGTGATTCGGCGATTTAGACCTTACGCCACATATCGAGACGGCGCTAAACGCTAAAAGGCGCTATACACATTCTTTCGAAACTTTAAAGTCGTTTATAACTAAATTGGCTCGGTGGTGCGCGCTTATACTTTGCCATATCAAATCAATAGAGGTGATCTATCGAAAAAAAAATATCCCGTATCGAAACTAAATTCCGTCGTAATTCCTTCTCCTTGTACTTAGTATAAAATTCAATATGAATGTTTCTTCGAAAAATTAATAGATATTAACTCTTGACTTAATTCTCCTTTGAATTTTATTATCTTTTATGGTCAGTTTCTTTCATTCATATTTATAATATATGTATATTTTTAATATAATATAAATTAACATTAAAATTCTTAGCACATAAAAATCAAATCAACATAGCTTCTTCTACATTTCGTTCGAATCACAAACTCTCAAAGGTTGATAATCTTCAATTCATACCAACAGATAGACTACACGCATTCCGCACCAAAACCATCCCGAACACATTTGAAATCCAATCGAAATCCAACATCCAATCAAAGAATTAAAACCGAACTCGATAACACACCGCTCATAAAACGCGGACTACCACCATTACTTCGCGGAGATTGAACCGCCGGATCAAAGTACAAACAACCTCATTCTCGGAAGAAGCTCGAAACCGAAAGAGGTGCCTAATTGAGAGGAAAACTCGCTCTTTCGAACATCCATTTGCATCTCGTCGGTCTATAAAAGTATAGCCTTCGGTTCGATTGAAAGCCGTCTGCGATGCGATCGCTCCGCCATCGAAACTTTTTAATTATCTCCGTATATCTGCCGGGAAAAGCGCGGTCGAGAAACGGAATCTACGACCGCTTATTATTTATAAGGAAACGCTTCGATCGGTCCCGATAATTTAACCGAGACGTTTTTAACGGCTTCCAGCGGGGATTTGCAGAGGATTCTCGTAGGTCAAATGGCCGGATCTTCCATCATATTTCAGCTAAAGGATTACGGCGTCGTAAAACGGACCGAATCGGTTGTATATATTGTGAAAGTTATAAGCAGAAACTCATATATATGTAAGTAATGCGTAAATAATTCAGAAGAAATAAAAATTTTGAACTTCTTCCTTTTAAAAATTATCGTTTGAAATTGATATGTTTTCTTATAATTATAACAATTTTTAAGTATGACAAATGACTTCGACTTTATTATTTTCGTTCATGTGTATGCAAATAAACGACGATATTTCTATAAAACGGGTTTTGCGTTAAAATCTAATTAATATGCGACATAATATATTATGATATAAAATGATATCCAGAAAGGGTCAATCGACGGTTGACCGCCCACTAACAAATCAATAATATTATATTTGAGCTGATTGAAGCCCGGTCGACTGAATTGAATATTCATGCGAAATCAAAGGGAATTAATAATATTCAAACTTGGCTCGACGAGTAATATAATATCGTTTATATTATAGAACAAATTAAGACCTAGTCCATTCAACCGGTTCGAGAATGCACGTCAGAATAACATACATACACAAGTCATAATATTATAATATAAGAAAAAAATCCATATCAATGAAGTTCAGTGACAAGATAGCGTAAAAAATTATTGAAATTAAGTCGATAAAAAAAATTGTATTCCATATCGAAGCACTCACAATAGACCGAACCAACAAATAATGTGGGATATTTAGAATCGAAAATTACGTTTTATTTTAATCAAAAAATATTTACTCTTTTCGAATTACTACAGCCTTACACTCCAAATTCAACCTTTCAAATTAAATCATTTACAAACCAAATTCAAACATGAGACATTTATCAAAATTTAATTTAAAAAAAGCGTAAGTTCGTTTGTTATAATTAATGAAAAATCTATTCTTCAAATTGACTATGATAATTTCAGTTAGAGATTTATACAAATTTTCACATAAAATACTAGTAAGTATTCGATTTAACATATGTGAATTCATACTTACGCCATTTAAAATAATTAGTTTTTTTTTGGGATTTTTTCCGCATGTTCATTAAAAATATATTACCTTATTTAATAAGATCAATGAGTAATGTATATAATTCTATTTTAATAGTAATTGTATAAAAAATTTGTAAATGTATATCCGAGAAATTCCGGGCCCTGGGAAGTTAGAAAATAATTTTTTTTTGTAAGTGCTCAATATTTTTCACAAAACACCGCATACTTACAAAAACCGAATTTTTCAAAAAAACAACGAAAATTTTCAAAAGTATTCGAAACAAAAAAATTTTCAAAATCAGTAATGGGCCCTCAAAATAGTACGGGCCCTGGGAATTTACCCCTGTTTCCTCCCCTTTCAACGGCTCTGTATATGTCTAGTAAGCTATATGCTGTTTTAGTTGTAAATAATCACGTAATTTTTATTTTTTATATGAATTTATAGGCATATCTAAGAAAATCAATGATTATAATTTTTATTTAAAAAATTTTATCGGAGCAAAGACCGGAGCGGTGCAAATACTTGGGTACCGGAGCGGAGCAACTTAAAAAAGTGCTCGCTCCAAAGCCCTGATAATAACACAAAATAATTAAAATCCAAAAATTAAAAAAACTACCCCAAACAAAATCACAACCACCCACACCATACACACCCGACAATCAACACCGACAACAAACCACCCCAGCACAATTCCATCAAGCCTCCAACAGCCCATAATCCCGACGCCCACATTGGACCGCAAACCACCCTCCACCCCAAAAATCGAACGCGCGGGAACAAAAACGCGCAATTACCGCCGGCTTAGCCCCGGTTAACAGTAACAAACACACGGCCGACAATGAGAACGCGGCCCCGATCGAAAGGGGAGGGGGGGAGGGGGTTGTCGCCTCAATTTGGCGGCGGTTATGGCCGATTAACACGGTGGTAATTCACACCGATCCGAGTACACAAAGCGAACTTCCGATTGTGTCGAATACGGACGCGCTGTAGGGGGGATCGATGGCGGTGTGATCCAACATTGCGGCGGTCGGAAAAGGGGCTGTTGTTGGAAAAAGTCGTGTTGAATGTCTGATCGTTGTTGGATTGTGAATTTTTAAAGGTACTGATTTTAATGGAGTGTGAGTTTTAAGTGAATATATTATAAGGGACAATTTAAACATGTGTTAAATAAAATAAATGTGCATTGAACCTGAGCATTGAATAAAATAGGTGTGCGTAAAAAAAATGTGTGCATTTGGTACTAGCACTAGCATTAAAACGAATGCATTAGAAAAAATATCTGTGCTTAAAAATGAATTAACGTGCATTGGAATGAATATGAGTAAACGACGGCAACGCCGCAATTGTGAACATGGTGAAATATCGACCGCACAACAATTATTCACAACTTTCATAATATAATCTATTCGCAATAAATCGAATTCAAACTAAATTAACATTAATCAAAAAATAAACCAAATTGTTAAAATGTATTTGACAGTTGATACAGCTGTATTGTATTGCTTGTAGAGATTGACTTAACTCTGGCGACGTTGCCTTGCCACCTATGTTATCTGTCATTTTAACGTATAAACTATTCATTGCATTGCACATTTCATATTTTTTTAATGCTCACTTTATACTGCACAATTTTTTTTTATTGCACACTATGAATAAAATAATGCTCAATACGAGATTCTTTAATGTACCAGAAATAATGCACATCGTATACTTTCCTAATGCACAAGTAATTCGTTTTAAGGCATAATCTATATATTTTTAATGCATTCTTAAATCGCACCCTATATTATATCTAGATGCGAAAGAATATAGCGATCGAAAATGAAGGTGCGAAACTAGACGAAGATGAAAAAAAAACGAGATAATTAAATTATGCACAGAAGCGAGGGAAAACGAGCAGTTCTTTAACAACTTCAGAAAAAAAGTTAATTGAATAAAGACGGAGAAACTAAAAAAAATTAACTTTATAAAAATTTAAAAAGTACAAAATACATTTTTTTCACATTTATAGTAGAACCTCGATTACTCGGACTAAATGGGGATTGAGATGGTCCGTTTAGCGAAAAATCTGGATAATCGAAACAAGAAAAAAATTAAATTAAAATTATGAATTTATTAGAAATTAAACTAAGTTATTTATAGAAATTTTGTATGTGTATACAGAATTTAAATATTTTTTAAGCGTATTTACAGTTTATTTTTACTATTTTTTGTTATTTGATACTGGCAAAATTCGTGAACATAATATAAAATCGTCATGGTAGTGTATTTATCGGTTTCTAAGATAATAATTGATGGAAGTCATAATTTTTAACGCCATCTTTAAGAATTTTTTTGACTCCAAATTAAAAAAAATACGTTGTAATACTTTGTAAAGTCTGCTATTTAAAAAAAATTATCAATCCGGATAATAGAGGTTCTACTGCATTTCATTACAGATTATATTATATTTTAAAAAATCCACCAATAAAGAACTGAAAATTATAAATTGTATAATTTCTTATATGGTTTTGTTCAGACGGCAGACCTAAAACATTGACGATCTATGACGCAATTCACTCCGAATTTGGATACTGTACAAACAAGGCTATCTATTAAATAAAAATACATTTTTCATAGCGGGTATCGTCACTTGTTCGTGCGATTTGAATAACTTAGAAATATTCAAACATACGGGAACGTGTAGGCCATATTCGGCGAATAATAAAATGAATGTCGCGGTAATTGTCACAGTTAATTGACGGGTTAATTACCACCGCAAAGCACGACACGTACACGCACTCCATTAATCCATGCTGGGAAAAATCGAACACACGTTTCGATCCACACAAAAGAGAAATTCATTATAGAGCTATTATAAAATCTCGTCGGTACAGGTCACGTCGATAATATAAAATTGCTATTATTATACAGCTCTCGTTTTTTTTTTTCAAAGAAAAAATATGAGGTAGCATAAAACGTAAGATCATGAAATATAGTAGAGTAATATTATATAAAAAGTTGCGATATTTCAAACCGCAAAAAATACCTTTGTCTACTTTTTTTCAAATTCTAATCGCCATTTTCACAAAGAATAAGTTTCATCTACTCCCTCGGGAGCAAGAAGTCATAAATCGAGGTGCCAGCACGTGCTATGTCACGTGTAATCAAGCGTTCTAGAGAATATCGCGACAGATCATTTTCCGCTCTACGTGGTGCATTTCAAATGCAACGACTACCATAGTATTACAATATGCATGAAAAGACTGTATCCATGTAACCTAAGTAACTAAAAATAATGTTGTGATCTCACGGATAAATATTCAGCATAAAGTATTAATTAAAAATAAATTAAAGAACTAATTTTTGAATATATCGTATAATATAATTTTGATTTTCATAGCGAAATTAAATCCAGTTCGGAGCGAATTCACTCATTTCAGAACCAATTAGCCTCGAAAAACGGAAGCTCGCCAATAAAATATATAGAACGCAAACAAAACGATTGGTGGAAAACAAAATCACCCCTGAAAAACTTTTTAACCCCCACAAAAGCCTCTGGAACAACAAATTTCTAAACTTTCACACCGATCCGGCCAATTAAGCATTCCGAGTCGACGACAAATCGGTTTTATCGACGCAACGCCATTGTTAACACCTCCGTGGTCCTCAAACCATACTTTCTGGGACACTACACGGTGATTTTTTCTTCCACCAACTCGGCAATCGTATTGAAAGTCTCGAATAACATCACGACTCTTCCGACTAATTAAAACAAATAAATCACGACCTTGTCATGGAAAGATATACAGCAATTACGTAGACCGTATCATTTCGAAAAACTGCAAAATAGGTAGTCAACCAAAAACATTCTCTAGATAGAAGCGAGGCGAATTTGTATAACGCGAAATACGGATTCGGATACAAATTTAGACCAAAGTACGCGTACCGCTCGAATATGCCAAGACAGACGCTTTTCCGTCACCCCCCAGATCCGCGGAGTTGAAATTAGATTTCGCTAGAAGGTGGCTTTTTCCCGGTAAATCTGAATATGACAACGGAGACTGTGCACGTGTACACACAAAGAAAAAACTAGCTGGCTTTTTTTCGTGCTCGGATCGCGCCTGTTGAAGCATGTGAAAGAACTATTTTCAATATCGATTCGTAGTCGGTTAGTTTTTCTAATATTGAATATTCCGAATCTGTGCTTTGAATTGAAATCAATATTAAAATAATAACATCGTATATGAATAACTAATATCACTGAATAAGAAAAAATATATAATAGAATAACTGAAATTATTTATATAACGTAATTCTTTATACACTTGATATAATCTATGTACATATGTTGAACAATTGCAAATTTTCTAACCATTCAGCTTGTACCTGTGATGGGTAAATTGTTCCGAAATATTGGCGTATTATCAGCGTATGAGCATTTAAAGCAATCTGAATGCCTATTAACGCATGCAAAATTAATATGGGGTAAACCAACGATCGCACTAAATTATGAGTAGATAATAAAATTGTCTATTCCTCTTGTATTAACGGTAGATTTACAAGCAGCAATAGGCGGATGTTTCATTATATAACATGCATATTACGAACACGATTTCACACAATTTTACGGAAAACAATTTCAGATAATTTCGACAAATAAATTAGAGGAGTCTATTAATTCGATACGTTCCGATGAAACGCCAATTGAAACTGGCGATAAAAATCGATTTATTATACATTTTATTCGCCACGATTTCAATCAGGAGCAAGTGGTTTAAGCGAATCGTGACATTGTGCGATCGTCAACTGTTATGTTAAAATGTAAAATTTACATTCGTCTCTCGCCACAAAGTCGACACTTGGACCACCGGTTCATTCAAATGGAAATTTCTTGTAATAACAACGACGACGAACATTTTCATATAAATATCGCGTTACGTTCGCGAAAAATTACTCACATTTTGCCCATGAAAATATGAGCGCTCTGATACAAAGAATCGTTCGCGAAATTATCATGCGGCTCGAGATGTATTTTCATCAATGAAATAAACCAATAAAAATCACATTGAGAATTTTCATGAATATGAAATGTCGTTTGGTTTATTCATAACAAATATAGCGATGAATGCAAAATTTAACATGTCAAGTGAAGCATTAGATAGAATTCTAAGCAAAAACATTATAAGACTTCTACCGTAGGTACATGTCAATATGAAGATGAAAAAATAAATAGAAGATTTTTGCGATTCTTTGTTACTCCGAATGCGATACGAGTTTATTTTCAAAATAAATATAATCTTTTATATTTCAAAATATTATACTATATATAATATATTCCACGTACGCGAAATTTCGCAACGAAGCACTGCCGTTAGAATGTTTAGAAATTTTCGAAGAAAATCTACCCTCTCGACAATAACGAAGGGGCTTTTAAAACGTCCACAGCTCTGACGTTAATTTCCGTACGGTGCTTTTAACGGCGACGTCGACTAGTTTTTACAGGAAAAAAATACACACGAAAAATATTTTTAAACATCCACGTTTCGCGGGTCTCGAAATCGAAAAGTCTTCGACGATTTCCGACTGCATGTTGTATCGGGATAAAAAAAAACATTTAGAAAAGCGAGCCACGTTCGACTGCGAGTTTATAGAATATTTTCACCGTGAACGCAAATCAAATCCCATTTCGCATTGCGTTCGTGCATAAACGGGTCACATTTCGGATGGGAAAGCCACGCGATCCCGACCTAAATAAAACGGCGATCTGCGAAGTAAATCGACTCTGAATTTCATTTAATTTGAAACGGCGTACTTCGATTATAATGCAAATGTGCTCGACCGTCGATCCGCAAGAACGGCGCGGGAAATGAATTAAAAAATAGGAAAATAATACTCGAGATTTCGATGATTATTACTTATTCAATAGAATTGTTATAAAATATTTCGGTTTTTAAAAAACCCTTCAGACTAGTCTCGGTACTCGAAATATCTTGATAAGTTCAATAAAACATGTGAGTGCCCTCGACGGTATCTACGGACACGTTCTATAAAAGCAGTTTCTGAAGTTTGAGTGGTGGAGATGCTAGTAGGAGAGCAAAGACGACTTCCACCGCGAAAAGCTCCGATGCGGAATATAATATCGATGTCGAGAGGAAAACCCGAGTGACCAACAATAGAAATCGCGATAGAAAATAATATAAGCTCTTCAATGCAGAGTGTTTCACAGTGAATTGTTTGCATTGTACAATATACCACAGAATGGGATAAAATAAGATTTTGTTCAATTATAATTCCAGGAATATTGTAAGAAAGTAGAATATTGCTATGAAAAATCAACCTGCATTGAGAAGTTATACTATCACATATACTAGTATACAATTCAGTTCTTTATTAACCGCTTTAGCTAGCCATAATGTATTCTGGATAGCACTCGCAACGGAATTGCATTCGTGAATGGTGTCCGTCGGTAAAATAGCGAAATCCTGAGGGAATTCACAGTTCTAATTAAATTTATTAAGTTTTACTGACATTCTATTTAATGGAATGTTAATGAGAGAGAGAAATTGCAAAATAGTATTATTCAACCATAAACATAATGCTGCTATAAAATATTGGATTAAATCAATAATGAAAATTTTCTATAAGTACAAAAAATAATCCACAACATATACTATTTTTTTTTATATAAGACATATAATATTATCGAATACAAAACGCTGATCGGAAGAAAAACAAGAATATCGTTTCATATACAATCTTCAATACTAGAAAAATTAATAGTATGGAAAACAACCCTATCGAAAAAAATCCCATTCCGATGAGACTCCAATCCGATCGAGAATAAAGGCAAGATCGCACGTACGTATAAAAAAAACACAATTCCACCGTTTTATTGCGGCTACCTTTTGAGCCAACTAATAAAAATGAAATTACACTTAAACCTTTTTAAACGATCGACACGAGCAACAAAAAAAAGGTAAAAATCATATATAATAAAATTTTATCGCGCTCTGACCTTTCATAAAAGCGGCGAAACTATTGCGCGCCCAAGCCGTAACGAACAACGATAACTCTATTTCGCCGCCCATATTATCGCGATCGAAATTCGAAAATCCCGGAAAAACGGAAAATTCCTACCTCCCGGATAGACCTGTTTTAAAATCGTCTCATTATGCGGCGTAATAAGTGCAATTGTTCCCGCGGGCGCAATTACCGCTAACCGCTGATAAACGCGAACAATAACCGATAAAAATCAATCGCTCGGGAATATTTCTCGTAATTCACACGTGTATGAAAATAAAAAAAGAGTACGCGCTTTTGGGCTGAAAATTTTACAGCTCCCTCAAAATTTACAGCCGCCGACGAGCAAATCGCTTTTCCGAAATTGAAAAGTGTATTGCAGCTCGTAAAGTGCGCGAGTTCGATTATTGGCACGGGCCATATATTGAGAGGTGTCGTGCTGAAAATATGATAGATTGCACAGTTTCGTGCGTTTTGCTGAAAGAAAGCCGGATGAAGTATCGGTGAGGCCTGTTCGATGGTAATGGTTCGAATTTCGCCGGAGATTATTCAGCTGTGGCTTAAAAGGTAGGTCAACTTAAATATGTGGAGAAATATTTTGGTCAAAAGGAAATTTGTCGCATGTGATATGTAAATCAGAAATAAGTAGAAAATGTATCATTAAGTGTATTATGGAATCATTTATGTGTAGTGATATAATAAAATATTATTTTTAACCTCTCACTAAAAATATAATTTTTCAATTTTCTATGAATATTTGGTTAAACGAATTATTATAATAATATCAACGATAAATTGAAGAGTTTTGATGATAAATATTCATATTAAACTTGAATATTAAATTTTGAAATTTGTTTTTTATCTAAAAATATAAAGTAAGCATAAATATTATTCATCACTTCACAAACATATTAAGGTCTTATCGATCGATGCGGCAAGAATATAGATTTTCGCTTTCGTACATCATACTAAGTATTCTTCGTGTTTATGCAAAAATCTCATTTTCCATATAAAATTTCAAGGATATTTATATTTTCTGTAGGGATTTTGCTCACCGCACAAATTCTTAATACAATATCACAACGATGAAACTTTCTTATACGTAACCCCCTACGAGCTCACAGCATGCTTTTCTCACACATCACATTTGATTGAGTATTTCCATGTAATTTTTATTAGAACAAATTGAAGATTTTTAGTATTAAATATATGAAAAACAATGACAACATCAATTTAAATCACAAACAATGTACACTAATCAATTTCATTTCATACGCTAGAAAAACTTTTAATTTGAGAAAATTTAAATTAACGAAATTTTAAACCATTTCTCTAATTGAACCGAACGTTAAAGAAGCTTAATTAATTTCGTAAATTAACAAACACAAAATCTCTGTAATTTATGCAAATAAATTCAATCGAGCTTATACAGAATAAACGAACGATCACTAAATTCTAAATCATGTACCGAAATATTCAAATAATTTTGCTGGAATTCGTCAAAGGACGAATTCTTCGATATAACTCAACAACGAACGAGATAAGTTCGTGTCATCACACAGAGAACCTTAAACGCATATTTATCAGCAAAAAAAAAATGAAAATATATATGTATTTTTCAGAGCAAAAAAAAAACACGAAATAAACGAACCCAAAGCGGCGGTGCGATGATGATGTCGCAAAAGTGTTTTTTTTCACGTCGATCTCACCTGAAAGTTAAAAAAAAACGTACCCCAAGATAAGCTATCAGGGAAGTTCATCCACGGGATGCCGTAACTCAGATCCTGAAGGATCATCTCGTTCAGGTGAGCAAACTCATCCATTTGCATGTATACGTTATTTCGGGAGTAAAATAAAAGTACGTTCACCCTTCTAAAATTTAAATATTATACTTTAATAAATACGTTATATTTATTAAGGTACATGAAAGATTAGTGAAGACTATCTAATAAATATATGAAAAATATAGAAATCTGATTTTCGCGAAATTACGAAATCAAAATCGTTTAAATTCGATTAATAACGTATAATATACGCTGAACTTTTAACGAGATTTTACGATAATAATATCAAATATATTGATAAAATAAAAAAATGTGTATGTTTCAAGCGCACTAACATTAAATATTGCCAATCGATTGATGTTTAAAGAAATTAATTTAAACCAGAATACATATAGTATAAACATTTATCGTTCACATGAATCTCGATATCGAAAAGATTTCCTTATCGTCGCCCGTTTCGCGATAGCATATCGCAAAACATCCACGTATTTTATTTTATATGTGAAAACATTCGAATTTAAAAAATTCGATTAAACTTTTCAAAACTAGACAACCGAAACGACATATATGCGACACATAAAACGAATGCGAATAAAATTGATGATATGCGCTCGAGCGTATGAGCGCACCCGCACTGCACATCGACGAATTGCATACCGCAGTTGCACAGCGTGAAATTGAATCTTAAAAATATTCGTATTGCATACTCCACATTTAAATATTATAGGATACGTGACCTATGGAATGAAGTTGATTGAAAAACCGGATGTTTCTCGATTTAATCCGATGTGAATATAACATAAATACTATTGACAACGTGTCAAAGTTTTGCCATAAAAAATTTAGGCAGAATATCTGAGGAAGAACGTTTATACCACAAATTATATAATATAATATTAAACGATTATATAAAAGTTTCATGTTAGCTGTGAAACTAGATTCGACGTCGAAATGAACATACATCCTAGATAAGCACAATTCTTACCTAGGTTTCAGCAAACGTTTACTTGCATTCCCATGTAAATATGAAATTTATTATATAAATACGATAAAATTAGATACCTGACAAGATTTTTGAGTAAAGAATTTCATCGAGGCTTTTAAAACTGGCTTTGCTAACCACATACATACATATTACTTGCACCATTCCAACTATGCTAGGTTGACCTAATTGAATAAAGACAATACTAGTAGAAATTGCGAAAACGCCATTTACATATTTAGAAAATTCCTCATTTAATTAATGACATCAAAAACTATTGAAATTTTTGCCATTTTTTTTTCTAGAGCGCACAGGAAATTTAGTCATTTTTCATATTGAATTTAACACGTCAAAGAGTGAAAAGCGTATTATTTTCATACGATTAATGACACAAACCTGAAATCAACGTCTCCATCAAACAACAACCTTTCGATGCAATAAACCGGCCACTTCATCACGCGAGCAATCATCGAGAACTACACGAAAGCCTTTCGGCCGACCGAAACAGGACTGCATCATAAATAAACCGGGAAAACGGAACGATCCATCACAGGAAGATCCAATCTTATCCTTCCGACGCGAACGAAAGCGACGATATCCCTTGCGTGTCACGAAATCGACGACAATTACAAATTAGCCGATAGTGCGGCGATAATATGCTAATATAAAAGGGCTCACGGCGCGCTTTTCGAATACGAAATGAGCGCCGAGGCCGATGAATAATTATCAATTACCCGGCGTCGTTCTTAATCACCTCCCCGGTCGAGTTGACAAATTATTCTTTCCAATGTAATTGCAGCTCGGTACGTTTTGTTTTCGTGTGTTTCCCCTTTTTTGTGTGTTTCGCCGGAGGGCGACAACAAAGGAAAATTGCGCCGCGGGACGCTAAAGCCCGAAGTCAATTTTGTAAAATGGACTCGTGTGTGTATGTTTTATGTGCCCCCCTTAAACCAGAAAAAAATGCAAAAAAAACATCACGTATCGCGTATAAAAGAGAGCTTTATGTGTTTCGAGAGTCATTACCTTTCGACGGCACTCAATATGTAAATATGATACGCGTTTGCACAGAATGACGTCTAGCTTCGTCTCGCATAACTTTCATAACGTCGACGTGATATTTTTGATATCTTGTTACGTGAATGTATACAATAACTTTAATATTATAAACTGGTGATATCGTATTAAAATATCGAAACATTATAAATAAAAAAGTAAAACGTGTTAATCAAACAGAAATTCGACTACACTAGAGGAAAATAAACGCCGACGCGAAAACTCGCCAAAGCGCGAAAGCTGAATAATGCGTTGCCTACGTACAACGAAATAAATTCGCTTTTGCATATGACTGTATAAGACCATCTGCGCAATTTAACTTTCGGACGAGTTTATATTTGCGTGGCTCTCCAACTAAATACTACAAAAAGCGAACGTGAGGTCGGCCCCGGAGCAAAAAGCATACACAACGCGACCGAACTAGTTCGAGTGCATATCACGTTCGTCTGCCATTTTCTATTTCACTTTTCCGGAAGCGAAATACTGCTTCGTTGTCAATTAAAGTAATTTGAAATAATTGAACTAATTACCGCGGCACAGCTCGCAGCCCTCAAATTAACGAACGAGACGATCCTTCAAAACAAGCGAAGGATATTATAATAAAGTTCGAACAATGGATGTTAAGTGGTTTCGTACTGTGTGTGAATTTTATAAAGGTTAGGATACGATGGTGGACAGTTGACTTCGTATAATATTATAGTACCCACGTTAAAGGGATGCAAATGAACGTTTTCGTTCGTGGTATGCTCGTTTGTTATATTTCGTTTTTTTTTTTTTGTTATATCGTACTGAACGTGTTAATGCTTAGCGAATTCTCTTTTTCCATTGTTTGCGCTTCAAGCCAATATTTGAACACGGAAACTCTGCACTAGCTCTGGGTATAAAATTTGCATCTGAAACCGTACAACAATGACTTCGATACTATTTGAATGGTATTTGCCGACTATTTTGGGGATATTTCAAATAATACTTCAGGCGTTTGGACCATTCACAAAATTTAAATATAAATACGTTCTAGAAAACAAGTTGTATTGAATTAAGATATTTATTACCTGGCTTAACATAGTGTACATTACATGCAAACTACACTATTGGAAACCAGGAAGAAAGATAGACCCATAGGATGTTAGTTAATTCAAATATATGCCAATTAGTTTCGATTTAGTGTGCAGCCGAAATAGCCTAGTAAATTATTGTGTAAAGTTACACAATGATATACCGTAAAATAAGTTTTTTTTTTTATTTTGAGTAATAAATAAACAAATTCGCAAACCAAGTCAGTTAAAAAAAATTATTAGATGTCAAAAGTTTGAAACATTTATATTACACAACCTTCTACTTTACTTCAATAAATTCAATCTAATCGAGTCATAAAAAATTGATGTGAATTGAGATAGCAAATTTAAACTTAAATGATTCGCTTAATTTACATTATGACAACTTAATTGGCGATTTTCTTCAATCTCTTCAAATTGCAGATCATTTAATCTCGCTTGATTTTTGTTAAAAGCGAATTAATAAGCTAAATTGCTCAATTAAAACAAACCGTCAATATTACACGATTCCTGTCTATAATAAAAAAACGAGTTAGATAACACTAAATATTAATAGCAAAGTGCCATTATAATTAGTGAAAAATGCCTATCTACATACGATATTTTGCTGGCGATATTTTTTCCGATTTTATCATTAACCTTGTGAAAGGTTAAACATAGCCGATGTAAAATTATGAATACATTTCAACATTACCTGCATCCGAGTATGTAAACTAACCACCCATAACGAAACTACACATGTTCAAAATATAAACACCTTGTTACCGATTCGCCGCTATTGTTCAGACATTATTTAACAACACGATCGAGCTCGTAAAATTAACGACCCCATCATACACATCCATATTTCAAACGCGAACCGCCATTCATAATCTATTCAATTAACGGAGAACCCGATTCGTGGCACACACGAGAGATCCCGAAACTAGAGATAACAAAGCCAAGAAAAATTTCAACGATAGCATATTCCCACAACCCCCATATTCAGTTCCATCGCACCTAAGAGGAATGCATTTCGCGGTTGCAGAACCGAGCTCGCAATTCCTCGTTCGCAACGTCCGTTAGCGCGTTATTAACGACTCGCGTGTGTTATACGGCTTCAGCAATTCGCAGTATGTAGCCTGAACAAATGGGATTTGCTGAAAAATCGTCGAACGGATTCTATGAAACCCGATAAAAGACATCGCGGATCGCTCCGCTCGATTCGGAACGTTCGGTCGTCTGGATGTACGTTTGTTTGCATTCGAGCGAAATCGATTTAATACGTGCACGGGAGATGTACATATATTAACACATGTATTTTACAATATTGAAATTGAATATTTAGTTTTACAAATTCATATCGTCATATGTAAATGATATAATATTCACTTAGTGATGAGAAATTTCCGATAACCATCGAAAGTTCGGAGACTTTTGCTTATCGCGTATGTTTACTTCCTAGTGATAAGACAAAGGTGATTCTCAATGAGTTTACATTTTATTTTGTAAATCTGAGATAAATAATATTGCAGCCATCTACAGAGTGCGTAACATATCGCTTAACTTGTATAATTAGTCGAGATCTGTACATCCAAAAAAACTATTTATTACCATTAATATTATCGACATATCCAACTATTATATTATATTATAATATTACATAACGCCTAGTTGAATCGTCAACTAAATTTTGTATATCAATTAGATTCAAACATATGATAATTTATTATCACATTTAGAAAAGTACATTAAAACCGCAATAGATAAAGCTTAACCGGCAAACCTAAATACACAAACAACAACGTTTAAATTTCAACGACATCCAGCACACTAAATAACGATATCTTTCGCAATATTTATACCACAACAAAACATCGAAAACCGCACAATATTTACGCAAAAATTAAAACCACATCGACAATAACACCGAACTGGAAAAAATTTCAGACAAAACCTCATGCACGTATATGAGTACATACATACCAGCAGACAATGTCCGCGAGAAATGCGCCCGCGGACCACCACTAAATCTGATTGTGAGCACTCACCTGGCCGGGGGCTCAGCCTCCGCAGGTGGGGCTGCGCCCCGGCCCCCTCCCCTCTCCTTCGCGGAGGCTCATGGGGAATACCGGCGCCATAACGCGGAAACAATGGATAGGGCGTCGTTATTTATTGAGGGGATTTGCACAAGCGCCCCGCGGGGAGATTACAATATCGAAACACACAAACGGTGCCGTTGGAAAAAAAGGCGGCGTCCGCAAAAAATTAAAAGAGGAAAATAAAGAACGAACCAAGTTCGCAAATATTTGGTCGGCGAAAGGTAATAATTTCGGCGCCGAACGTAAAATCCGGGTGTGTTTCATATTTAATGGTGAGAAATGACGGCGGCGTTGACGTCTTCGGAAAGACTCGTGTTTCATACTTTTTACATAGTCCGTAAATAGGAGTGAAACCATTTTCCTGATAATTTAGAGCACATTATACAATCGTAGCAATTTTAATATTACAGCAGTTTTAATAATATTTGAACAGATTATTATATAAAAATTTTATTCAAAATTCATACTTTGAATTTAAAAAGAGGAAATGACTTTATCATTTCCAAATATTTATCGTTACATGACATAAGTAATTCAAATTTATATACTAGTTCGTGACTAATATTCAACTTTGTGTCTATACTATGAAACATAAAATATATACTATACATATATGTATGTATATATATATTTTTTTTTTAATATTCTTTTCGATAATTATTTGAAATCTTCTGGAAAAGTCTTAAATAACTTATGTAACTCCTATGCATCATACGAAACATAATAATAAAACAAAAATGCAAATTTTGAAATTTAATTGACGTAATAAATTGACACACAGAAATTTTACATGAGTAAATAATCTCGGAACTTTACCGGACAAGTTCATACAGCAGTTCAAATATTCAATAGATTTCACAATCTGAGAAAAATTCACTTCCGTTGAGTGCGCATGTTAAAAATTCAGTTCGTTAACGCTATTTAAACTTCGTAAAAATGAATAATCAAATTGAAACGTTCGGAAACTTCCACACGCCAACAGTTACAGTCGGACAAATCGAGTTAATGTTGCGCGAAAATCGCATCAGCACGATAATTTTAAAATCTCACATACGCATAACATAATGGGGGGAAAAAGGCACTTTTTCCATAATCTACTCAGCGCAATAAAAAGAGCCCAAAATAGCGACCTCGTTAAAGCGACGACCGTCAACCAGAAACTTAATGACGAGGCGTATGAAGAGTGACGTCCACCGATAATACACAATAAGTCTTCGTTCAGGCTGTGTGTCTACATGAGGAGACGGTGCTGGAAAATACTGTCGAGGTTGACAACGAGGAAAATTATGATGAATGGTTGAGTTATAGCGGGTTTCGCTAGCGGAGATCTTTAGAATTTCACTTACTGGAAAATTGATTGCTTGCACTCGACGATATTTCATAACCGAACACTCGAAGTATGGCTAAGTGATTTTTTTAGGTCGAGATATATTCATGCGAGAAACAAATCGTATAAAATATTTTTAATGCTCTTAGCAAACATACTATTCTTATAACAAAGTTATTCTTAGATGCCAAAACGACGTACATATTATCGCACTTATCAGCACCAATATTTGTGTTTAGCATAGAAGATAAAATTTATCGCTTCGGTTGGTTTTTGCATAGAATAATATGGATACATGTGCGAGGTATATAAATATTTTCAATTTATGCAATTTTATTTTCGCGATATTCGTACACTCGAAACTTTGCGGCCGGATTGAACGAATTCGTAACAACGGCAAATCGTAGGGATCATGAATACGGGACATGGTAATAAATTCAATCTCGAAATCTTTATATACGGAAATATAACGGTCAACCGTATAAATATGTCAAGGAAACATATTACAAGAGAAAATTCAGAGACAGAATGTATAGGCATTTCAATGAATTTCAACTACCGCGAAGGACACATTTATCGCCATTCATGGACCGAAAAAGTACGATATAAGCTAACGATCGAATTGCGAAAACCAGAAAAAGTTAAAAATTAAATTAAATTATTAGATATACGAAATGTATTAAACCATGTATTTCAATAACATTGACTCCAATTTTCAGTATGAAAAATTATTTTTTAATATTCGAACCACAAATGGCGCTCGATTTTATAACCAAGTCACAAAATATAATTTTAACACACTAGAGAAAACCTTAATTAGCCTCAAAAACAGCAAACATAAAACGATCTCGAATTTTTCATACCAAAAAAGCAAAACTATAGCATAAAGTGAGCGCATAATGTGATCTACGCGCGCGCCGAAAGCAACAAAAGTTGGGCCACGCCTGCGATCTTGGGACGGAAAATTTCCACCATTTTCTGGAAAATACGAGCCGAATTAGCGAAAATTCGACTGAAAAACGATTCGGCCGAAGAAAACTTGGTCGGTCGCGTCGTTTTGCGGCCGCTTTTCCGCCGTACAGAAATAATCATGGCCATCCATTTGACCGGCGGAGATAAATTCGGCGAACGCGCGCGCTAAAGCCTACGAACATATTTCCTTTTCTGGTGGACCCGAAGTCCGACCGAAATGTAAAAAAAGTATACACTCGTGTGAGTGTACAGACCAAACACAATAGATTCTCGCGTCTACATATGTGCGCGAACCAGAAAAACTGTCGATAATGGAGAACAGCAGCAAATGTTGAAAAAGTTTAAAATATCATACGAGTCACTTTCTGATATAATTAGATATGTTATTTTCATCAAAATTTTGTTTTTTCACAAAATATTTATTACCGACGGAATGTTTATTTTTCCAATATCCACATAAAAATGTTCAATATTCGCCGCATATCTCTTTACTCGGAAAATAAAATGCGACTAAAGTTCACAGTGCGGCCGAGCACCTGTCCGGTTCGTTTCGACGGAATTAATTTTGTAAGAGAACTATTCGACCTCCTGTGCAAAATGAAAATAATAATAGTGGACTGCCAGTAAAAGTTTTTTTTATGATTAATAAAGCGAAAGCGATACCGTTCCGTGGCGGCCGCTACGTAACGTCCATCCATTATTCATCCCGCATTCATTCTTCCCACTTTCTTGCTCGTCACTCATCCCTTGGCCAAATGATATAAATGAAAAACCCTCTGAGTACGTTTTCGTCTAATATATAAAAGCATTGACGGCAAAATATAAATAATATGTGTGGCAGATAAAAAAAACCGAACGACATCGAAAAATTACGTTATACAGAATTTATAATGATTACCCATTTTTGTCCTATACTATGAAATTACATGTACGAGGGAACGTATTTCGTATTTCCTTGAACAAAGGTAACCAAATTTATTAAATATAATAGTTATAAGGGCCGAAAAATATTATATGAAAATTTATTTTTTGTTAAGAGTGCCCACAAAATATTGATACGATGAAGATAAAATTTCTACGATCAACGAATCACGTCCATATTTTTTTTATAATACTAGTGACCGTTTGATGCTAAACTGATGCGTTTGAAAAAAATAAAATATAATAATAAAAATCGAAATCAACAATTTGCACCCTCAAATCTACGAATAACAACAAAGCCTCAAAACGAAGACATGTATCCGATTCAAAGTTGAAAATAAACGAAAAACTTCCAATGTAACTTCAACCTTAAACAATCATAAGTTTCCGCAATTTCATTGTCTTCCAAACGTCTCGATTTCGCAACAACAAAGCCGCAGAAAATCCGCAAAAATCACCCACGCGAACAAATCCGACCGAATAAATCCCGAATAAAAGTCGCCGTCGCTAATGAGAATCGATCTAGAATTACGACCGAATCGTTAAACTCACCGAACGAAACAATAGACGCAGCAATAAATTCGACGTTAACACGGCGCCTAACGACCGCCACGGACGATTGTGTCAATCCGTTTATAAGCGTCGGAAATATAACGGAGGCTGCCGAACGATATAAAAAAAATACAGTGTCGAAGAGAGGGTAGAGATAGAGAGTCCTTTTATTTCTTCGTTATCCGTTTTAATGGCGAATTTTACGGCAAATTTATTCAGGTGAATCGCGCCAACCGCGCGAGAACGATACACAAAAATTTCATTCATTATCATAATGTCGACGCGAACGTCCGCACATTTGGCGATGAACAATTTCATTAGGGCGGGTTTTTAATGTGTCGCTGTTTAAACCGTTCAAAATGTATATACATAGATGACTAGAAAATATAATAAAGTTTCATATGAAAAACCTTTCTCGTTCGTGTGAAATGATGAAGTCATCTAATCGTATCCGTAGCGAGTGAAAATGTTCTTACCTGTAACAAAAAAATATTTATTCATTTAAGGAACTTATAATTTTGTGAAATCCATACAAATGTTTTTTTCTTGCTTGAAAAATATTTTGAATCAAATCATAATAAATCAAAAGAACTGCTTGATCATTATTACTTTCACCTTTTTTAACATTAAATTTCATTATTTCAAATTAATGTAAGTTCAATAATTTATTGTAACAAGCAAGAATCGGTCTAATTAGTCACGCTACTTTGTCGAGTAAAAACAGAATATTCATTAAACGAAAAATCGATATAGAATTTATTAAAAGAGAAACATTCATAAAGTCCTACGAAATTTTACCACAACGTACGATACTAAATAATTAAATCGAAATTTACATACTCCTTCAAGTAGCTTTTTTATACAAAACCATCGTTTATGATTCGCATTATTGTACAAGTACGAACACATTTTTAACTTATGTTCCAAATAAGATTGCAACACAAATTACACTTTATGGACATACGAAATGGTCACCAGTGCAATTTCTGTCCAACCAAGCTGATGGAGAATAGTGTGTCTCGGTAATAATGACCAACGGTCAGAACAATACAAATATGCGATTACAATCCAATTTGTTACGCTAACGATGAAATACAATAATGTATTTTTAACAACTTCAATTCTTGACATCTATGATAATTTGATTATACACGCCACAAAACATTATCGACTTCGAATAATACAAAAAATTTCCAAGAATCCAAAAAGAATGCGCGAAACGATAAGGCAGCGATAACGAGAAATTTTCTGCGTTTTGAATATTACGCGTGTAACAACACGTTGCTGAAACATATCCATTTAAATTCAAGTAAAACACAATTGTCTGTTCGCGTTTTAGTGGCGTCTAAAAATACGTACTAATCGCCAGTTCAGCTGGAAAAACTAGATTCGATAAACACATGTAATTTAATATGATAATGCACGGTTTTACGCCCCCCTGAAAAAACTACCGTATCATTACGACATGTATGTATATGTAAAGTGTTTATGCTGGCCTGCTTTTAGTGCCGCCAAATTCGCGGCATCGCGAAAAAAATCGGCCAGATAAAATTTCCTTGAAAAATAACGAAAATTTCGACCGCTTCGCTAAATACGACCGCCGGAAAGCGATACGTATATTTTCGTATGAATTTATTATATTGAAAGGGGGGAGAAAAAAAAATGAGCTACACTTTTTGTACGATTTTCATATTCATGGCATAGGATAATTAACGGACGAAATGGGTTCAATCAGGTCGGTACCGATTTATGATCTCGCTAACGAGCGACGAGTATGTATTTTATTTATAAAAAGGATCGATTTGCTCGAAAAAAAAATCATAAAATTAAAATGACTAAAATACTTTCATTAAAATGATTATTGAGTTCATTTGTATAAAAACAAGGACGCGAATTGTTCACGCGAATCACTCTTGTTGTAGATGTTTTTTGATTCGATCAAAATGAGAGAAAATACAGAAACGCTTCAATTAGTGCGCGCTTTTCAAAATAACATACAGTTGTTAATGGGCGTTGACAACTGCAAACACATTCGTTAACAACCAACTGCAACATGAGGATTTACTATACGGGTTCACTATGGAACGTCACTTGCGAAGTTACAATGTCAATATTAGCTTGTACTAATTAGTACTAGACGCTTAAATGGAACACAGTAACAATTTGAAATCACATAATTCAACATTTCTATGAACTTAATTATTTTAGAATCTCTTTCGTATAAGTTGAATGTTCTATTATTATATCTGCAAATTTTTACAAGGAGCTTTGGTATCACAAGAATGTCCAATTTTCAGATTTACAGAAAATTAACAGAGAATTTTCATTGTTCCATATAAAAAGAATATATTCTCATTCAAACACAGAACTGTTTTCGGCACCATAATATTTACACAACCTTCTTAACATGGCTTATTTTAACACAGTGACGTATCGTCCATTTTGACAGTCAAGACGCCGTGTTTATAAGAGCACCAACCATCCCATCACCACATTCAACAGAATTTCACACCGTAGAAACAAATCGCACATCGAAACCGAACACGTCCATACATCTCAGACAGATCGACAAATAGGAAATAGCCTTTCGACAATCGACTATCCTCAGAAGTATCTGAATATCGAAGGTCGGAAGCCGAAGTCGCACGGGTCACCAAACACGACGCAGCAACCCGAAACTGCGGATTAACGGCAACTACGACCCGTAAATAAAATAAGGCTACCCAGACCGTAAATCTGGCACGGTTTACTTTAGTTTTCCGCTTAAGAATGGTCCGGGAAACGGAGGTTAGGGGTTATTAAGCGGGTTCAATCCAGATTCAGAAATAAATCCGTGGTCTGAAGGTTCGAAAATCTGAAGAAATCCGTCGACAAAATCGTTAATGATTCATTGGGGATGTGCTAGACGAGCGACTGCTGATTACTGAGGTGAACTGCCTAACGGTTTCGTGAATTATTTATTTTTATATATTATATTACGGAAATAGAACTGAATTTTCTCTACGTTAAATAAAGATAGAAATATTTCAACTAAATAAGAATGGATGAATATTAAAATTATATACTTTTCAAAATTATAGGCTCAATTATCAATGTGAAAAATTAAATTATTCCTAATGGTTTAAGCGAAATATGAATCTATAAATAAATTAAGTTCTATTAAAATTAAACCAGTGAATAGCGTGTTTTCATATTCCCCAAATAAATTTGTGTACATTAATAATTAACAATTAGCAACCGAAATTGCGGAAACCATATTAATGCACATTCGTACTAGAGATATTCTAAAATGAACAAATTAAATTCAAATATTTCCAACTCAAATATGACATGATTATAAAACCAAAACACATACAAACAATAAAACAAAATTACCACCGTCCGCATCTGGCACAAAAGCGCCAAAATCACATTCGCGTACACTAAACGCGAATTTATTTAAATAATTCGCGTACATCCGATTACCGACCTTTAAATTTTTAGACTTTGGCCCATTCGAAGATAAATCCTAAATAAAAAAAACGCCGTTATATGTTATTTGTTTGGTCTCGTCGACCCTTTCGTGCGCAAAGAAAACACCGCGTAATAACCACTCGTAATTCTTTTGGACGGCAATTGTTCGCGGAAACGCTTTAATTAACTTTGAATAATAATACACAAGATCGTTTATCTAAATATATCTATACGCCGAGTTTCCCGCGTTCGGAAAATTCCCGCACGAATTTTCCACGAGGCCGAAAGTCGTTTGACTAATCAACGCCCTGTAGAGGAGGGTTCGGATCACGCGAAAAAAAACTGATTGTTTAATAGAAACTATGCGAAACTGGAAATGGCCAATTTGGAAAATTACCCCGGCGATTAACCCAAATGTCACCGAGTTATTTAGGGATCAAGGTCCACGTTGTTGCCGCCAATATATAATATCGCAAAACCGCTGCACAAGAGCGAAAGTTTTCATGTAGGAAAATTTCGATTTTTGCCCGTTGAAAGAATCGAGTTCCTTGATGAAATTATAAATTTGTACATAGAATAATAATTCGCAGAGGAATTACAAAATTAAAAATAACAATCGCTGGAGGAAATACGCCGTTTTGTTCTTCGTTTCGTCTTTTTCTTGTTTTTATTTTCGTCATTCTCAAAAACACTCGAAATTAAAATCGAGAACGTAATTAATTTATTAAAACGTTTTTGCCTTCTAAAGAAAGTGCCTCGGTCGTGTTTAATTGTTTTACGAGGTTGAGCTTTCACGTTATAAATACAAATGCGAAAGCGGAAATAAAAATTTATTCCTACGTCTTATACAAGGGGATCATAAGTAATCAACCCCGTTTAAATAGCCGTGATGTTTTTGTTTTCATCGCTTTTTATTCCGTTCCCCGCGGGACCGAGCCGGAGGCTTTCGCGTATTACAACGGCCTCCCGTTACATTAACTGGCGTTTGCCTATTTTCGCGATTTGCATCACAATTAAATTTTCGAGAAAATAATTTCTATATTTAGAAATTCATACTTGATATTCAAAAAAACACGCTCCCCTACTTTATTAAAAATTAAATTTAAGATAAAGAACTTCACAAGATGGTCCATTTAAGATTTACGCCACACTCTTTGCACAACGCATAAAAGAAACCGTCGCGATTGTTCCTCGACAAACGATTCAAAATCTCAAATAATTCAAAGAGCGAAACGAAAATATTCCACACACAACAAAGACGAACACCGCCGGCCTAGAACGACCCGACTCTGGATACTGGCTGAATCGCGAATATTGTTATTTTAATTAAATTCCGAAACTTTCCCCGAATGGAAGACAACGACCAACAACAACAACAGCTACAAAAACAACGACAGACTCGGCGGCAACGAGCGAAAACCCACAGCGGCCGTATCTTTTACGACTCGACACACGCGCTCGAAGAACGTAAAATCGCACGACGCACATGCGCCGGATCCTCGCATATACGACGTATGCGAAAACGTGCAAATTCGGCGTATAATTCAAAGCGAGCGCGGGAAACTCGACGAATTCGCACGAACCGCTCGGAAAACCGCAACAACTTCGAATATAATACGATTCTTCGCCTCCCCGACGGCAATTAACAAGCTGGGGGGGGGGTTGGGAAAGTCGCATTCGAGGAAAAGTCGCCGGCGAAACTGGCGAGGAAATTCTGCGATCAAACGAGCGCCGTGCAAATGGCGAAAACGAGGGCGGACGGAACGAAGAAAAATCGCGAAAATCGAGCGCGAACCGATCGAAGGCGCACCATTAACGACACGTAAAAAAGATATTATGTCAAGCGTTAAAATAAATTGATTGTGAAAGGATATAGAAATTCTCGTGTATTTTTTCGCGTTCGTTCTTTCTGTTCGGCTCGCTCGAGATTGTATACGTTGTGCTTTTATGTAACGCTTTATGGGTCCGCAGGGTGATTTCGATATTCGCTCTCTTGTTCTTTTTTCACATACACACGCTGAATAATACAATGTGAAAGTTTCTCGTAAAACGTCCGAGAAACCGTTATGATAGCGTCTACACAGTTTTCCGAAGTTGATTTTACAACGGCGCCCGAACAATGAACAATTTCGCGCTGAAAAGAAATTCCGCAAATTTTTATCACACTCCCTAAGAAGTGTTTCTATCAAACGAAAACAAGCGTCCATTCCGGTTTTTGTTATTATTTTTCTTAATACAAGAACGACGTATTATTTCTGGAAAGGTGGAACGCATTCTACAATATTATAAATATAATGGATACCTTTCGGCCATTTTGCGCCGACAACGGACAAATGATGGGACGACACCATCAATCATCCTTATCGTTATCAAAGTTTCCTTATCCCGGCGATTCGTAATAATAAAAACTACTTGTCAACCCCTATTAGAGGGTGAAATATAGTTCGCGCCGACGCTATTATCGAAAAAGTAATAATATCGCACGAAAAAGCCGAAACGCTCCGACGCAACGTGCCGCCGAACGCAACGACATTGTTTTCGCGAGTTTCGCGCAGATTAAAAGTTTTCAGCCTCAAATTAGATTAAAAGATCAAAGTTGTTCGCGATTCGGTAGGTTTCTTATCGCAGAGCCGGCTTTCGCATTTAATATTCGCTGAAGAGCGAAAAAAAAAAGAATTCGGTTTAACCCGATCGCGTACACGTACCTACGGACTCTCCCTTCGCACAATAACCATATTTCATAAGTTTTATGTGAACGATAATGGCGACGAGAGAGAGAGATACGAAAGGGACACGTTTGCCACGGTCGAAAACAAAATTACGGCCGTTGAAGGTTTTCGTTTATAAAAATGCTGAAAAATCTCTATTTAGGATATAAACGCGGTCAATGTTTCCGATCGAAACGGGACAACATTTTCCAATACGGATAAACTCGCGATAAAACTATACAAGAATCCGGGGACGGAGAAAATCTGATACAACTATGCAAAAAAAGCGACGTTCTTGAAATACGTACATTTCAAGTTGAACATTCGAATTGGTCGGGTTGAATTTCAAAGGCGACTCTTTCAGCAAATAGACAATACTCGAAATACAAATAAGTATCACAAAAGGAAAACAACCGAACTTATACACTTACAAATAATAGACGACTTAATGAAAATGTCAATAGTATCGACGTCTGAAAATTTATCTACTTTTCGCGTTACTATTCTCATTCGATCAATTTACAGACTCGATTTGTGTCAATACAAATACAAAACGAAAAATTTCCCCACAAATCGACACGTATGCAAAACCGAGGTCATTCGCTGAAAATTTTCCGCGATTTTCCCATGTTTCACGCGACGCCACTTAACGACCGAGCACCTGCATACTTACTGCAGCCATCGAGGACATTATTGGCGCGCAACGGCAAAGTGCACTGCATCGCATACCGTGCTTTTGTCCCGACGACATAATCGCACTGCACCTGCTTCGACAGCCAGAACAACGACGGCAAACATTTGCATTGCAATCCGGGTCGCTGTCGATGCCTTTGCGGATGGTCTTGGCGCATCGACGTGACCCGACTGCGCAAATGCATAATATTAATGCCCGATGATAACTTTTACATGTTGTTAATTATTATATGTTGCGACTGTGAGCGATGATGGTGTGTGGAATGTCCGAGGAGTCCGTCGTAATTAATTTACGACCCGTCGTTTCGTTTCGAATCGTTTGTGTCCTGTGGAATTGATGAATGTTGCGCTATGGACGTAGATGGTGTGCTGTTTAGAATTGTAAAAGATGAATGTGAATATTATTTACGTTTTGGTATCATTAAAATAAATGATGCGTTTGAAATTGCGCATATAAAATCGACTATTTTATTTTTTATGTCTGTTATAAACAAAATTCGGAATATAAGATTTTTTTTAAATATCAATTAGTGTTTGGCCTTCGAAAACCCAGACATTGAAAATCGCCAATATAAAAAAAATCATTACGGTTAACATGTTACAACGAAAAAAAAAACTTTTGATCTATTTCTTTTTAAAGAAAAGCCATTGTTCAGAACACAAATAGACTGAAACATTTCAGTCGCTCAAAATTTTCATCAACATATTAATTTGAAAAACGCCCCGGGCAACATTGAATCCCAGAGCTATCACGAAACTTAGACAACGATCCGAATTCAATCCAACAATAGACGAAGTCTCGCTTTCTAACAAAATCTAGGTAATCTCTCATTCTTCTGAAAGAGTTCAGCTTCTGAAGAGGGTGGATCAACGTGGATCATGCCGGTCTACTTTTCATTCGAACGAACCTTTTGCGAAAAATCGTTCCGATCGTATAAAACGTAAATGTGCGCGTACCTTTTTTCCATTCCGATGTTAAATCATAATGTATGTGCGATCAGATAATTAGATTTATTAGTCTGGTGTGTGCGCGTATTGCTCTCATGGTCGTTACGAATTTATGATGTTCGTGCTTTGGCGATATTGAACGTTTTCGATTTTTTTCGCAACGCCAACCGTAATCGCTTCGAATCTAACGGCATTTTGTTTGATACGTGTTCGATACATAGTATGTATATTTTTTATACACATGGAACCGAAAATTTAAATCTACTTTGCATTAATTGGCCTGATTACGAAATGAAGTTTATACAGTTAATAACTGTCGCATATATAATTTGAACGATTTAATTTAAAAAATAAAAATTTCAACCGAAACAATAGTATTTGTTAAAAAGTTTAAGTAATTTTACGATAAAAAATATAAAAAGTACAACTAGGTCGACATACAGCCCATTTAATTTTCATTAACTTCAAAATAATAGGTCGGTTTCTATTACAGATGAAAGCCGGTTAAAACCAACCACACACTAGATTACACTAGACGATGAATTTGATTTTCGCTAGCAGTCCCACTATGAGAAACCGCAAATTCAATTTTCAGGACGTAGAAAAGCGATATGCAACTGACACCGAATAATAATTACTAATAGACGTATCACTAAAAGAGGAAACCATAATCCTGTATACTATACTCCTGCACCCTATTCTCTACCATTTAAGTCACCAGCATCTAGACCGCCCTAGTGAGACGCTACTAAGGCTAAACCACATGAATAATTCCCCATTCATTCAATATCATAACAGACAGTTTTCCTTATACCAGAAGGTAGTAGGAGCGGCACTTTAGACCCTAATGTCCCATCCGCGTTTCAGACCAGAGCTACAAACGCACGCACAATAACAACCTAGAATGCGCGGAGGATCGTTAAAAGCCCAAAAATACATTTGGTGCGGTTACGCCTCGTAAAATCGGCATAAAAACGCCATAAAACAAAGTGTGCGGTGTTTTTTTTTTCCACTTACTCCTCCTGTCCGAGAATCGTCAATGCTTCAACATATCTGGTACGTCCCGGGTGCGATATAATTCAATAATAATAACATGACGAAATTTGGGTGCTTTACGCAAGGCCGGCGGGGTATCGTCGCGCATTTATCGGCGTTTTAACGAGCTTAAACCCACCCCATAAGTAATGAGACCCCGAATAAAATAAGTAATAAACCGGGAGCGTTTCGTTGGGACAAATTTGCCAACAAGGCCGTAAAACGAACGCCGTTTCGAACATTTGTAAACACACGACGAAACGTTAAGCTTACCCCTACGTTCGAAATTATAAACGGCGGCATGTTGATCGTTAACGCTTTGACTGGAGAATGTTGGAATTTTCAACCGAATTTCGATTTAGAAGTTCTGAATTTGAATAAATAAATCTCAATTAAAATAAGGTGCATTTAATTAATAATGTTCTATACAGATTAGTGATATTTGAACTGACAAAAAGAAACACTGGGGCGAAATAGCTTCGTATAAGTACAATATCGTATGTATAACATCGATTATGAACGACTGAACCAGCCAAAAACTGAGAAAATTCGGAGAAAATCGTCCAAAATAATTACGAATCGACGCCCGTGGTGGCAAGTGAGAGTTTTCCGTTGTGCGCGGAAAATCCATTTTCGTGCCATTATATGCGTTAAATCGTTTCGCTTTGTTGCGGCGTCGCATGAAACCGAAATTCGCAACCTTTGTTCTGTCGACGATTATACGACAAAACTCGTCGAACGTCGATTAATGACGATTTTCCGAATGAGACGTCGACGTTTCTACAATTTCGCCGTTCGGCTCTATCACGTTCACGTTACCTTTGTGTTAAAATCTTGAAAATATTTCGGTAAACAATCCGCTTTCATATTCCAACTATCATCGTATCTAATATTCGGTTTTTCGATATTCGAAATATATTTTTCATTGAAAATAAACCATGGTAAATGAATAAAGAAAACTAATCAATTTTTACTTAATAAAACGCAATAATTACCAAATGGAAAGATCTGTCCATGCATGTATTAATCGTTAAACTTCCGATGGAATATCTAAAAGGTTTTATCCTGCTGTGGACATTGTAAATATTATATAAACTTCATACGATGATGAATCGATTCTTTATACTTAAATAACAAGTTTTGATTTAAAAATACAAACATAAACAAAAGACACAAACATCAGAACTAAAATCCCAGAACAACAAGAAACTAAACGACCGGAAAATATCGAACATTCCCCAAATGAACACAGACATTCCGCTTCAATATGCGATGAGAATGAACCTAAAAGAAATTAGAACCGCATTAAGAATAACTGACTCGAACTCCGACAATGAGAATCACCCGAAAAGCCGTATCAGAGGCGCGCATATTCCACTAAACCGCGCTCTCGAACGACTCGCAAAACGTTCGAGGCAATAATCTCGAACGGATTAACGTTCCCTGTACAAACTCCCCACACACAAACAGTCTGAAACGTACTCCTTTTCAGGACATTCACATACACACACCCCCCGGCTCTCATCCGGCACGTACATTCGAGTAATAAAGGTGAAACGTTAGCTGAAAACGGCTTCGCGGCAATAACGGCGGAACACCTCAAAAATTAACATTCGCGCCGCCCTCGCTTGAAGGCTAATATCGCGAAAAATTCCAGGCTCCAAGTTTTGCGGCGACCGGTAGTTTTAATAACGTAATTAGTAGACGAGGCGTGTTGCAAGCAAAGTTTTAATTATCGGCACTAGAACGGGTGGGTGGTTGGGCGGAAAATCTCTCAGACACATTGTCGAGACGTGCTCGGCTCATTGTCGACGGTCGCGCAAACCCCAACGAGTCTGAGACGTTTCTTCGTCGTGTTCGAAGCTCGTACAATATATATATACCTTTGGAATAAAATAATTTTCATGAAATAATGAATATGAATTTGTATACCGAAAATTTTGTAAATGGAACCTTAATTTCATTACTCATGCACCTGCGGGCATAAAGTTGGACAACTATGGGTTAGCCCTACGTACCCTGCTCGTTGCTGAAATGCTATTAGGGGCGACACGTTGTTTTGACTTTAACTGTCTCTAAGGTAGTACGGTCACGGCATATAATATTATATTATACGCGATATTTCAAATGTTTTTTCTCCATAAATAAATAGATATTTCGATTTTTTTAAACGAAGATAAGAGCATCTAAAATGTATCGAAGAGCTGAAAACCGCCGACGGAAGATGGAAGATATGTCACTAACATATGTCGTCGTTAAACCATAGAACGATGGTGGTGCAGAGGGGTTGAAACGTCACAGACACGACGTATTTTGTATGACAAACTGCCGAAAATAATTGCCCCGTTACCCGCTAAAATACCACGATACGTTGAGCGAAATCTATGAGAAACGGTCCATCTAGATTCTAATTAATCCACAATTTAAAATTGAGAGATATATAATATAATATTTTCGAAATAAACATATAAATATTAACAATTTATTCATCGTTTCGTTTACACTTTAACAACACACTTCATACAACAAACCCCCCCCCCTCGTTTCCGACCCATCGCATAAAAAAAAACAACAAAAAAGAGATAATAAAACACGATCCAGCCATATTGAATTATGCACAATCTTCCAAAGTTTAAATCTCGACATCGCCGACGATACTCCTCAACCTGAACGAGGGCGAAGAAGCGCCGACAACAACCCGACGAGGAGGATCGAATTTCCGCCAGATGAATGAATAAAATATGCATATTTCGAGTAAACACGCCATTAACGAGACCGTCCGATAGAAATTGTTCCGACGGCGCTGATTAATTAATTATTTGCCCGGCGGAGCGTTTCCATGACGGGAATACATTAATTCAGGCAGGAGGATCGTCCACCTGACAAATCAGTAGCTGGAAAGGAGGAGTGGGTCCTCCCTTACCGCTGGTGCGTTGTCCGTTAACGGCGAGGCCTAATTTGTATTTTTACGACGACCATTACATAAATTACGGGGGTCGAACGAATATCGCGCCCCTGCTCCCTCTTCGACGTGATGGCTCTCGTCTTGCTTCGAATTTATTGCGGCAATTTTGTAGAGGTTTGAGTGTGCCACTTTGAAGATTCGATCCTTTGTCTCGAGCGGGAGTGTGCTAATTTTTTCGTATTTTTAGCGGTTCAATTGAGAGTTGTGTGGTATATTTAATATGAAAGGTATGTAAATTTTCATGTTGAACGCTCATATAAATGTGTAGCTAAATTCTTTCTATGAATAACTACGATATTAAAATTTTAAATTAATAGTACACATATGTGATAGCAAATATTACAACGAATAAGGTTATAAAATGTGAAATGAAAAATTCTTCAAGTATCTTGTAATGAAATATATTTCATATTATTTGAAATTCATTCGGGTACAATGCAATTTCAAAACTCTCTTTTCATGAATTTAGATAAAACATGAAAGCTAGGACATTGAAAATCAACATACTAAAAAAAAAACTAAAATATATGTTTTGATTACTTACGCGTATAAAAATAAATTGAAAATTGCAACAGAATCAAAGCCGATGAAATCAGAAAACCCACAAATTCAAATGAACATAAGAATGGATGCGATAATTTTTCAAACACAAGCTAAATAAAACAGTCAAAAAAATATTCACAACTCTCCTGACACAAACAAAACACAACTTAATTTCGCGAAACGGAAAAAAAACGCATATTTACTTTGGCCGAAGCGAAACATCGCTTCATCTTCAATAACGACGGAAATGTACGGCGTCGACGATTCGGCGCGATTTCCTCGTTTTTTCAGCGATTTTATTTTTTTTCGTGAAAAAACTGCTAACGACGACACGTGTACTTTTCAGCGCCACATATACACACACACGTTCATTGTTTACAGCGGCATTTTCATATTGAAATTTAATTTCGCCGGCGGTATTGTTGTTCGCGGCGAACGAACGACACACGCACCGCGAGACAGGTGATTTACGTCGGATAATAGGTAATCTTTTGTAATGTCTCTCGGCGGTAATATATCTCTAGGCATTGTCGAGAGGAAATTTTCAAATGTCTCTTCTTTCATTACGGCCTCGTGCGCGTATCACGGACGCCGGGAAAACCCTTTGGAAAACTCACGGCCCCTTTTTTTTCAAGCGCGTCGCATTTTCCAAAAAATTCACGTACAAAATTAGAATTGTTATCTATACAATAAATTAAAGTTGTTTGTCCACGAAAATAATATAGTTGTTTCGAACCTGCTTTAGATTGTCGAGATGATATATGATGACTGATATTTTTGAGCGTCAATGAAGCAATCTTCAAATCGTTTTAATGTACTCAACATTTTTACCATTGAAAAAATCGCGAAAAATTAATATTAAGATTAATTCAAAACAATAATAATTCATCGAACATTATCGTTGTACTGAAGAAAAATTTATAACTCGATTGTAATTCAAATCGCGGAATTGAAATATTCGTTAATTATGAAAATTATAAATGATACAAATCACTTCATACTCAAATAATATGAATAATGAAAATTTTATTTCTTGAATGAAAAGATATGTGAATATGAAAATTGATTATAATCAAATGGAAGAAGTATGTAAGAATTATTTAGATTTTTAAGAAAAGAAGACATTTTTTTCGGCAGCAGATTCCAAATAAGTGCATATGATGACACAAAATCGTTCATCATTGAAAAACCAACAACATTCGATTCGCAAATTTTCATATATATACAAAATACACGCCGTAACAGAAACCGAACCGTTCATACATTCGTTTCAGAAATCAAACGCCTTTAATAGAGCCTTCTGCGTTCCGTCCTCCAGATCTTCGGACGACACAGGAGCTCTTTGCACTGAAGAAAAATCGAAAGAATTTTCCGTTTGATATATTTTCGAAAAGCTTTCTTTGAGGTTTCTGACGGGATTTTCCTATCGCCTTTGGACAGACCGTCCCCCGGCGACGTGGCCAGAGGCGATTACCCATACCCCGCCCGTATATATCATACATATAAATAAGCCTGTGTAGTTTCCTTTTCAGATCGCAATTCCTTTGTGTACTGTCCAGGACGAGGAGGACTCCTCGACGGCACTTATTTGTGTATTTTCGTCATTCGTATGTGTCGGATGTCCGCCCGCGAGAGGCTGCGGCCTATCTGCCGAGGCTCGTTCTTATAAAGTGGTCGTTGACTTTTTATTATTTTCGGTGTGAATTCCTCGATGACGTCGTTTGATCTCGTCCTCTGCGGGAATGGATTAAAAAAAATGAAACGACAATGTACGAAACGGGTCGTTTTGTTCGTCTGTGGATTGGTGCGAATTGAAGTATTTGACGGTCTTGGTGTTGGAATTGTTTGTAGTGTGAATAATTTTTTTTTTGGTCTGTCAAAATAATACAGTTATTATTAATAATAATACAAAATAATGGAAATATTTATTTCAAAAAAATAACAATCGCATATGATCATATTTCTAATTAAAATATGATATCCAGGTTGATATATACATAATACGTACATGTTTGGGCTTGCATTCCTCAAATTGACGACTCTGACAATGAATCAGCTTACATAGCATGAACATTGTTGAAAACTAATCATAAGACTTTTTCGATCACCTACGGCTATTCAACGAGGTACATTTTTGTTTGAGAATTTTCAATAAATAAAACCTTAAATATAATCAACTTTCATAATAACGCATAACGCATATATTTTTTGAAAAATATCACATGAATAAAAAATAAACAGTAAATTAACATAAAATTGCATGTGTTAGAATTCAGGGGTTGGTAAACTATTTTTGGACAGAGCCAGATCAAAAATAAAAAGGTTGAATTAGAGACTCGGCGGGCCGGATAGTGAACTCGAAAATTTATTTTATTTTCTATTCAAAGCGCTACAAAAAACAGGCTCAAAATTTAAAAAAATCAAATCTAATCGATCTCAAAATAGTTATTTGAAAATTCAAGTGCTAGGTTAAAAAAATATATGTTTATATGCAGGTAATGTCAAGAAAATAATTATAAATTAATAGCGTCGCAGTCAATTTTTTTTCGTTTTTTATTGATTGAATCTATTCTATCGATGAAAACCTGAAATTTTACAATTACAAAATTTTGCAGAACTATCACTTCTAACTGAGGGTCTGATAGAAGCTCCTCAATTGTACGGTTAAATGAATTTTGAAATATGAAAATGTTTTTTACACTTTTATCAAGACCAGAAAAACGCTTTTGCAACTGTAGTCTAACATGTATGTTCAGAAAATATATCCACTGAGTTTTTTTTTTAATGAGAATTTCAAATTTTTTTTTTAAAAACAATATTAGCCCGTGGACCGGAGTTTGTCGATACCTGTATTAGATCTACCACTTGTATTTCAAGCTCAGATATCTGAATCAACTGAATCAAATGATCTTGCATTCTTCGGAAGGTCATCTTCAATTTCATTCATCCGATTAGCGACCACCAAAGAATGTTACATACACATTCGAAAAAATCAAACAACGGTCATTTTAAAAACCCATAACTGTCCATAGTCCATAACTGTACTAAATTAATCGAACACACCGAAAACACAACGCGATACCCATTTATAAATCAAACACTCCATCACTTAACACGCCATCAAATCACACCAGCCCGCACACACGCTAATTACACATTCGCATTACCGCCATATGCAAACGTGGCACCGGAGGTCGGACACGGGTCATTCTTTATTCATCCGCCGAAAACCCTCAGAGTCGTTTCTTTGTAGACCCTCGGGGTCTGTGGATGTATTCCACTCATGTTTAATCACCCAACCTTCTTCCGGAATTCTCTTTTCGTCCCTTAACGAGATCCGCCGGTCGGTACGTGAGCCCTTCTCCCGGTTATAATATGCTGATCGAATATATTGGATTAGAGGAGTTTTCCAGGATCCGACGGCTGGATTTTGAATATGTTTTCCGGGATTCCAGGTATTCGAATTCGTCGCGTGCTCTAACCTAATTGTCGCCTGGGAGTGTTTCAGTGCGCTCTCGTTTTATTAACGAAGCGACGGGTTTTTTTTTTTTGTATTTTCGAATGTTTTTTGTCTTGAAAATTTTGTGCGAAATTCGCACATTCGCGACGCTCGTGTTAGAGTTTCAGACTTGAATATTTATCGTATGAAAGTTTCGTTTGGCACCGAAAACTTTTTCGGTACGCTGAAGCGTGAAATTTTAACATTTTTTAAGCCGATTTTGAAACATTTTTATTTTAAATTCATCAGTGTATACTTTCGAAGTTTTATGTATTAAAAATACGAAAAAAGTCTCTATATACGTATAGTATGTGAAAAAATATAGACCGAGCATGGGCATATTTATTTAATAAAAAAAAAGCTTTTTCCGAATGAAAATTTTAAATCATACAAGTCAATGATAAAAAGTTAATAAAAATCTAAATAAAAACAAGTTAGTGGAGTATGAGAATTAAAAGAGGATATCATCATATTTTTGGAAATGAAACAGAAAATAAATGATTTTCCTGAATTGAAATAGACTTATAATACATACGAATATTCTGAATTATTTGAATAATTCAAATTTTAAATTATTATAAATACAAAGAAAAGAAATACAATGGTATTTGAAGTATTCAATTTTATTAGAGCATTGATGGCGAAATTATCATTTTTTTTGAGAAACCTTACAATTAGAGAAGAAAAGTTGATCATTATCCCACTACGCAAAAATGTTACGAAAATGTCCGTATGAAAGATTTCCAAAATTACAGTTTACTTATTTTAGAACTACAAGCAGATTTCCGAGAAATTGAAAATGATTTTTACAAGATATAACTTTGGCCCGCGACGGTCCAAAAATATTTTAATCCGGCCCGCCATCTGAAACAATTCCCCACCCCTTACATAGACTCTTCTACCAATTTTTTTTACAGCTCAAATTAATAAAATTTAAACACACCATCGTATAAACCAAAGAAACCTTTATCTTATATAATAAGCACATCTGAAAAATTAAGTATTCTCGCATACCATCTCTGAAACAGATCGTACACATAATTCTTTTTTTAACTATCAAACCCGAAAGCACCCACATACGAGAGAACGCCTAACCCCACACAAAGCCGTCATTTTATTTTCGTCCTTCTGAAAAAGAACAAAACGAAAAAGGCGCGTCCTGCGCGGGGGCTTTCTCCGCCGTCGACGACGATATTTACCGCGGTTCTGGATGACGAATGTCCTTTGTGTATTTTCGTGACATTTCACTGAATTTATGGTGACGTTTCTGATTCGGTTATCCAGTCAAATTCCGCTAAGTGGAGACGCTTGCGAGCCGACGATATACGACGGTAATAGTACGCGCGGCATGCAGGTTTTGCGGCTTATTTGTCATTGTTGAATTTTTTCCCGGGGCCATTTTTCGCGTGGAAACCCGCCGTGGTGTTTAAGCGAGGTGCCCAGGTGAAGGGGGCCGGATCGCGGTTTTTTCGCGGCCCGGACTGATTGTGTAATTTGCGTGCGCGAGAGTGCCATATTATGCGTTGCATAAATTATGTTTTCATTCTTGCTCGGTGGATTGATAGGTGGTTTTGGAGTCGGTTGTGGGCTCGAGTTGGTTTTCGGGGTCGTACTTCTGTTGGGTTTTGATTATGAGGTCTGTTTTTATGGGTTTTGTTCGTGTACTTTGTATGAAATGCGATGTACGAGTATGAAATTATATAAGCCCAAAATATTCTCATCATAGTAGCAAATATATATCATTAATTGTTGACTACAGTATACTTCCGATTATCCGGTTGCAGATCATTCGGTTTGCGGATTATCCGTGCCTAAAATGTATTCAATTATTATTTTTTTTTTATTTAATTAAATTATTATATTTTTGAATTTATTACATTATTGAGGCGACATAGAAAACAAATGGCGTATTGTAATAATGCATTGTACTTTTCATTTGGGTTATTTCGCCCCAAAAAAGTCGAACATCCGAGAAACATGCACCACGAGCCGATTTAGACAGCAAGTCTGTTTTCTGTGAAAATTTAAATTCTTCTTATGTGTTTGAGTTAGGGGTTCTAAAGTCTCAAGTTAAAATTTCGAGAAAATTTAACAAGAAAAAACGTTAGTTTAGATTACCCGTATTTTTCGGTTATCCGTGTCCACCTTTCCCGGCATTATCTTGGATAATCGAGAGTATACTGTATCTCTCATCTTCCATAGTGTATATTGCGATTAATTATAATTTTATTTTTTATTCGTTCATTTTTCGGTCAATATATACGACGTTATCGATATGTATGGTTTAGATATGTCAAACTCACTAATAACCGAAATTATAGTGATTTATGAAACAAATCTTATTTTTAAGTATAATAATAATAATAATAATAAAATAATAATAAAGTATAAGATATAAATAAAATTAATAAACTTTCAAAAGAGCATCGTAAAAATGATGGTTATTACTTTTCGCGAAACGTTTATGTTGGTGATTGTTGTTTTTTTTTTTTTTGTAGATTTCATGACTTATTTTTATTACTATTACAGTAATTTAATTCTGATTGACATTTTCATTTACATATTTGACATTGCACCTCCTCGCTAACATAATATAATATTAAGATATACAAAAACCGATTATTACGAAACAGTTTCAAACTGAAATGTGAAACGAAAATAATAGATAACGCTCATTGTCAGATCAGTTAATATTTATACAGCCGTTACAGTTTAATATTTGCATACCTAATATTATTATACAAATCGTGGCACCGACATGCTAACATTAGTTCAACGATAAATTGGATGACCGCAACGTTTACGATAACTCACCTATGGATCGAAGTACAGAACATGGACGATTGCGTTACGAATAAAATTAAGTAAATATCTTATTCGAATAGAATTTCGATAAAAAGAACGACGGCAATTTCTTAACGCTTAAAATTTCTCCAGGGTTGGGTGCGCGGAAACCTCTAAAAGAATAATTCTGGATTGTTTCGTAAAAATGAAGAAATGTGAAAATATGTAAGATTTAAGGAATATTTCAGTACAAAAAAAATCGTAGATAAAACTTAATCAAACACAAAAAATACGAAAATTTTCAGATACAAAATAACGGCTCGCATACATAATCCGAAACTTTCGTGAACGATACAAAAACGTAAAAATAGAAACCGTAAACGATAAACGCGAACGTTTACCCAAAACAATATAAATAATGCGAACGCGGAGAAGCGAGCTTCGCGCGCGGGCCGCGAGAGGCGCCCCGCGCACCGAAACGTCAAAGTGACAGCGGCCGCGGGCGAGGGGCGCGACGCGAAGGGGAGACGTTCGCTCACCTGTCATATTCTCTGTTGTCTTCGTCGCATCTCTCGTCCTTCATGTTGCGCCATGACTTGCCGTGCCGGCACGTGGTCACGAGCACCAGGTCGCGCTCGTTGTGCAGATGCCACAGCGAGTTGCGCGTCTCGCTGCCGATCCCGTGCACGTACCGCTTCCCTTTGAACGCGAGCAGATACCTCTTGTCCGCGGGGAAGTTGTTCGCGGAGCCGGCGCCGGGCTCGCCCCCCTTCTCCGGGTGCTGCCGATGGAAGAGCGGCAGCGAAATGTCGAAGTCGGGCCTGAAGCGCGACACGGACGCGCTCGCCTTCGCGAGGATGGCGCGGCCGGGGTCGAAGCCGAGCGCCTCCTCGGCGTAGTCGGGCCACGTGCCCGAGTACAGATTGAAAACGACGTGGTTGCGGCCGCCGTTCCAGAACGGCAGCCGCTGCAGCCTCTGAGGGACGTTGTGCACGAAGTCGGGCGAGAGCGGGTCGCGGTCGAGGGTGTCGATGCCGAGGACGAAGAGGCAAGCGCGGGCCGGGTCGTCGGTGGCGTAGCGCGACTGCCGGAGGGCGGAGAGGAGCTTGCGGTAAGAGGCGCTGGCGGGGCCCTCGGGAGGGTACACGTACACGGTGAGCTCGCCGCGGCAGCGAGCCGCCTCGAAGCAGGTCTCCATGCGGCACTCGGCGGACTCGAGGGGGCGTCGACGCGCGCGGGTTTCGGCGCGGGGGGCCCAGAAGGGGCGAGCGGAAGCGGGGGCCGCGTCGGCGGGGCGCGCGCTCCGACCCCACCCCCGCACGCGGTACCCGCCGAAGTACGCGTACGCGAGAAAGGCGCACGACGCGACCAAAAGCAGGTAACGCTTCTTGGCCTGCATGGCGGGTCGCGGCGCCGGCCGCACGCCGCGCCGCGCCGCGACTGACGGACGAGTCGCGGCGCTTCCCCGCTGCCCCGCGCTCCTCAGCCCCCCTCCTCGGCATAGTCGTCGCCATGGTTACGCGCGTGCGCTTTCGACACGTGCGCATTTGAATTTTCACGGACGCCGAATCTTACGACTTTTCGGACTTTTCGTTTCTTCTTGTATTTGGTTATCGGGCGTCAACTAGAGTCCAATGTTTAAACACTCGATATGAAAAAAACAATTATTATCTTTAGCGTTCGACTACAGATTCAACAGTTAAGGAGTTACACGAGCTTCGCCCGATAAATAAAAAAGAAGTATAAAAATATGTAAATATTTTTTTGACGCATATATTAAGTACACCAATTCCCGATTTACGCGTCAAACCAATAATATTTTTTTTTTATTAATTAATTAATTACAATATTGCATAATGACATATGTTTAATTAATCTATCTATATAATCTATTTAATGATTGTGCACAGTAAGAAGAGATCTATAAAAAATTAAAACAAAAAATAAAAAAAACAACGATCCATCACAGAATTCCTAAAGAAAAAAACCGATGACCAACCAGAGAAAAATACATCAAATTGTTTCATTAGATTAGCAACGTGACGATTTTGATCTGTAAAACGACGAATTTGATTTATAAAACGACGAATTTGATTTGTAAAACGACGAATTTGATTTATAAAACGACGAATTTGATTTGTAAAACGACGAATTTGATTTGTAAAACGACGAATTTGATTTGTAAAACGACGAATTTGAAGTATAAAAACTGTATAACTTACCTAGTCATTTGATAGGGAATATATGTTAGTTCTTAATTTATTGCAAAAATACATCAATATTCTTTGAAATTACGACCGCTATTTTTTTTTTTCCCGAAACACTAAAAATTTCGCAATTCGTCACCCGTCTTTTTCGCATATACTTGCGAAAAAAACCCCCGTAACCAGAGGATTAAAAATTAACCTACTTTAGATGATATCATTCTGACCTTGTCTCACAATGAACGACAACAAGGTACATTTTCATATCTATGAAGAACTTAATAATAAAAAAGATCCCACAAAAAAAAATTAAATATATCAATACGAACCTTTTTCCAAAATTTCAATCATTTAGTCTACAGAAAACCCATACGTTCCTCAACAACTTATTAGAGCGAATCGCAAAATCGAAAGATCCGGAGAAGAGAATCAGAGATTTTAATGAGAAGTTTAAGTTCGGTTTCGCGAGTGGCATCCCACTCCTCGGAGGAGAGTTCTTATTGCCGCCGTGCGACGCTTCCCAGTAGTTTATCTTAAAAGTTATTTCATTATGGAAATTTCTAGTTACACGGTTATATAATATAATACTTCTCCTGCATGCGAGCTCTCCGCCTTCTTGTTATATATATATATTATATATAACACGTTTCCGGTTTAGATTATTGATGTGAAACATCTTGGGGAGCGCTCTCCCTCTTAAATATTAAGAGTTTTGAAAATATACTCAATAATATTTGAAACGATTGCTATGAATACTTAAATAGGTGCTTGTATATGCGTGTTCGTATAAATTTCTTTTCCAATGCACCTTTGAATCATACCATATTGCTCTCAAAAGAATCTCCAACGATATATAAAATTATCCACTCTTAACTTCATGCAAAGTTTATAAGATTAAGTTTGTGAAGATTACATCTTATACATGTTGCGACATCATAATAAATTCACAAACCCTTCACGGAGAATTTCCTAGACAAAGTGCAATGACATAACTTTCTTCGTGTCGTCACAGAATGAATTCAACATTCGCAAGACGATGCATTGTCATACATCGCAATTAAGTTTTACTATAATTGATTCAAATTGAAAGTTATAGGAATTTTGAAACACCCGGTCTTGTGATAAAAAAAAATATATTTTTCACAAGTATGCCAATTATTATTGAAAATAGTACCATATTTAAACGAACGTTTCGATATTCGTTTCCATTAAAATAAAAATGAAAACATTTTCAATTTCTTTCCAACACAAAAATTTTCTCCGAAAACGACTCAATTCGACTCTGAAAAGATAATCAATGCCTTTAAAAGACATACACGAGAGACACACAGAACAAACAGAAAAACTTTCCATATGTATTTTCAATTAGCAACCTTTCCGCAATGAAAACCCACGCGTCTAGTTTTAATTACAACTGCTAATCTAACGTGTGTGCGGTGAATCAATATGATGGCGCGTTTAGAAAATGGCGGCAGCGTAACAATTCTGGACGCTAATGAACCGCATTTTTGTTGTTCCCGCGTGCGAATTAACGCAGGTGACCCGTTGTTATTGTTGTTGTTTTTGTTGTTTCCGAAACCACAGCGCATCAAGTTGAACGTAATTTATCGCGTCCGAGCGGTTTAATTAAAATCCGAAACGCGGGCTTTTTGACGTTTCGCATTTTGGTCGTAACGCCGTCGGAGTACGTGCTGCATCTTTGTCGTTGAAATTTATATTGTTTTTCGATATTTTCGTTTTATTTTTCGCTGACGGCGTTAGGTTTTTGATATTTTTTTTATTATGTTTGCGCAATATATCAGGTCATAAATGTGTAAAAGGTAAACATGTATAAAATTGTTGTGCAAAACTTCTTTATGATTCTTTTTTTAATGTTCAAATATCAAACATTTTAATAAAAACAATTTCCCCTTTTTCAAGCTTTTCATTATTAAACGTGTAGTCAATTGCAATTATTAATTTCTTCGGGTTTCGAAGACTTTTTTACTCCTAAAGTTTACATTAATTGAAAAAATCAGAAATATTGTGACATTCAAGTTTTTCTTCACATTATTTTCATCAAGAACTATTTATTCATACAAACTAAATTCACGCTCAATTCTGATAAATATCTCTACATATATATTTATGACTTATGTGGTTTTTCCCAAATTCTTATTTCAGTATGAGCATAAAAAAATTCTATCCTGTCCGCCACCTGAAACAATCACCCACTCCTATTCTATGTATACCATTTCTATGGATCATTTCTTAGTAAATTCAATGAAAAAAATGAAAGAATATTCAAAACAAATACTCAAATTTTTCCCAAAAACACCTCTCAATCATCAACTAAACATTCCACCCGTATACTCCAACATAACATCGGATCTCCACCAATCGACCATTCCGCGGACACTCCCTCAACCTTCCACCCCAGCATATCCAGATACACCCCAAAAATATAAAATATATAAAAACGAGAGCCTCATAGGTACGTGCACAATTTGTTATCGCCCAGCAGATTAGGGCCGGCGGGAAATCCGCAATGGCCACAAAGTACGAAGCATCATCACGCCCACGCACGGACACAACCACCGCAACTGGCCGTCATCATCGGTATGATTGATAACGGGACGTGGAAGGATAAATGGCCTCGTCTACCGGGCAATATGGAGGCTTTGTTGCCTGTTTAGGGTTGGCTCTACACTGCGCGCTGTAGGATTAATTCGAGTGCCTTTTTTATTTTATTGTATGGTGAAAAATAATTGATTAAAACGACCTTGTCTTGTTATGGAAATTATGTAAAGGTGTGCATTGAAAAAATATAGACTGCGCCTTAAAACGAATTAATGTGCGTTAGAATAATATACGATGTGCATTATTTTTGGTGCTTTAAAGAATCTCGTATTGAGCATCATTTTATTTGTAGTGTATAATGAAAGAAAAATTTTATGTGTTATAAATTGAGCATTAAAAAATATGAAATGAACAATAGAAAATAATTGCTTGTGCATTGAATTGATCGAGAGGTGGCAACGTCGTCAGAGTAAAGTCTTCCTACACAGACAATACAATACAATCGTTACGGTTGGTATTTCGCCCTGTTTGTGTTTGCAGCGTTTCCTATCCTTTACATATTCATTCTAATGCACGTTTTATTCGTTTTAATATGCAGATATTTTTTCAATGATCAAAATATTTTTTTCGAATTCGCACACATTTCAATGCTCGTGCAAAATGCATGTATTATTTTTTTAATGCATATTATTTTTATTAAGTGCTCAGGTTAAATGCACATTTATCATTTATAATGTAAGTTTAAATTTTCCCCTAATATCTCGTAAATAATATTGACATGTATTGATAATTATGACGATAATGTTACATTTCCATCAAAAAATAAATTGACTCAATTTCTAAATCTATTTAATTTGAATCTATATAGTTAAAATCCTCTTTATGTATTAATATTGACTTCTAATCATATTACATCACACGTAATTATATTCTAAAAATATCAAACAAATACAATATGATAATATTATCGACAAACTCTACATTTAAAATATCATCAAAGCACAACATCCAAACAAATTCGAAGAACTCAAAAAATAATTCCAAAACTAAAACACAGCACTGTGTACAACCACCTTAACATAGACCTGACGCAGATTGGCTACCGACGATAAGGGCTGAGGGTGAGCACAAAGCGTGCAATTACATTCAAACGTGCCCTCAAAAGAGACACCGCCTCTGTATGAGCACGCGAGCCACATAATTAAGAAACGGTGGGTGCGCAACGCAGATTTCCCTTATCAAAAATGGCGCGCTTGACCCTCGCCGTACTGTTTCGAAATTCGCCAATCCATAGATAATGCATCAACCGCGTGTCGTCTGTGTGTGACGTTTTTTTAGTATTCCGGGTATTCCGGTATTAATGGAAGCTTAATTCGTATAAATCGGAGTACGTGGAAGTATTTTATGTTGTGGTACGATCGTATGGATGTGATGAATAGACTTGATGTTGATGAAAATTGTCTTGATTGTCAGTGTAAAACGGAGCGATTGGATTCAATGATTAAAATATCAATTGGCCACTTTGGCAATCAAAGAACTGTCTCGTAAATTAAATGAAGCTTTTATTGGTTAATGGATGGAAAATCATATACTATTTGTTTCTTTCATAAATATTTTTGTTTATTACAGTCAAATCGAAATAACTTTGATTTGATAACTTTCGTTTCGATTTCTGTATTCATTTTTTTTTTTAATACAGTACAATAATTAACTGCATCTTCAACATATTTTAATATAATATGATCAGATGACCAATCAGTATACGTCCGCATTCAAACAAACCGTAATCGGATCGCCTTTGAGATAGTACTGAAAGTGCCATACACTGAGAAACGGTGGTCCAGTAAACCACATGTAAATTCCTACATACTGAATATTGGTACGCGATTGAATGGCCATTCTATACTCTTGAATTGAGATGATATATGTACATATGATACATAATAACTGTGCTGGCTATCGGTCCGGTACCAATTACTCCTTTGACCGGCTGTACTTGCGTGTTAAAATAGATTAATTTAATATTTAATGATCGGTTGTTTTATTTTTTTTCATTCTAATTAGGTCAGATCTATGTTTATGAATATTTAAAGCTAAATTTTGCAACTTTTTTGATTTGTAGTCGAAGTGAATAGCAGATTTTATCTTCGAATGAATGATCAGAAGTATATATGTAATAGTAATTTGATTCATTACGAATTTACATTCAGAAATATTACAAAAGTTTGGCTTCATCAAATAATCCAGTTCTGTAGTTGAGTGAGACATAAATCTGTAGGCGGATATGAAAATATACCTATTTTGTTTCAACTTTAATAGTTTGATTTACTTTTCCGTTATAAAATGAGAAAAATTTCGAAACGAATGTTATATAATATTATAATATATTATATTAAAAAAGACTTTTTCTGCTCTTGACATCCATACGATTATTATTACTCAGAAAAGAAAATTAACTGCGCAATCTTTTATTAAAATTTTCTTCTTATTTGTTTATTAACCTAGTCAATTGAAAGCACAACTATCATTAGTTTCAAATGATAACGACGATATTATAAAATAGATCTAGTTCTCGTTGTATGTCGAACGCACTCGGCGGGCGGAAGTGACCCTACGAAGCGTGCAATTGCATAATTGACCAATTTGCATACAAATCGGAATGTGTACTGAGAATTATGTATAACAGACAAAAGCGACAATGTACGCACTGCGATTGACGTTCCGGTATTTTCAAATATGTACTTTGGTATTGTTTCCTGTTTCGCGAATTTCATATCGAAACATTTCGCCGTATCATAAACACTTAAAAATTATATGTATTTGTAAGTTTTCCCGGTAATTACTAGCATAAAGTACAACTTGTTATGAACCTTATTCTAAAAGTGGTTGTGGCAGATTATTTTAGTTGAATATTCGCAAACCGCTTTCCCGCAAAGCCTCTACCATGCGAAGCTTATTATTCTATTGGGTAAAGCGCATTGTTGTACATCAGGGGCACTCAAGTCCGACAAAAGCTGATTTCTGTACATTGAACCCAATAATCCTCAACTATAACATAGATTAAGTTACGCGTACAAATTAAAAGATGGCTCAGTTTCGTATTAAGGATTCATACTCAATGGAATTATACGAAAATAGTAGAAATCTATACGAAAACGTTAAATTATATATAATGGATATATGATATATGAATGTAATACTAGTATAAAAGCGAGCACTTTATGTATTATAAAGATATATGTATGTATATTAAAAGCTTTTAAAATTACTAATAATTTTATTGTATTTATCGATCTTGTCAAACAGACAGCTAAATCCCTACACTTCGTATATTTTTGTACAAGGAACTGAGGTGACCATCGGTTAATATCGGCTCTCCGGATATGTAGGTCCGCAAATTACTAACAAAGCCTCCAGCGTTCATAAATGGACCTAATATAATCTGCGTGTTATTATTTCTGCCAGATATAATCCACAACCCGAAAGCTTCATTATCGAACTAGCATAAAGCATTTTCATTGTCTTTATCGTCAATACTATTATGTGGAAAAATAATCGAGCCCTGATTGAGAGTTTATCATAGCCGCTTATATAAAGCGGTGTTTTATTTATTTTTTAGAATTTCCGAGACATAAATAATTCAAGCGGACGTCGAAAAAACAGTCCGCAGGATCAATCGTCGATCTCGCTGCTGAAAAACGGTCGTTAAGAACGAGTTTGATTTTTACGACATCAATTATTTATGGGAGGGAATCTGAAAAAGTACGAACATTTATAATTCAACGGATCCTTTTCTTCGCATCGTGTCAGAAATAGACAGTTCGAATGGGATAGTTCGAAACAGTTCCTGAACACTTTCAACACTATTTATACAGGGTACAAATTCATTTCGATGCTTTTCTCGTCATTGAATGATACCAATTGAAGTTTTCACTCAATAAATGAATCAATAATATATCGTCGAATGAATAATCTTTTTTGCTCGAAATTGTATGGAGTTCAGTGGTATAATTTTTCGAATTTGAAGAACTTTTATATATGTATAATACATATCGGAGATGTTATCATTGTGTTTTCGTTCGCTTCGTTGAATGCAAAGTGAAGCGAGGTATAATGTGCATATTCAAAGTGTGCTTTTTTCTTATTTTTATCTTACTCTTCGCGTAAAGAGTGCTTTCTAAAGGTTCCAATGTGAACAATTTTCCATCTACTTTATCATCTGTACTGATTCCGTTTTCCATTCGAAAATACTCAAGTTTCATGCTTCATTTTGTATGAGTTCACCTTTCATATCTTGCATTGCATATTCTTAGATTTCATGCAATAAATACATCAAAAATATTCATATTCTATAATTTTTATCGTTTTCAATACATATATCATCTTACAGTTTAAGCTTTTACCATTGAAGCGCACAGAAATGGAAAAATATCATAGTACACATTACTTTTTTTTTATTTATATAAAAATAATTGGATTTTTCTCATGAAAATTCGTAACTAAAATAAAATGTTTGAAGAATTCATATAAGTAGCGAGAACATAATCACGAAAATTGCTCCAAAGCAAAACCCAGTTTTTAAATGTGTACCGGTGACATAAACACAACCACAAGAGAATAAACAAATTAAATAGGTGGTATTTAATTAAATTTTAGAAAATTTTTTCAAACGCGCTGCAATTAAATATTTCAAAAGTCGCTTTAGAAAAATTCGACATTCAAACCTTCCACGAAAGTAAAATAATTTAAAATTTTCTACAAGCGCCCACTTCAAAACACGCCAGACGAAAAGGAGAAACGGAAAAAATAAGTGAAATTTGTATAGCAGACACGACTGCATCGTATTAAATTTGAGAAGTATCCTTTATGAAGTGTTAAAGGGCTCACCGCACAAAGGCGCAAAGTCCTTGCAAAGACGAGGGCGTCGGTTTTTCCACGAGGAATTTTCGCACAATGGCACCACGCTTTTCCACGTCCTAGACGCAAACAATTTCCTCGCAGCATAAATTATGCATTATTTCGAAAAACTAAACCTTTTTGTAGGGAAAAAAATATTTTCGAAACATTGTAAGGGTTGGAAACTTTTGGGGATATTGAATTTTTAATCCAACGTTATGTCGAGTTATGAAAATAATTTATTTATATGAGTTATCTTTATGCTTCTTGTATTATGTGATACTTTTGAAATGAAAATATATTATAAATACATATATAATATTATATAAATATGATAAGAAAAATTCGTAATGATTTTATGATGTCATATACTATTATATATCACTGAGGCTTTTTAAATCCATACACATCATTGAAAATTCGAAAATTTTGCTTAATTTTCATGTGCTTTTTGTTTTCGGATTTATCTATCGACCGCGTCATATTCTGCTGAATTTGATGATCGATTAAAACATTGAGATTGATAAGGCTGTACCTTCAGTTATTCACATATGTACTAGTACATACATATGTGAATAATACAATAATTCTATCACTCTCGTATATTTTAATTTATTCTAATTTCACATTTTTATAAACTATTTACTTAATTCTAAACTTATATTGAACCTACTCACATTGAGCCTTGAACACTACTGATTGTGTGAATCTTACTTATAATGACAATGAGCCTTGTACATAATCATTAAATATTAAGACAATTAATAGTTTCAACATTTTAAAATCCAATTAGTTCCTACTAACGTTCCGAAAGAATTAGAATTCAGATATTTTTTTCAACGCAGTTTTTTTCTCATACAGCGAATCGAACATTAGCAATTCCCAAACGTGTTCCAGTTTTATATATGTTTACGTAAGTGCGGACACTAAACGACGATATCGAATATCTTTTTAAGTGTCGTCGCAAAGTTTGTTGGTCGCCAGTTTCCAAGCCATGCACCGTTTCCCATGGCGGCACTACGTCCCCGTGTAACGCAGACACGGATTCAGTTCGGAAAACGACACTTTCCTTTTGTTTTTCCGCCATCGACTCTGCAAAACTCGAATCCTTACACGTACGCCGGAGAGCAGATACACGTACTTTATACACCGACTTATTTCGTATGGACGCACCGAAGGCTTTCGCATGGAAAATGCATCGACGCCGCAAATCCTTCTAACGCAATAATCTTCCGAGGGAATCGCTCGGCAAATAAAATGGCACACGAATGCCCTGCAGCTTTTTTGAGGGAATCGAAAAGCGATTTTAATCAGTAAGTGCACCCTGGAGGCCGACAATTTTTTCCACTCAAGCGTACATATATCGTGACACACTCGCCAAATTACCATACGGCAGTAGATTTGCAGAATGGATAGAACCCGAGGACGAGTGCGAGTTCCCACGGACCGGGAAAACGCGAAAAATAAATCCCCTGCGGACCGTTACCGTGGAACGTTTCGATTCTGAAAATCGTTCGAATGCGATCAGATACTATGCTCCGCTCTGTGAATATCCGTATTATATATTATATGTATATGTTTTCAGGTTTTTGCCAATGTTCGGTTCTCCGATTGCAGCTAAGTTTCACGGTTTCAAGTTGGTAAATAATATTTTACTCCAGAAAAGTTAAATATGCATAAAAATTATTCAAAATAAATAATTATATAATATAGTATAGTTCGGCCTTTCATTGTAAACCCTTTCCAAATGTTATATAATTCCATTATACAAGTGGTCCAAAGGTCTAGGATAAATTTTAAAGAGGTCGTTATTTGGAACATTTTAAACCATATAAGCTTAAATGTAAGATATCAATAAAAATAATTATCACTGAAAAACTATGGTACTTTGAAACAATTTAACAATTTTTTAACAATTATCTTGTTATCAAATTACATTATTCAATAAAAAATATTATAAATAGCACTAAAATAATATTATATATTTTATATCCGGATACAACCTTTTGAAATATATTCTATTTTAATATTCGTTTCAATCCTTTCGAATTCAATATTCATTGAGCGCGATCAAACCTGAACGGTTCGGTAACGTTCATTCCTCATAGAAATGCTGACAATTGAAAAACACTAACCATGCAAAACTTAATCGCCTCATAGTCCGAATTTTCAATAACGTATCCAGACTACCGTAAATCCCAAATCCGAAGCGGGTAGGAAACCGTGAACGGATTTGAACCGCTAAGCGCCTAGCCGGTAAGTGCATTATGCATGTAAGCTTCGAAGCCTGCTGAATTAATTTCCAACGAAAATGTTAGGACGATTCTTTAGGTGTAAATTCTATAAAATATATAGTAATACGTAACAAATACGTAACAGTTTTCAACTTTTTATGGAACTTAAAAGTTCCAGTAAGTTTGAAGTCATTGACGTTCTTTAATAATAGGAGGCAATTGATTGAACTTTACTTTTTATCATTTTCATTTTGATAATAATAATTTGCACCCATAAAAATTATGCACTTTAGGTTTAATAGTTTACATTTTAAAATTTAATACTTTGTACTTTACCTTCTCCTTTCCCATCCAACTTCAAAGTGAAAAGTATTAATTTTTATAGTGAAAAATAATTAATACAAGTTTTGGAAGGCAATTAATTGCACTTTAGTTTTGATCATATTCACTTTAATAAAAAATAATTTGCACCTATAACAATTATACTGCACGAAAAATAAATTATTCTACTATAATTAAATGTATTCAACGTTAAAAAAAATACAACTTTGAATATGTTCATGTTTGTATTTTTTTTAATTATGTATGCACACTGGAAAAAAATATTATTACTTGTATTAATTATTTTCCACTAAAAAACTAATACTTTAGACTTTGAAGATAAAGGGGATAGGGCGACGTAAAGTACAAAGTTTCAAATTTTATAGTGCAAAGTATTAAATTTTAAAGCACAAACTCTTAAAACCAATGTGTATTTATATATTCCCCTTTAGTAATTTGTCATAAGTCTTTAATAATACTAATATTGATCGAATTGAAAATTAATATAAAAGTTCTGATTCTTAAATTAAATTTAACCTCAACCTAAACATACCGATAGACATCGATTTTTCAGATTATATAACCTCGATCCAATTTAAATTGCAACAAAATCTTCCACCACGAATTCAGAGCAAGCACCTCATAAAATATTCCAATTAAACAGAACGTAGCCTCAATCTGAAATTTGATGCGAGCGAGCAATCAGTGTCAGTGTCTGAAAAGCCAGCATGTATCCGGCGCTGGAAATCCGAAAGCCGGACCTAACCTAACCTACGGGCACATACGTGTACGACCCATCTTATAAAACGTGGCATATAAATTGCTCGGGAACATAAATACGACCGCCAAACAAGGAGATTATCCGCTTAATTACATGCCCACGTCGATCCGGGCCCCGAGTCGCGTCGCACTAATTAGATTTATTAAGAAAACCTTCACGGCTTGAGCTGACATCGACTGCTGTCGTCCCCGGAATTTGTACTGTGAAATTATAATATATTATGCGTAAATTAAAAGTATATAAATAGGAATTTTGAATGGTTGTGTTTCATCCAGTTAAGGGGTGTTAATACCAAATTTTCATGTGGAACTAAAATTATTACATAAAAATCGGAAAATTCGCCTGTAGTGATATCGAAATGGATATTTTCCAATGTTTTTAACGATTTTGCCATTTTATGAAGGATTTGAAATTATTCAGAAAATAATAAGGCTAATTATTCAGTCATTCAATAACTGATCCTAGCACATATCGTACCTATAGTTTATATTCCAATTGATTTGATATAGTTTTATATACATATAGTATTTTATAATAACTGTTATTACTCTGTTGAAAACTTGTAACAACAACAACACGCTGCGAGAGACTGTCAAAAATTGACAATTTCAAATACATTTTTTCGGATTATAGTACATTCCATGTTCCATTTTTGAACTATTTCAGTATAAGCAGTATGTCATGAATTTACAACATATTGAAAATAGAAATTTCTATAAGCACCTAGAAGTAAAAGCTTTCATATTTTTTTACAAATTAATTTTATATAAATAATAAAATGTTTTATATACGAATTGTAAACTGTACCTCTCATGTACTCGTATAGAACAGTTCAACGGTTAAGATATTTTTAATTTAACGTCGTGCGTCTACTTTTAAAAACTAGGTCGACTAATCTTATGCAATTTTCTCCGTAGCTTGACAATTTAAATTTTTAATTTTGATTCCGTTTCATTTCTCATTTATACTTTCCCTAATACAGTTTCCCCACTTACGAAAAACGACGTACAGTTCCATATTAGATTCAGAATACAATTCAATTCCATCATCACATTTTATTATATAGTAAAAATAAATCATAGAATCACTTTATTACATTAAAAAACCGAAACAATCGTATCGCCGGGCGAAAATAAATATTTTTCGCATGACAAATTACAATTCGCGCGAATTATTGCGTTCCCCCCGTTCAATTACGCTTTCGTCTTGATTGCGGCAAACAAGGGAGGACGTCCGCGGATTCCAAAACGCCCCACCCACTGCCCAATTTTAAACTGTACAATTTTACAAGGGCAATGGAGGCCTCGGGGTGGCACCGTTCGCGTTTTGCTGATGCGGACGAAAAGCCAATTTCGCCGCGACCCTCAACAGCGGTCGACAATGTTCGGTATGAAGAACTTTGATTGGATTAATGACGTTTTTCATATTTTTTGTTCTTTTCGTTTATGTTCACAATTCGTTAATTCTATTTGGAAATATAAGAAATATTAAAAAATAAATGAATAATACGTAGATGGCACTGATAGTTGTGTTCATGAGAAGTTCTTCCGATTTTTCTTCCGTCGACACTTTTTTTAATTGAAAAAATATCATTTCTACTCTCAAATTCATCATTATTAAAGAAATTACTAATATGCAGAAGAACGTCAATTATCAATATTGATCAAAAAATAAATATAACTCTCGAAAATAGTAGATTTTGCGATATTTTTACAAAATATGCACCCAAAAAAATTATATTGACTCATGGTAAATTTAACTACGAGAATGGTCGAACCAAAATCTCACAAGAATTTTATTTCTAAAATACTAGATATTAAAATTTTTCTGCTAACAAATAGGTGATGGTAATATTTACTTTTAATATTACCCATAATCGTCCAAAAGAAAACGTATGCTATCATAAAAAAATAAATAGGATAGTATCAATATCCTGAAAAGAGATGGATGTTTTTTTTTGTTTAATAAATATGTGGATACTTTTTTTCTTTGTCTTGATTATTCAAATATTTCACTATCTGGACCACCTTAATCGCCGTTTAGTCTAGATAATAGAGGTTCTACTGAAATGTGATAATGTATAGATTGCAATTTTGCGATTTCGGGAATAAAATGTAATCCGGGATTGCATTTTCTATTGATAACGCATTTCTCATAATAACGGGTTCGCTCTAGCATCATGCTCATGTCCTCGAAAATTCTTATGATTCAAAAAAGGTTACTATCTCTGACCCACCCAATCTCCTCCTGCTAAAAATTTCACCCAGCTTAATAATTACCTCTCGTCGCCGAATAAAATATTCGCTACGGTCGCGAAGACGCGATGCGATAATAATTGAAATATTCGACGAACGAATTTCGTACTTGGTGAAAATTCCAACATAGCCACTGTTGAAAATTCTGATTTTAATGAACCGCACTGATTTTTCGATACGGCAGCTTAATTTCTTGGGCACTCGAATTCCATTGGCGAAAATTCAATGAAAATGTGAAATCATAAATATCGCGAGATGAAATTTCGACGCCCTTCCGAATGAAAAACGACCGATTTGTTATTCTCCAAATCACAATTGTATAAATATTAATTTTCAGTATTACATTAAAATCTTTCATGCGAAACATTGTATTTCGACGGAACAAAGCAGTAATGCATTATGCAACCGCGGAAAGCTAGGTGTTCGCGAAAAGCAGCAGAAACTTGCAAACTCCTCCTTAAACAATGTAGAAAATAAATTGTATTACACTATTCTATACATAAATTTAATATAATTCGAAATTAATATAATTTTCAAGATAGCATAAAACGAATAAACGTGCATTAGAATGAATGTAATACATAAAGGATGGCAACGCTGCAAATGTGAACAGGACGAAATACTAACCGCACGACCATTATTCATAACTTTCATAATATTATATAATCGATTCGAAACAAACCGAATTCAAATATAATAAAATCAACATTGATTCAAAAGTAAATGTTGACACTTTGACAGTTGACAGTTGTATTGTATTGTATTGTATTGCCTGTAGACAAATACTACTCTGACAACATTGCCACTTACTGTCATTTTAATGCACAAACAATTCATTCTATTTTTTCATTTTTCATAATCATTTTTTTTAATGCTTACTTTATACTGCACAATTATTTTTATTGCACACTATAAATAAAATAATGCTCAATACGAGATTCTTTAATACACCAGAAATAACGCACATCGTATATTTTTCTAATGCACAGGTAATTCGTTTTAAGGCACAGTCTATATTTTTTAATGCACAGTTAAATCGCACCCTATAAGTATTTCCTACTGCAAAATTAATTGATTACCAAAATCAAATATTAAATCATAACCGTTTTAATGCAGAAAATGTCACATGCAATGTTAATACAGTTGACTGGCAGTTTCCCGCTAATTCCTATTATCGGATCGATTATTCAAACTACCGAATGGATTTTCACCGTCGTTTACTCTGTAGTACACGATGTACTTAATGTGTGTACTAGGTCTGTTTGAGCTGTTTGGACGAACCGCGAGCTGTGCTCTAATTAAATTCAAGATAGACATTTACTGGTAAATCCTCAACCTCAACAGAAGTCTAAATCTACTCTACAACATTAAGATTTGACTTTGGGTGTCGTCCGAATTAAATTACTAATTATTTTACTGTTATTATTAACCAGTGTAATATGTGCTCTACTTACATTCTAATATTATATGTATGTTCTAAAATTTATTTACAATAATTCGTTTTTTCGATCGAAAATTTTGGGGAATGGCTTTCTGTAAATAATCCACGGTAACAAATGGAATTTTCAATACAATATTGGAATTTTCATGAAATTGCGTCGTGGTCACACATGGTGCTTTCGTGTTGAAAAATTCTGGAATGAAGATCCGGAAAGCTGGCGGAAAAAGTCCCGGAAAACCGTGATGAGAATACGACGTTCGATTTTTTTCCTTACAAAACTATTTTGAATACAGCTTTCCGGCTGGAAAAAATTTACATATATTCACGCACCAGCCTCACGTATGTATACCCGCCCGTTTTCCTTATTTATTTTTTAGACTCGTATTTCGCTTCTTTCATTTCATATTATATCGTATTGTGTTTTAAAATAATATGTATTTTCGTACATTTTTTTCATGAAAAATAATACATTTCGTAACTATATTCTACCTATTTTGTCAACGGTTAATATACTAATAAAAATATTTCAAATTTTACTAAATCAGCATTTGAAAAAAAATATTGTTGATAAATCTTATTTTTCAGTAAAGTGAAAAGTATTGAAAATTTCAAAATCAACATTTCAGAAACTCAGTGTTTCATATTTATTTTATTATAAACGTAAGGTAATTTAGTTTTGTTCACATTTATTTTGATAAAAATTATTTGCACCCATAAAAATTATGCACTTTGGTTTTAATAATTTGCACTATAAAATGGTCTAATGAACGGGATTCAATTAATCCGAATTTAAAACCTTTTTTATTTAAAACCTCAACACTCCACACAAATTTGGACAAATGCATACAATATGTATGTGGGCAAAGCCTGAAATAAACATTTTTGAATTAAAAAAAATCTCACCATTTTTTATATATTATATCATCATCACAGGCGAAAGAAAATATAAATGCAGAAATAGTCCATACATATGAAAACTCAGAGGAGAGTGGGCAGGGGGGCGTAGTGCAAAGTATTAAATTTTATAGTGCGATGAATTAAATTTTAAAGTACAAACTACAATATTAAAACCAAAGTGAATCATTGTTATGAGTGCAAATTATTTTTTTCAAAGTGAATATGATCAAAATTCAAAACTAAAGTACAATTAATTACCTCCCATTTATAAATACAAAAAAAACGTAGTAAAAATATTTATTTTAACTATTTATTTAACACACAAATATAATATAAATGCTATCTAATTATATGAATATTATAATATCACATTAGATTACCTAGCTCACCCAATATTTCAACACCAAACTAATATAATACTCCCAAATTCTCTCATATCACAAAAACGCCCACTATTTCCTGGAAAATCAAAATCATAAATGCGTAAACAATCAAATTTCAAAACACACGTTGTTCCCTACCATTATTAATGCAGGGACAGAGAGGTCCCGGTCCCACAAGGCGGACCGCGAATTTGTTTTCCTTACATCCTCGAGTTCCCGGAAGAGCAGGGCCCAATTTGCACGTCGGCTTTTTTAGATTATACAGGAAACGGAAGTAGGACGATAAGGACGGGATAGTGGCTGCCATATCCACCCGCCGCCCACTCGCAAGCCCGGAATTGGATGTGCCAGACGAGCGGGAGCCGGATCCTTTTTTCATAGTCAGCGAATAAATCTGGATAACGGCGGTGTCCCGTTACGTAGTGTATAGTGAAAATTCGCTGGTGGATGTATAAGTTGTGTCAGGGCTCCAAGTTCCGGCGGGCACATAACTGGTGGGTTTTTATCGCCTGCGAGTAAGTCGAATTGGGGGTTTTCATAGTGTTGAATAAATTTAGATTTTTTTTGCATTTTTTTATTGACGTTTTTTATATCGGAGTTAAATTTTATGTACAGGATGGTCCAAAGATCTGGGATAAATTTTCAAGATATGATAGGTCATGTATTTGGAACATTTTAAGCCATATATACCTCAGTCCAAAGTATCATAGTTTTTGGGTTATTATTTTTTTTATTTTTAAGGAAAAATCTGATATCTCACTCTTGCATACTAATAGTTCACAAATGAAAGATAATATGACAAGTCCAAAGTTTTCAAATATTTTTTAAAGCCCTTTTGATTGATGTATCAAACATGCAGATATCTATTTGATTTTTAAAACTAGGGTACAAAAACGAAACTGAAAGACGAAATTTTTGAGTTCTCTGCGTACAAAATAGTAGTAATTCTGTTTTGTAGCAATTTTTGGACCACCGTGTATATTTTTTTTAATTTTCAATATTTAGTGAAATTATAATAAGATAGCCATACGTCGGAATTCTGGAAATTTTTCCTCATCACGTGATAACTTCTAAGAAGCCGAGCAGTGAAAACCTTTCTGATACCATAAAAATTTCGGCCATTTTTCTTCATTACTTGAAAGTTAAGGGAATAAATATTGAAACCATCTCTTGCCAAATATACTCAACTCAGAAATACAAGATAACTACATACTGATTATATAATATCACACTATACATAACTACCGTAATCGATGAAAATCAATACATTCAACGAGGTCGAACTATTCCGACTTCAATTTAATAACAATTAATATTATTTCAAAAATTTCTGAAACCCTGAAATGTTTTACACTCTAAAATACGTTATACATTGATGAATTTATTCTCTATCCAAACTCGGCTTATTTGCACATTGATCCACTGGCTTATTTTTCGACGGCTCTTAAACCCCATTTATCGCTCGGAAATTTCAGACAGACATTCGATAGATTATAGATCAAACATTTATTGACCAAATCGAAAATTTCTTTTCAGAAATATTTCACCTACACCTGCACTTATGTTACATATGCACTTGCACGGTTCGGAAAACGGCCGTAATTTTTACGATTTAAAACGGAAAATTGGACGGATTCCATCGTAAAATTCCCTCAGTCATCTTTGTCGTCGAATTATGATAAACCAGCAATTCCTATGCGCACCACAGAAACATAATAATATAATATATTCGGGATTGGGGAGAGCGGGCTGGATGTTGTCGAAAGGGATTTGTTACTCGAGTACACGAAAGACGGTCGTCGGGACGGTTTAAGATGAATGACGTTCAATTTCGTCCCTATTACAATAACGGAAAATAACCGATCCGTGTCTGATGGGAGACACACTATCCAATTGCTATATTCTGTATTATATGGGCGAAAAATGTGCCGATTTAATTAGGTATAGATGGGTTTTTTGTCGACTCGATGAAGAAAAGTAGTCATGAAAAAAAATTGTTGACTGATTGATCAATATCTACATATCTAGAATTTGTGTCTCATCATAAATAAAAGATTTATGAAAATTATGTTTTGAATCTTTATCGTATGTCTCCTATTGAACAAAAATTTGAATAATTTTTATTTATTCTCATAACGATAGAAGGAAATCAACTTTCAGAGAGTTCGAATATTGAAAACTATTCCTTCCAAATGGTTCAAAATAAACTAATGATAATTTATGCGTATATTTTCTGAAAAACATATGTATGATGTTCATAATTTTCACCATCTTATTTATTAACACATGAGCTATTATATTTTCTAATTGATAATAAAAATCAATATTTTTTTCCCCACTATAATACATTAGAAGATCCTCGCACATTCAAAAAAGTTTCTTTGAGTAAAGCACACCGTTTTTTTCCCTTTCATTTAATAATAGTCTCCGACCAAATCAAGCCATATGCATTGCAGTAAGCCGAGTCCATAAATTTCCGCGTTGCCGAGAAGTATCCTTACAAAGCGAAATACATTATTCTTGTGCTTTGCGCGTCTTCCGACACCCATTTGTAATCAACTAGACGCGAACGCCGTCTCCGAATACTGAATACCATTTCCTCGAGGTGTTGATAAAAATTACGACAATTGTCCACATGAAATTGTGCACGTTCACTTTGTAGATTATGCAAAGTTGGATAGTGAAATGGTTATTTCATATGTACTTATTTTCTAATCAAAAAACGTTATTGTGAATATCGTTCGTGGAAAATAAATAATTTTTCTTATGCTTAAAATGAAAATTCACTATATTTTTTTTAATATTTTTCATATTGAAAATTATGAGTCATCTAGTTCGAAAAATATTGAATACTCAAATAATTTCAATTATTTTTGAACAATTACTGCATTGGTTTGAAACCTAACTATTTAATTTAAAATATATTTTTAGAGACATCTATCTATGAATTTTCATAAAAATAAATATTTTTCGCTTTATCAATATAATAATATATAATTAATTACACAAATATATATCAGATTTTACATTTTAGTATATACTGTTTATGGTGTCGGCAACCTTTTTTGGTCGTGGGTCAAAATCAGCCTAAATTTTTATTATGAAGACATTTTGGGTCAGTAGGAATTTTCATTTTAAAATGATTGGTTAGTGAATAATATAAATTTTAATGAAAATTAATAACAATATGCTTCTAAACATTAAACATAAAAAAGACAAAATATATTTCTAATTATCGTAAAATCAAATATGTGCAATTGTCAAGTTATCAATGGCACCCTTGACGCTGAATTTTTGACGTCAATTTTGTCACTTCTAGTTTATATTATAGTTAGTCATCTTAAGACAAATACAAGCGTCTAAATCTTCGATAGTTAGTGTACTTCTGTTCTTATTTAAAATTAATTTCATATGTGAAAATATTTGTTCACAATTATAAGTAGAACCGAATGCTAACAAAATGACAAAGCCAATTTTTTTTTAAAGATGAAAACTTATTGTTGGTAGGAAGTGATGCCCAACACTTTAAAAGATGATTATCTTCCGTTTTTTTCTAAATCTTTCGACAATGTCTTGAATTTATCCGTTCAAAACCCTTTATTTGCAAAACTAAAATGGGTAACTTGAATTTATCAAATGGACCACTTGGTGACCCGCAGGTTATAGGTTGCCGATGATCAGTATATAGTATAATAATTAAATAATTTCATATAAAAAAAACATATAATATGAATCGATTTCCTCTACACTCGACCACATTTTCATCATTGACAAATTTATGAATAGCACGCAAACAAAATATTTTGACAGGATTCACGTTGGCGAATCTAATCGCTCATCAATTGACACGATCATACAAAAACATCACAAATTCGTCACACGTGGAGGCCTTGACCAGAATTTTCAACAAAATTTCAATCAACACACACGGACCGGGCGGCGTTACAATGAGATGGACACTTGCAGATAAATCCGATGAATTCGAAACAATGGTAGATCATTTCCGAAAGAGGATCGTCGATCGGGAAACATCCTGGAAATCGAGATCGAGTTCGTTGTACCTTGTCTAATGCTTTGGGTTAATCCTACAGAAAAGTGTTGCGGGTTGCGTTTCTTGCTTGACTGCTCGTTCATCTTTATTTGTCGATTTAATAGTTTGGATGTATTTTTTTGTTATGGTATAAATGTGTGTTTTCTAAATAGAAAATCGTATGGAGTGTTGCTAGTGAAAGTGTTTTTGCTTTAACTGCGTAATTTTAATGATAACGGATACAGATTGTTATAGAAAAAAAGTTACCAGCATATATTTTGTCATGTAGCGGTATTTGGACGGCATGCTGGTTACGTTGATGTACATATAATTATAGTGATTTCAATTAACAACGCAAAAACATTTTCATGATATTATAACTTTATTCTATAAAAAAAACTGAAATTGCGTGTCAGAAAAGACAATTCAGCAATTTCGTTTGTTTTTTTTTTATGAAAAAATCATTTGGTCGATTTCTTTGCAATATGATGAAACTTTAAATAAATTAATGATTTCTTTGTTTTTATTATTATTTATTATTTTTTTTATTATACATTACAATAGTTTGTTTACATTTATTAATTTACGTATCATTGTTATACAGGTTTTTCACCCCAAATAAAATGTTTTCCATTTCAAATCGAATGTTTTCCATTTGCGATTAAATATTTTCCATTTGAAATTAACTATTTTCCTCAGAAGTGCGTGAGCTGGTTTAACGTACAAATCATTCATTAATTTTTTTAACCTACACACTCACCAATGATGAATCCCATTGAAGAAGTATTTCCTAACAATAAGATTAAATGTTCTGTCAATAATTTGCTTCCAGACCCATTGATCGAACTAAATTTGGTAGAAATCATACAAGAGTCTATCTCCACTGTTATATCGACAAATTGCAACAAATACATACTACATGAAAATGTACAGGAAACTGCCTGCAGCAGCTGCTAAGGAAGCGTTATAAATTACTATATTTTTTTAAAAGCGTCAAGTAATCATTTAATGTTTTCTTATTCTTTAACCTTTTATCTGTTTTCCAGTCATTGACTTCCATAATAATGATTAAATTTAAATATGAAAATAATAAAATGTTATTTAAATATGATTAATGATATTTCTTTTCTGATTTACGAATTCAAAATATGCAAGTGATTTTTTTTATATGGGAAAAATTCAATCGTTACGTTTTGTCTAAAAACTATATTAATTTGAAATGAAAAATATTAAATTTGAAATGAAAAGTATTTGGTTTGAAGTGAAAAACGTTTAATTTGAGGTAAAAAAACGTGCATAATGTTTAGATTTACATACATTTAAATGTTAAACATTTTAATATATGGAAATCTTCTTTAGACTAATTTTGTTTCACAAGAAACTTTCAAACTTTAATCTTTCAACTTATTTCGCAATAGATTAACAACTGTATAATAATTGCATTCAAACTTTATTCAAACCATCATTCTACATTCCATCACTCACAAAATTCCAAAACCACTCACAACTTTCCGACACAACAACTTTTTCAATCGAATCTTTTAATGTCCTAAAACCATAATTCTCAAAACGGCCTCGACCCTGATGACACCCATGCATGTCCGAGCCGAGAGACGTATTCGAGCAAGTGGTCGATCTTGTCGGTGCAGGGTGTCGGTAATTGCGCGTAACCGCATCGCAGACAGGAAACGGACGACAATGGGTTAACAGGAAGTGGAGGACACGCGCCATTATTCCTATGCAGCGCGCCGCGGAGGACGCACGCTTTTGCGCCAAAAAGTCGTATTTCGGTACAGTTGGAGTTGTTTTCTTGCGAAAATTGCATCGTTCGGAATGGTATCGAGTGATGTGTGAATAATTTTGTTGTGATTGAATTGAAATTCAGAGGAAAAGTGCGTTTTGTGGTGTTGAAGAGGTAACGCTTTGATGATGTTCAAATCATGGTAAGATTTTTTTTGTTTTTTGTTCAATGTGTACGTATTGTTGTTTTTTTTTTTTCGATTTTCGTATAAAAGTTTATTTTACATATATTGTTAAGTAATTATTCGAAAATTCCCCTTTTTAAAATAATAATTTATTGATTTTTTTTCATAATTGAAGAAAAATGGATTTGAAAATTCTCATAATTTGTCTGCTTCGCTCAATATTAACGAGTGCACAAGAACCATCTGTAATACTCAACCAAGGAGCTGTCGTTGGGGTAAGAATTATTATTATTTCTGAAAATATGAATTATTATCGTAAAAATATAACAAATTTTCAGGTTAAAATTTACCCAGAATCTTCAAGAGTGCCTATTGATGCTTACCTTGGAATACCTTATGCGGCTGCTCCCATCGGAAGATTGAGATTTTCAGTATGTGTTCATTATTGAAAATATCCATTTAGAATACAATATTAAAATTATTACAAATATTCCATAGGCCCCAGAAAAACACAAAGGATGGAAAAGAACATTGTTCGCCCAAGAGTTTGGACCTCCATGTCTTCAACTAGGAGGCTCTCAACGATCGGCAGGAAAACAAAGAAACGAAGATTGCCTTTACCTCAATATCTGGGTACCAGAAGTAAGAAAAATATTACTTATCTATTATATACATATGTATTTATTTTCAAGCTTTACATATTGACTTTTTCTCTGAAATAGTAACCTATTATGAACCTTTTTACAGAAAGCTCAACGTTTCGGCAACCTCCCGGTCGTATTGGTTCTCCACAGTGAATCCTTCAGCGAGGATTCACCCCTACAACTACCTGGCGAGGATCTGGCAGCCGAAGGTGTAGTAGTCGTCAGCGCCAATTATCGTTTGAATATCTTTGGCTTTTTTTGTCTGGAGACAGCAGAGGCTAGAGGTAATCTGGGCCTACTCGATCAATATTTCGCAATGCTCTGGATAAAGGAAAACGTGGGTAAATTCGGCGGAGACCCATCTTCTGTGACGCTCCTCGGTCATTCGGCAGGGGCAACCAGTGTTCTTTATCATATGGTATCGCCTAGGACCAAATGTGAGTTCGTAGATCGTTAATGATCAAATTATTACCTTGATTTTACTTATGGTTTTTTTTTTTTAGCGCTTTTCTCTCGAGCCATTATCATGTCTGGTAGTCTAATTCCTGTTTGGACTGAAAAAAATGTTGCACGGTCGTCAAAATTGGTTACTTCAATATTAGGTTGTTTTTCTGATAATGCTAAGGAAGCTGTACAATGTTTGCAAGAAAAGTCTACTGATGATATTTTGAAAGCATTCAGAACCCAATACCAGGTATGTATCATATTATTTGAATTGAATTTTTTTGAACTGATTTCGAAATTAAAAAATATTTTGATTTGACAGACTGGAAACTGGTCCGACAATATGATTCCAGTAGTGGATAAATTTTTGGAACGTAATGATCAATATCTTCCACTCAGTCCCAAAGATGCTTTCACTTCGGGAAACTTTCATCAAATTTCGTTACTTACAGGTCTCACGAGTTTAGAAGCAGCCGATTCTAAAGGCAAGTTCCAAATGTTTTTGGAAAATTCAACTTAAAAAAACCATATAAGTACATATATCTTAATATTAAATTTTAGAACATTGGGAAGATCTGGCTAGGCAAGGATATCACCAACTGAGACACTACGTAGATTACACTGCTATACCCAACATCATGGCCTTTTACAAATTGAACACTGGTTCGAATTCACATTACATAAAAGAGATTATCAAATGGGAATACGTCGACAAAGCGAAGGAAGGCGACGCTTGGGATTTGCTTCAGCAATTGCAACTTCTCTATTCTGAAGCTCAATACGATTCACCATATGCCAAATTGATATCTTTTTTACTTAAGTCTCCACAACCTTTATACATCTACAGATACAACCAAATAGGGGGAATTGATTTATATGGCAAAAAATCTAATTCTACAGGTTATTATATTTTGAAGCTTACATAATATATTGTACAAACATTGAGAAGTATAAATGAAGATTAAAATATTGACAGGAGCTGCACATGGTTCAGATTTGCCATACCTCTTTGGACCTACTCTTTTCCAACAGCTAGTGAGAAGACGGCTCACTCAACAAGAAGAAAGACTCAGTAAAAGGTTACGAATCATGTGGTCTGAATTTATCAAATTTGGGTAACTTTCTACTTTTTTATTTGAACCTTTAAAAAAAAATACGCAAACTTTATTGACTATTAAACCATATTCAGATATCCTATGCCGGAAAGACAATATGATGCATGGCGCGTTTACACAGAACGAGATCCACACATTCAACAAATCGGCGAAGGAATCAATTTGAATCTGTGCAGAAGGCCTGCATCGTATTGGAATACATTTTTGCCACAGTTGGTAAATATCACGTCTGAACGTAACGGTCGAAATTTACAAAAAGACACACAAATCGGTTACGGTAAGTTGTTAATTAATGTATATCCTCGAAGAAATGTAGTAAAAAAAATATATTTTTCAGATGGAAACGACACAATCCGTCATGCAATGTACACACTCTTAGGATTAGTTATAGCACTGGTGGCATTACTCGTAGTCTGTGTCGTGTTGCTGAAACGAACGGCCAAAGAGAGACAGATCGGAAGAGATTTGGGTACATTCTGACAGCGGTGGGACAGCGCAAATTTTACACAATCGTGGAAACACAATGTCACCAGTAACAGATTGTGATTTGAGACATTATGAACAAATTGATGTGCGCTGTCCCGTATTAAATACTAATTGTAAATATATAAATGATAATATAGATTGTAACTGTTCCAATTAAAATCGTCCAGAAAAAAATACAAAATAAAAAAAATAAATATTTTTATTGAGTAATCAATTTCAAATGAACATAATATTAAACTTTGTATAAATGAAACTTAACTAAGAAGATAATTTTTCGTTGATTTATCAACTTGGTAAGTTAACTAGTTAATACTAAATTTAATATATTTGGTATTATAAGAAAAATATGCAAAACAAACTTTAAAATCTTCATTCATTCCAAAATTTCTGGCAAGTGTTAAGATTATAAATTGAGAAACATCTATAAGCATTTTAAAGAATTATAATTTTAATAAAAGCAAAAATTTTACTTACATCATTTTGATAAACATAATTGCATAAAAAGATCTTTTGAAATAACCTCATTTTGTAGCGTTTTGCAAATCTTATCTTTCATAAAACAAGCACAACAATTGAAAAACAAAAATCATAAAACTCCAAAAAAAAACTCAAAATTAAACAACATAGTTGGCTTTTAATTTCAATGGTTGCCCCATTTGAAATTTCCATAACTAAAAATTCTTATAATTGAAACAAGGAATTTTGAGACTCGACACCCAGTGAGCCTATTACATATTATTATAAAAAAATCCAAAAAACTTATGAACGAATTTTATGTATGAAAAAAAATAACATGTTCATAAGAAAAAACAGTGCGTATAATTTTACCAATATGTTATAAAACTAACATATAAAATGAGTCTTACGTTTCGCACTAATTTTGATATATTAGAAATAATTGCAATCTTAATAAATTCAATAGATATTTTATGAATCTGTTTCGCGCTATTCATAATTGAATTTTAACAACAGACGTGTGCAAAAATATTCCAAATATAGATCCAAAAATTTGTAAAAAGTAATCAATACGTTCATATGACACAAAATTAGGATATTTATGTGAAAAACTTACATCATAAAAACAATTTTCCTTAGAATATATAATAGTAAGGAGGAATAAAAGTATCACTAATCTTGCAAAAAAAAAATGCAATTGTCGACCACTCCATAATTTTCACTTAAATACTTGGAATTGAATTTCAAAAAATATTCACTTTTTAAATAAAAGTGAATTTTCTAACTCTTAATCAAACTATAACTGTTCGTATGGAACAATACAATCTGTTTCTTTTCTTTACATATAAAATTCCAAAATATGCATTTCATAATTCTTAATTATAGAAATATTATGCATACATACAAGATTACATATTCAAATGATTAAAAATGGAGTAAATATTAAAAAAAAATCTTAAAAATAGAAAGAGTAAAAATATTATTTTCGGATAATACAACTTTCCACTAATCAGACTTATAACGCAAATATTTTTACTCTAGTCAATAAACCAGCTCTTCCTTTGCAATGGACAGGCACCAATTTCATGCACCAGGCTTTATCTGCAAAAATATTTAATAGTTTTAATTGAAAATGTTTGAACCGAGATAGAAACAAAAATCAGTATTTACTCATTTGACATACTTCAGTTTCGCACGACCTTCTCCGCTAAGCAGTTTATTAATATAAACATCGTTTTCTGTTGATGTGTCGATCAAATTGAGGTTTAGTAATGACTCGTTAGTGTGAAGAGGATCACATTCGACATTTTCGATGATGGAAACAAAATTTTTTTCTATCACCATATCTTGGAAACGTAGACAGTCTTCTACGGACCAATCTTTATTGATTGGAGACACTCCTGAAAAATAATTTCATGCTATTTTAACAGATTAAGTAAATTATCCGATTATATTATAAAATGAGTACTAACCGTACAAACGTGCTCGGAGTGCTTGCGCAGCCAATTGCTTAAATTTTTGTGGTAATTCCCTTAATTTGGAAATTTCAACCATTTGAAGATCACCATAATCACAAAAATAAATAGAGGCCTTTTCTTGTGATACCAAACCTTGTACAGACACCCTGAGGATAAAAGTGGTATGAGTAGTGCAATAAAAAAATATCAGTAAGGCGTCATTGAAACCTACCTATACCATGACTGATCTTTATCGTAAAAAGCTGCATAAACGTTACCAACAGTAGGTGTTCCGTTCAATTTTGGTAAATTAGATACCAACTGCAAATCCTCCATCATTTTACGGAGTTTATCTTGATCTTGTAGAGGTTGAATCTATGAATAAAACTCTGTCAATATATTGAAAATCGATTTTAACATAATTTATGATCTCTTTATACTAACAATGAAATTATATGGATTGGCAGCCAAAGTTACGAAAACATTGAATTGAGAGCCCTTTTCGGGAAGTTTATAACTCTTCAATCGACCATCAACTAACAAGTTATCTTTACTTGTTTGATTTATGTTCTGGAAAATACGCTCTTTTTTTCTAGATAATTCAATCATTGGATCGTATTTCGATTGTTCCACACTGGTCCTAAAAGATTTCTTTTAATTTTAATAAACTATAAACAATGTATACATTTAAAATATTCAGTAGAAATACAACAATACACACTTTTTAGCCAATTCGATTTCCATATTGATTGCATTATTCACACAATACAATACGTTGTTAGGTTGTGTTCTAACAAATATTTCAACACTATTATTTCCCAATAATGCTTGTTTACACAACACTGGAATGTTTCTAGGTAAAAGTTCATTCAATCTTTTGAGATTGTCGCGATTCATATGTGACACGTTGTACAAAGACAATTTCAGCACCTTTAAATATTTGGATAATTTTACACAATCATCGAAACAGACATACATATATTATATTATTTAAGCAAAAAGTACCTGAACCGGATATGAATTTAAAGCCTCTGAGACCCGCTCTAGAAGAAGTACATCTTTAACAGGTACCCGCTCTGAATTTCCATAATCAATATATCTTACATCTACACATGTTTCTCCCATTTCAATTGAATTAATTAGATTCGATTGTAGAACTGCTCGTCTCCTGAAAAGATAATAAAAATGTATAAATATATGATCCAAAAAAATGAATTAAATAAGCTTAAACATTATCAAGTTTCCCACCATTCTCCCGAAGAGCTCTTTGCAAGGTAGTAAGTGTTTGGTTTGGGCAATAGTGGGCCACATGACGCTTGCAGGGCTTCTTTCGGAAACGGTCCATCGACGACTTGTTTCAACATTTTCTGAAGCAACTTCCAGTATTCGTTATGAATTTGTGCGTATACTGTACCGTTTGGTGTGACTTCACAAACGTAAACTTCTGTTATACCCTTAAATAATTAAATTTTAATTAATGAGAACGAAAAAATCACAATTAATTAAATTTAGTTGAAACGAACATAAAAAAAATCTTACATGTGATAGTTGTGGGGATTTTGCTTCGTGTGTAAGTTGATGAAGAAGCTCTTTATTCAAATTTAAATCTTCGTTCGTACTAGTGTCGAATAAGACGACTGTTATTGTAGGATCATCTTTAGAGTTTATATCGTCGGAAGATTGAAGAATTTCAGCAATCAACACTTTTCCTACTAGTAGTGTACCTAAATTATAATTAGCAGATTTACCAGCAACAGAATATTCCTCGAGACCAGCTAAACGGCAAAGTATAGCCTAAAAATATATGATGTATTATAAAAACGTTACATAAAAAAAAATTACATGAATCTAAATGCACAAACCTGGGGTGCAACATTCAAAAATTGTTGAGGCAAATCATAAAGAGAACTAAATGGATGTGTTTCTTCATCTCCAGTGTCTACCAAAAAACAAATAGCAGTATTTTGAACATAATTGATATCTAAAACTCGGGCACGTAACCATCCATCTTCACATTTGATGGCATACCATCCGCCTATAATTATATTATTGCTCGAAACAGCACCATCGTTGAAATACAACTCCATCTCAGTATTCAATGCTTCAAAAGCATCCTATTCAAATATATAAAAATCTATTGATATTCGAAAAATAAGACAAAACATAATAAGGGTTTACATACACTATACTGTTCACCGATGATCCTAAGCCATATTTCAACAGTCGAATTAGCCGACATTATAAAAACGTTCCATTGAGAATCTTCAGGATATTGTAACTGAGGAGGATACACACTATCCTCATTACTAATGTTCGAAATAGAAGAAGACGATGACACAATCTAAAATATTGAAAAAATGTATCCAAAATTCATGAAAATCAATCAATTAAACGTTTAAATGAAAAACCTTTTCTTCTGCGGGCAACAACATGACTAATCCGGTAGCTCCTTTTTCTGTTTCAATCTGAGGAGATTGTTCTACCGAATTCATCCAATTAGGGGGCAGCATCTCGCCAAACTTTTCCCTACAATAAAAAATTGAAATAAGTCATAGAAAACACTCGTAAATAAATTTAAAAAAAATAACAAAAATACATACAAATATATATCTGGTAGACCCGAAGCCCATAAACCATTTGGATGTTCATTAACAATTTGTACTACTCTACTTAAAGCGAGAGTTGGCGACGTTGAAGGTTTGGAATTTTTTTCTGCCGCGACACTTAATAGTTTTTCTAAAGCCTTAGAAGCAGCCGTTTCCACGGCAAGTTCATGAGTATTTAATGAGTCTGGATAAGTACTGAAAGAGTATTCTGAACCGACCTGCAATCGAAAATCTACTTTGTAAATAGCCCAACATGTACTATTTATTTCGATGTAAAAATAAATTCACCTTAACACTACAATCATATGTAGATGGGTAGCGACCTTTACTTTTATTTTCGTATGTTTTAACAACTGGTTCAGGTAAATTCATCAGTTTCGTCAATTCAATTAAACGTGCTTTATTTTCTTTATATTTGGTGTCGATGTTTAATTTAGCTATTTTTTCATTTAAATCATCTATGGGTGATACGTCGAGTGTTAAATCCTATAAAAAAATAAAAAAACATGACGTCAAATGTAATACAAAACAACTTTAATTCATAATATTAAACATACTGGTTCATTTTGTAGACGTATTTTCAAAGCAGCCATTCTATCGGCTGCTGCTGATCGTTTTCTGACAACGACGGGGTGAACTTTTTCATCATGTTTTACATTGGACGGATTCTACAATAGTTAATATTTCGTTGAATTAAATTGAAAAATTCTATCTAAATTTAAAGTATCAAAACATACATTTGAAACAGCCTTTGCGAGAATGTCACCTGGCCTGAATCCACTAAGAGATGAAACGGGAAGCGGTTTATGAGATTCAGAATTTGACAAAGATGAATTTCTAGATTTCGTATTTGCAGAAACTTTCTCGTTATTATTAACATAATTAACGTCTCCAGAATTTTTTATCTGAAAAATTATTTCTATGGTTAAAAAAATCATAATTTTTATGATACACAAAAATAAAAATTGCATACGATAGGTCTCGGAAGAGTCGAAGGTTTCTTTTTGACGGGAGATTGTGGTTTGAAATAAACATCGTTATGTTTAGTATTCAAGTTCGTATGATTGTATTGCCAGTATTTAGAACTAGCGGTAGGCTTCCATGATTCGTTTTTCAATCGTCTCTATATGTTTATTAATTAATATTAATAAATCATTAGTATTCAAAAGTTATGAGCGTATTTTAAAAAAATACAGTTCAAATATACATACAGGAGGAGGCTTAGAGAATCGGCCGGATCCTTTTTTGGATGTTTTCTGTCTGGCTACGAGATCGGCCAAGTTTTTCGTTATTTGCGAAGGAATCACGTCTATTAACCAATCGCCATCTGGACCTTGCGATAGTCTGAAGCCGGGAATCGATTTGAACAATTCTATTAGGCTTTTGAATCCGAGTTTGGTAAAAGGAATAGATTCTCCTTGTAGTTCTCTGTAATCACCTGAAAAGTGGAAGATTACAATAAGTACACAAATTTATGTCCACGTTAACTAAAATTGGTGTAGTTTTTAAATGAATAGAAATACTAACAATTCACTGCTTTCAAAGATAGTGATCCTTTGCAAGACAGCAGGGTTGCTCTAATTGTTGATATCACCTCCTCCTTTTCAGACATTTTGTCGATTGTAATCTGCATAAATAAGTAAGAAAGGTTACAAAAAAGTTCTAAATATGCAATTCTTTCCCATGAATGCTCAACAAATTATGCAATTTTTTTTATTATTTCAAGTCTCACCAACAAAAATCAATTGATCCATCCTTTTCCTTCAGTGCTGGTGTGCAAAATTATGTACACATTTTTTTTAATATGGACTTGAAAACTCTTTTTACATCGGGGATATGTTCTAGAGACCACTATTTGAAAAAAATTGTGGCGTCTATATAATAATCGGAGATAGATTTCATCAGTATTTAGATAGAACTTCCATCCAAATATACTAATACTTAATAAAAAAATGTGTGATGGGGCAAAATTTCAAAAAAGATCATACGTTTTCATTTATAACTTTAATTGTATACTGGCCTGGTCTGGATCTTACCTTTATGCATTGTAATACGAATTTTTGTATTTTTATAATGAAAAAAGTCACATTAATAAAAAGCTTGAAAAATGTTTAAAAAACAATGGGTCCTTTTATCTTGAACAATGTTATTTCAAGTCGGTGTAAAATGAATTTTTAGTGTATTGTTTACAGTCTATTTATTTTTGGTAGATTTTTCGATATTGGAAAAACTTGTTAATATGTCACAGATCATGTATATTTGATCCAATCCGAAACATTGATCATAACAAATGAAATTGTCGTTAAAACTTAACCAAACCAATCCGACCTCCGATAATGTATATTTGTGACCGATCCAAATATACACTTGGCCAAATACAACTTAAAATTGCCAAGGTATAGTTTTGTACCATTCTTGAGAAAAATAAAAAAATGGGTAATCTTTAGTCATCTAGACGTGTTTCCCTTTCTCTTTCTTTTCAGAAAAACTGAACGTAGGGGTCAGTCGGGCAAAGACTGGATTTTTCAGTCAGGAAAAACTAAATGCATTTATTTAATGCCACATGCTTCACAATCAGTCAGTCAAAAGTCTGAACGCATTGATAGGTAAAGCTGAATGTATCTTATTCAATCGACTATTCAGATTGAAAATATTTTATATTTAGATCTCACTATATTGACATGGTGTGAGATGATAGCACAGTGGCCACATAACTTAATCTAACCCAACTCGATGTGTATTTACTTTGTATTTATAACCCGATGTATATTTATGACCAATCCAAATATACACTTGGACAAATATGTATAATCACCAAAATATAATTTTGTACCATTCTTTTGTGCAAATTAAAAAAAAATCTAACCTAAACATAATTTTTATATGAATTCTTAGCTGAAATGGTTAAAATGTATATTTTGTACAAAACGTACTGTGAACTATTGAATATTATAAAAACTGTTTCTACAAACTTTGTAGAAACAGTGACCAGACATCCTCCTTTGAGGAAGATTGTCCTCTTTTCGGAAACTCCTCAAAAATTGTGTCTCCTTTGTCCTCCTCTGAGGAAAATTGTCCTCCTTTATTCAAATTTAGCAAACGCCAAAAGGACATCAATTCTAAAAAGTTTTGTATTTTGAACGTTAGTTTTTTTTTGGAAAAGCCAGTCTTTGTAAGCGTATGTTTAAAAAAAAATATGAAGTGATTTTGTAGAAACAAGAAAAAGAAAGTGTTTGTCTGATTTGTGGTTTCAGAAGAATTGGATTTGCATTCCCCCTGGTTTCACAGAAAAAAAATTGAAAAGGCCTTTTTGTAAGAGAGAAGGGCCCATCAGCGGGTGGTAATAATTTATCTTATTGTTAGCTTCAGCACTGATAGTCGGTTTTTGTGATAAAGATTTACTTCAAAAAAATGCAAGGAAACGATAAATATTATCGACTTCTTTCTATATCCATTTTTACCAGTATCCTGTGATATTTTCAAAACCTGGCCACCTTAAAATACAAAAAAAAAAAAAACCATCCGACCGCAATTAAACGAAAAACGATCAATCAGCACCAATTACAGCTTCATTTGCATTAGAATTCCTCGTAACGTGAAAAGTGTGTCGAAGTGACAATAACGGGAGCGCTCGAAAAAAGCGCGCGATTCCCCAACAGCGGACTGACCGTGCGGCGGGGCTCCGCCCTCTTCGGCGTTCACTCGTTCGGCGTCGGCCCGAGCCGGGGGAGGAGCCGCATGGGGGCGCGAAGGGGGCGCAAGATCGGGGCGCAGTCGCCTGTCGCTCTCGTCGTCTCGCGCTCACCCCCGGACCACGACGGCACGACTAAACAGCGCGACTGCCGGCCATGTCCGCTTTGTCTATTGTGCCGTTTCATCGTTTTTTTTTTTTGTTTTTTGCGGGTGAGGGTTTATTTATAAATCGGGGTTTTTGCGTGTGCGGATTTTGAGCGGCGGCATTGCGTTTTTTGAGTTTTTGTCTGGGCGACGTGGACGAAATGGCGCAATACTTCGGCGTGTTGTAGCCAGGTTTTTTCAAGGGGGGGGGGGGCAAAATGTAACTTTTGTGTGTGAGATAGGAATATATTTTTTTTATTTCAAGTGCAATATGTGCAGCGGAAATCTTTTAGGAATATAAAAATACTATGAAGATTAATGTGAAATTCTTTTAACACGAAAACGAATTTTAGTCTATTCGATTACCACGTGTATGGATTCAAGGCGTTCAATGAATTTATTCATGATCTCGACATAATTACCTAAATAAAATTTATGAGGGCCAGAACCCATAGAGCCTGCCCTGATCGTTGACTGGATCGGTTCCCGCGTACGATGAAATCTGTGTCGAAATTTCGCACCTTGGGTTTTTAGTTTTTACAGCAGCTCGTGTTCTGTTAAATTATCTGCAAACAGAGGGATAGACTTCCACGTACACGATTGCCTCGTTGCAGGACGAAGCACTATGGCGCCCGTCGAAATGTCTAGAAAATTATCGTGCTGACACGTTGAACTAGATTAAATATGTCAGGTAGATAAAATTTGTCAGTCGCATTATCGACAAACGAAGGAAGGGAAAACGAAAAGGGCGAACAAATAGAAAAAAATAATTTTAAAAAGAATCTTTATTTAACCGTTTGAGTAGGTTGATACATAGTTCAAAAATTTGATGTTGATGATTACCGAAATTACATAATGGTACAAAATGGTCCAAAAATGTATATATATATCGTTATGCTTAACCCCCTCAAATATAAAACATTCAAGAATGTTTTTGAGTAGCGAAACAAGACAATCAAAGACCATAAAAAAGAACAAAACGTAAATGTTGGGGGGTTAACGCTTCAGTCCAATTATATTCAATATACGTACAGGCGAAAATAAATGGTCTCGATGCGTTATAAAAATTTGACAATATTAAAATACCTAATTTAAAAAAGATAGTAACATGTAAAACAAGCCTTGCAAATACATTTTCAAAATATGTTGTTATTTATTGGTACTGCAGATAAAAAACTAGAGCGTGTCAATATTAAAATTTCCCGATGTTTTATTTTTTTTAATTGAAAATGTCTCCCGAATACGCGCGTACACTGCGCACTCGGGACATATTTTATATTTTTATTGAGTTTTACTATTTTTTGCATACGGAACAAAGTTTTGATATATACTTTGTCGTAAGATATTTATTCTTTTTTAGTGGCCTGCTGTTTAGCCTGGTGTGCCTGCAACACGGCGATGGCTTCTTCCACTTTAGCCTTGAGCGACTCGCTGTGCTCCAACATGTGCAGGAGTTCAGAGTTGTCGATCTCCAACAACATACCGGTGATCTTGCCGGCCAGTTCCGAGTGCATCCTCTGGATGAGAGGGAACAGACGCTCACCCAACATTTGCTTTTGTTCTTGTAGGGGCGCGGACGCCAACATCGACGCAGTCAAAGGCTCCTGGCCCTGAACGTGGACCGCCTGTTGAGGAGCTGGGGGATTGCGCATGTTCGCAGTGTATTTGTAGCTGGCAGTTCTTCCGCCGGCGACCATTGGCGCCCTAATTCCTGCAACAGCGCCTTGTTGTCCAGTAATAGGTCTAGCAGCCAAAGAATTACGCAACGTGGCTTGACTGGGAGCGCGAGGTGTAGGACGGAAAGTACCTTGCATATTAGAGTATGCAGGCGCAGTCGCCTGAGCGTTAGGCCGGACTTGGGGTTGAGCTTGCCAACGTGGAGATGCGCGCATCGGAGTCATTTGAGCCGGACCGTAGAATCGTTGAGTCGGAGGAATGGTGGGCACGAAGTAGCCTCCGCTGCCGGTCTGGTACATTTGACCCATGCTCATTTGTTGTACGCGCACGTTGGTCATCCTCTGAATGTATTGTGAAGCGAGATGAGCTTTTCTCTCTTCCTTGCGTTGAGCCAAAGCTACATAGAGTGGTTTGCTTCCCATAATGCGGCCATTCATCTCGGTGACCGCCTTAGTCGCCTCTTCAGGAGAGTTGAAACAGACAAAACCGAAACCTTTGCTGCGTCCGTCTTCCATCATGACCTGGAAATTTATATCGATTGTTAAAAAAAATACATAAAAATAATTTCTCATATTGAAAAATGGACAATTGACCAACCTTGACTGATGTGATAGTTCCGAAGTTCATGAACTCTTTGCGAAGACGTTCATCGTCGATGGTGTCATCTAGATTTTTAACGTACAGATTTACTCCTTGGTATCTGCTCAATCGTTCTATTTTAAGCTGCTCAAATTTGCGAGTGAGTTCTTTTTGACGTTCGGTCTTCTTTTGAGCGCGTCCGACATACATGGGCTTGCCTTCGACGAGCTCCTTTCCGTTGAGTTCCACGACCGCCAGGCCGGCTGCGTCTGGATCTTCGAACGCGACGAATCCGAAACCTAGAGAAGTGCCCGTTCCGTTGCTCATGACCTTGTGACTAGTGATGCGTCCGTATTTTTCGAACATCTCACGGAGCATGTCATCGGTGATGTCTTCGCCAAAGTTTTTGACGTAGACGTTGGTGAAAAGTTTGGCCTTCTCTCCCAATTCCTTTTCGCGTTCTTTGCGCGGAATGAACTTGCCGACGTACACTTTCTTTCCGTTCAACAACATTCCGTTAACTTTTTCTATAGATTTGTTAGCGGCCTCCTCGGTCTCGAAGTGCACAAAGCCGTACCCTTTGGAAGCGCCCGTCTCGTCTTGGGCGACTTTACAACTCAAAATGTTACCGAAAGCCGAGAACGTGTCGTACATGGCTTTGTTGTCAATGTTCTTATCCAAGTTTTTGATGAAGACGTTCCCGACTCCGGACCTTCTGAGGGAGGGGTCGCGTTGGGACCACATGATGCGGATGGGGCGCCCCTTCATCATGTCGAAGTTCATGGTGTCCAAAGCGCGCTCGGCTGCAACGAAAATTAGCATTTGACTAAAGTGACAGAACATATGGAACGAAACTTTTAGGAACTTGAGAACTCACCATCGGCGGGCTGCTGGAAGTTGACATAAGCATATCCTAAAGAGCGGCGGCTGGTGACGTCACGGCACACGCGAATGGACAGCACCGGTCCGGCCGTCGAGAACTTGTCGAAGAGCATGGCCTCGTTGATATCATTGTGTAAGTCGCCTACGTAAAGCGACGCCATTGGATAGTTAGGCGGGCCTGGATTCATACTTTGCAAACACGTGCTGTTCGCGAACGCGCGAAACGATGGCTCCGCGTGCGGAGGTTAGCGCGCCAAAAACTACTCACTTTTTCGGCGTGCGACTATACAAGATGGCCGCTCTGCTGTCGGGCCCACGTTGTATCTCGCGCGCGCTCACTACTTTTTCCGTACGTTTTTAACGGTTTTGCTATTTTTTTGGGGATTTTTTAATGGGTTTTATTATTTTTTTTGTATTTTTAATGATTATTTCACGGAATCGTGGAGGATTGTGTGACCTACTTCATGAGGAGACACAACCTCACGCGCGCGGACCCGACGCATGCCAGGCAGAGGCGCGGGGTTGCGGCGCGCGCCGCTTATATACCCCGGAACACTGCGCATTCAAGTGCGCGTCCGTGCTCGACCCACGTTCACTTTTCCGTCGACGCGTTAGAAAGTTGTTTTTTACTTTATTTTATTATATTTATATTTTTTTAAACGTGTATCATTATTCAAAAAATATTTTCCACGTTTGGACGATTTAAATGAGACCGTTTTTCATTTTTTTATTATTGAAACTAGGTGCTGGACGCCAATGTTGCTTTTATAACGGATAAAAATTCAAATTTAATCGAATCTATTTTTATTCTGGTCGCTTTTAAAAAATGTGTTGTAATTAATAAATTGTTTTTGTTAATACAATCTTTCGTTATTCTCTGTAATTCATTTTCATTTTTCGTAATACATGTGACGAAACCGGATATGAATCTTGCAGTTTGGTCCAAAAGTTCAATATGTCACGTATGTTTTTCTCTTATCGCCTTTTCTATTTATATTATTATTATGAAACAGATACGCTCCGAATAGGTAAAATATTGAATAAGCCCTCTAGAATTTAAATATTTTTCTATTAGAATCGTCACTGTCGTCGATTACTTTAAATTGTTATTTAATTACCCACACCTTATCGCAAAATTTGTTCTAGTGAACTATGTGTAATATGAAATGAAACAATAAATACGATTTCGAATTTTAATATGAATCATCAAACACGCTTTCTAAATCACAAGTTTGTACATACATTTATTGACTAGTAAATAAAAGCTAAAAATAGGTACTTATTGTAAACCGACAAAAAATTTCTAACACAATTTTTTTTAGATTAAAAAACTTTTTTAACCTATATCACACTCTCTATCGCACCTTTTTCCAAATTCATTTCTTTCAAAGTTGATATCATTATTGTCGCTCTACAACCGTTATAAATGAAGAAAATTATCTTTTGAATTCCATCTCTTGGTGTATTTTTCATAAAATCTTGTTGAAATGATAATTCGAGAGCCTTTTCTTCTGATAAATTATTTAATTCGCTTGCTAAAACTTTTACAGTTCCCAACCATCTTCCATTCACCTGAAACCATATTTTTTTTAAAATAAATAATTAAAGTTTCTAATTTAAATGAAAAATCAAAGTACTGACCAATACTAATAAGTCTAATGGAAAATTTGAATCGACAACTGGCCATTGTTGATCCAAGACATTTTTTTCCCAATCGAAAAGATGTGTTTTAATATTGATTCTATTTTGAGCACTCAAAAAACCGGCCCACAACTCGCAAGCAAAATGAGGCGCTATAGGAGATAACATTATCAGCTGAGAAGCTAAAGCTAATTCATATTCTTTACTTAATCCAATAAACTTTTTTTCAAATTTCTAAAATTATAAATTGGAACATATTTATGTATACTTCAACGTAAATATATTTTGTAACAATGTTCAAAATTTTATCAACCAACTTTTAATCTGCTTGTCAACGTCAACATTCTCGTTATTCCTACACTGAATTGATTAGAATAATTGAAATTAAATGTTATATCTGAAATTAGAAAGTTTCTTGTTTGCCACAATGAAAGTTCACTGTTTTTGAAATCTTGCGAACTTATCAATTCGTTATTTTTACTTTTGTCGATCGTTTCTCTTAATTTTTTAAATTCACCGACAAAATTCCAAAGTTTCTTCTGCCAATTCAACACTCCAGGAAAAGCTAAAATTTTCAAGAACAAAACTTAATTAAACTACAAAAAATAAAATGAAATAAAGCAAGTATATCTATGTTTTACTTTGAGTTGACCAATTTCGATGAGACGTCGGAGCCACATCAGCTAACATTAAAAGTCTTGTAGTGTCACAACCATATTCTTTAAACATATCAGATGGATCCACTCCGTTGTGCTTCGATTTACTCATTTTTTCCCATTCCATTTCTACTGGAAGATTGTCTTCTGAAGTCACGGCAAGACCTTTTTTCTCATTAATTATTCTGACTTTACTTTCATGAATATATTTTCCACATTGCTTAATTTTAAAGGTCTTCCCTTTCACCATTCCTTGTACTAAAAGCCTCTTAAACGGTTCTCTTTCAGAAACTTTTCCAATAGAATGGAGGAAATGGTTCATGAAGCGGGCATAATAAAGATGTAGTACAGCATGTTCTTTCCCGCCGACGTACAAGTCAACTGGCATGTTATCGTTGACGATTTCTTTCGAAAATGGTAACATTGAATTCTTTGGATCTAAATATCTCAAGAAATACCAAGAAGAATCGACAAACGTATCCATAGTATCAGTTTCCCTCACGGCATCACTTCCACAGTCAGGGCACTGTGAAGCTATCCATTCACTGTTACTTTTGAGAGAGAATCCAAATTTCATGTGCGGTAAAGAAATTGGAAGGCTTTCGAATGCGACAGGTCTCGGACCGCAAGATTTGCAATATACAATCGGAATTGGTGTTCCCCAGTATCGTTGCCTAGATATTAACCAATCTTTTAATTTGGAACTGACTGAATAACCACCAACCTTTTTAGCCAAAGCTATTTCGCAAACTTTTTGTCTTAATGTATCAAGTTCCTTTTCGGATTTTTGAAAAGAAAATTCATTATTGATTTGTAGAGAAGCCAGTGATGCAAAATATCTATCAAAACTCCTAATATCCGGTGATCCTATGTAAACATCAGAACCTTCAGCATAATCAACTTCGTCGATTACGAAAATTGGAATTTTTTCATTAGTTATAGGATTAATGGCATTAACCGACAACTTTTTTAAATTTTCATTTTTGCTCGTTATCAATTCTGTTTTGTTCAAAATACTACTAGAAGGAATAGCTATAAATTTCGCATATAGAAGAGTTTCTGGTTTATCCGTCCAACCAGTTATTGTTTTAATGAAACGTAAAGATTTATTTTCATAAACTAAAGGAAAATCAATAGATATTCCATTACATTCGCCGATCCAATTTCTTTGAAGATTAACAATATCCTTCCATCCAGAAAGTTCAGGATCGTCTAGCCCGTCATATAATTGCTTAGCAAAATAAGTAGTTCTAATAAACCATTGATTTAATAACTTCTTTTCCACTTTTGCACCCGAACGCCAAGAGCATCCGTTAGAGTCCACTTGTTCTTCGGCCAGAACAGTTTGATCTACCGGATCCCAATTCACTAGTGCCTAAAATTATAACAAATATCAATCAATACAATTAACAAAATATATATTACAATAATGCAATGTACAAACGTCTTTTTTATATGCTAACCCCGCTTTAAATAATTCTAAAAATAAATACTGCGTCCATTTATAATAAGAAACATCAGAAGTGTTGATTTCACGTTCCCAGTCAAAATGGCAACCCAAATTTAAAAGTTGTTCTTTCATATTTTTTATGTTTGACTTTGTCCAATCGTCCGGTTGTAATTCTCTTTGAATTGCTGCATTTTCGGCAGGCAGTCCAAAAGCGTCCCAACCCATAGGATGTATAACATTCATGCCGTTCATTCTTTTGAATCTAGAAACGCTGTCTGAAATTGTATATACTCGTACGTGGCCCATGTGAAGATGACCGGAAGGATACGGGAACATGGATAAAATGTAACATTTTTTTCCATTTTGGGTCGAATTGCAATTCGAATTGATCACATAGTCTCTCCAGTAACGTTCAATTTTAATTTTGGTGTCTGAATTCAACGTTTCTCCCTGAAAATTGAAAATCGTACTTAAACAGACTGAAAATTAAATATATAAATAAATTTTGACTGATCATAAGATTGAAAAATTTATCGTAGCAGTAAATTAAGTGTCTCAATGTCCACAAATACCCATTTAGATATGCCTTGTGCCAGCGGACGTATAGTTCGCATTTTTTCAACTTTTTATCTTATAACCTATTTTTGAATGTCAAAAACCCGAATGCTTGACAGTTAAATTAAGCATTTTATTGTCGACCATCTTTTTTGCAATAAAAGATAAATTGTATTTTTATTTTTATATTACAATACGATATTAATTAAAATATAACATTGATCATGTTCCAGAAAAAAAATGGTAACCAGATACTAGAACACAGTAACAATAGAACACCTTGACAGTTGAACACAATCTTGAAAATTTTTGAATAAATTCAGGGCTTCAAATCATAATTGAATTTCGTTCCGATTTTCGGTTACGGTTCAACGAAAAAATATATTTAGGTTCGGTTCCGGTTTTCGGTTCAGCTTCGAGTTTTCAAAAATAAAGACCGTACACATACAAAAAACATATTTTGGTCTTTTCAGTTTCGTGTTATACGTTTTCCACTTTAATTTGAGAATTCAAAAAATTTTGAGAACATGTGAGCTTGGACCATCTGCGTTTTAATCTGGGAAACAAAACCGACTTTCCCAAAAATATTTTCTAGAAAAACGAGCACACTTTTTAAAAATTACGGTTGTCGGTTCGGGTAACCTTCGAGTTCGAACGCCTGCATTGAACGATCGGGTAGTCAGTTCGAGTATCATATTACTATTTTCAACTATCATGTATTAAACACCGCACCAATATTTACCCACACGGTTTTAACGTTGAAACTTGAACTTTTTCCGCAAACCGTTTAGTGTGCGATACACAAAACGTGTACAAATATTGAAGACGACGCGAAACGCGTACTTTTGACAGGTCGAGTTTCGCATCGTTAAGACCACCCGACCAGCTTTCGGAGCTGCGAACGCTGGCGGCGGCGGCGGCCGAGCGTCGCGAACTCGTCTACCGGAAACGCCGCAAAAATAGAATAAATCTCGAGATGGTGGTGTGCCGCGCGTGCCTGGGGGCGTGTGCCCCCGGCAGGGCTCTGCCCCTGTTTCGCGACGAGGGCAGCCGCCCCGCTCAGGGCTTCTCTTTAGCCGAAATGCTCGCCGACGTGACGCGGCTGCAGGTAAGCGTGCGATTTTTTGTTTTATTTCTCGATCGCGCGGGTGACAACCCTCAGCTGTCAGTGCGGAGATCCGCAACTGGCAACCCTGCGCCGCCATTTTTTCAAATTGCACATTGTCGATCGTACGATTTATCATGCTCTTTTGCAGTGGCGGATTTATTTATAGGTGAATAGGTGAAAAGGGGCCCTGCTATTTAAAAATAAATACATTTTTAATCGATTATTATAGTTTTTCTATGCTTTTCAATTAGACGTTATTAAAACTGAATCACTTTCTGAAGAAAAATGGCATTTTTTGAGGCCATTACCCCGCACCGTGTCAATATAGCGACTCCTATAAAATATTTTTGATCTGAATACCCGATCGAATAGGATGCGTTCAGCTTAACCCATCAATGCGTTCAGTAATCAATATATTCAGACTTATGACTGACTGAGACATGCGGCATTAAATAAATGCGTTTAATTTTTCCTGAGTGTGAAAATTGCAGCCTTTGCTTGACCGACCTCCACGTTCAGTTTTTCTTAAACGAATGTGGAAGGGAAACACGTCTAGATGTGGCTAATATTTTTAATGCAGGTTAATATAAAAGATTACCCTTTTAATCTATTATTATTATTTTTTTTTCTATACCAATCAATTAGATATCATAAAAGCTGAATCACTTTCTGAAGAAAAAGGGCATTTTTTTGCATAAAAGCAAATTTTAATTTCTAAAATCGCCCATTCGACCTATATTTTATGAAATTGACTACATATTAAATCAATAATAAACGATAAAAATTTCACTTATGGCGCTACTTTTTTCTAATTTTTATATTTTATGTGTAATGGGAAAGGGGGATAAATTTGGAAGCTAGTTCTGTATAGGGGCCCCCAAAAACTTGTGACGCCTCGAGCCCCCGGTGAAGTGAATCTGCCACTACTCGTTTGGATCATATTGTATTGTATAATAACATTTTTTTTCACAGTCAGTACTCTGTTTTTAAAATTACTATGTTTGCATGCAACATGAAAAGTTTTGTATAGTATGTAAACTACATATAGGGGAAGATGCTTTGTTGATTGTTGATTTTTTCCAAACTAAACACGTTAATTATCTGAAATTTGAACTTCTTCGTTTTACGAAACTTTAACCTTGTTGATAACAATTAGAGCATATAAATAAAAAAGTCAAACCTTACCTATCTTATCCATTGACACTTTCCAGAATCATTAATGGAAAGGAAGTGTGGTAACGAAGATAAAGAAAAAAAAAAGTTCAAATCTTGGTGAAAATAAATAAACAGAACACTATTCCACTGTACACTGTTCGCAAACGTAGCAATTTCACAACAACACATAACATATATGCTTAAAAATATGAATACTTTTTGTAATTGTTGCAAAAGTAATTAAAGTTAAGCTTCGACTGGTATTATCGATGAATGATGCGAAACGTTTAATGATAACTAATATTGTTTAAATTTTCAGGTCCTCAACGGAGACAAATTGCCAGATTCAATATGCACAGAATGTCACGTTCAGCTTTGTCACAGTCAAAAGTTCATCAAAAGAGCGAGAGAAAGCTATAATATTCTATGCAGTAATATAGGAAAAGTTATGAACGGAGATGTAAATTTAGACGTTGTACCCAAAAAAATTAAAAACTCCTCCAGTGAATCTTCTAAAACAGAAAATATGGAAACAAATTGTGAAGATATTTGTGATGAAATTGGAATCACTATTGAAAACGAGTTCAAAAACAACGAACCAGTTAGCAATTTCAGCGGAGATATTTCGATAATATATAATGATAAAGCTGTGCAAGTGAATTTAAAGTGCACCGACGATCATGTTTTAGATAATGAAAAGCCTGTGCGTATCAATGGAATGTTAAACCACGATATGTTGCCTCCGAAAGACCGTTCTCGTGAAAACATAGAATGTAATACAGATGACTGCGATAAAATTGTCGAGTATAGTATTAAACAAGAACCAGAAGACTTTGACGATATGGAATCATATCCTAATAGTAAGTTTTCTCATATCAATTCTTTACTAATCCATCATACTATATATTCAACACTGATATCTAAAAAAATGTTAACATAATTATTTTATTCTATTCAATAAATGGCTTGATTGCTTAAAATATTCAATCTGATGATAGTACTCATTCAAAATATAGTGGAAATTTCAGATATTCCAGAAGAACACGTGTTGATGGCCGGTCAAATAAAAATAGAACCTTTGAGTGAAGATGATGCTTTAAAATTTCACCATGGAACGGAATTTCAAAATCCTCCCGCCAAAGATGATTCTGAATTAGTAAACGATGGAAATTCAGCTGATTGTGATAATTTTGAAATAGAATATTTAGAAGAAGATATCAAACCAACACTGGTAAATATTTTATTTTTTCACATTTTTTAACCTTCGCCATCAGATGATGTGTTTTTTATTATTATCGATTTTGTGACATGTCTACGTTTCATTATAATCGCCGATTAAATAATTGCTCAGTTGATATTGATTACAAAAAGAAAATTTTTTTATGGTAAAAAACCAGTAATTGACTATTTTTCAGAAAAATAAGGGAAGTTGTAAAGAATTTTGTGTTCTTTGGTGAATTTGTGAATTCCCAGTTCACATTACAAATTCCCAAACTAGACTCAAAATATGTTTTTTCACCATAGGTTTAACGAACTTCCTGCTCTTTATCAGATAATTTGTTTCATTTGCAAACGCAAACTTGACATTTGAGTATTTAGTCGTCACACATGTCGCTACCAATATATTGCCACAACAAAACTCTCAGATCGTAAAATTTGTTTGATTATTTTTTCCGTCAACACACAATTTACGATCTACCTATACCTCACCATTGATAGAATTGAGTTAAACATCGTTCGGCAGATATTTCATTCAACGGTTAGTAATAAAAGGTATTGCGGTAAAATTATTATAATGACAAGACTGGTATGACTATGAAAACATGGGGTTGCGCACCATTCACGTTGCACATGTCATGACTACACTTATTACCGACAATCTAAAGTTGCTGTTACATCAACCTTGTTTGTTTACAATTAACGCGCTGGCCATTTTTATATTAAGGCAATTTCGATGACCCCCCGACAACTCCACTGACATTTTTTCGGATATATTGTATACTATTACTGTTATTGAAGGCAGCAAAGTTCTAGAACTGTGTTTCACTCAGGATTTCCGTCTCTATTCTACGCCGCAGCCAGACCACTTTTTGGCGTGCGTTAATAGTGCCTTGTTTATTTTTCGCTGAAAATGTTTGCATGGCGTAACGTAAGTATATAAATGGTTTATTTTATTCATGAACATTCAGTCCCTGGCCATATTATTGTACGCACTATAGATTTTGCATGTATTTCTGGATTTTCAACATTTAAAAAAAAACTATTTATATCTAGTATAAGACGTAAAAACTATATTGTAAAATCCATCAAATAACAGAGATGTCGATTTGAAAAGTTGTCATCATACAATCAATAAACACCTTTTAAAAATGTAGAAAATCAGCTGATATACCATGACATGAAAGAAATCATTTGGTTTGTGATTTAAATGCAAGCGTCGAATGTGATAAATACCTTTTTTATTTTACATTGCTTACAATATTTCTAACTACCTCATTTTACTGTAATTACAGCCCTTATCTTTCGAAGTACTGAGGAAACTGATTTTTTTACTCAATAATTTAACTAAAACCTTATTTTTAGGGAAATTTTAAATTCACCTAGCTAATCTTAAATCTACCCTAGCTACGACGACGCCTCTGGTGGCTAATTGTCGAAACCGACCCAACTGTCAAACGAACTGTCAAATATGTGATAATGGTTTAATTTATCTAATTTTGTTTGTTCCAAGAGATTATTATATTATAATATAAGTAGTTAATTATTTATCATTATGTTTCAACAGTAATTATTGAAATTGAAAAAACTTTTGGTGTCTCACTTGATTTAATAACGATTTATTGATTCCAATGATATAATGATCAATTCACTAGATTCCTCCCAAAGTTTATAAGTATATTTCAGATATAAAACGAGATTTTAGCTAGGAATGGGTATATTAGAAGCTAAGAGTGAACCGAAGTGAAATATAACATATATGTTATGTTTCACTTCACCAAGTGCTCCGCTGTTTTGAAGTGTAGGAATATATTCCTACACGATCACACTTCAAATCAGCGGAGCACTTGGTTTCATCCGATATAGCATTTAAAACGCAGTATCCTAAGAAAAACGCATTTTTTATCGTAGCTAGGGTAGATTTAAGATTAGCCAGGGTGATTTTAAAACTTCCCTATATATATATATATATATATATAGGGAATAATAATAATCTCTTGGATAATCTCTTGGAACAAACAAAATTAGATAAATTAAACCATTATCACATATTTGACAGTTGGGTCGGTTTCGACAATTAGCCACCAGAGGCGTCGTCGTAGCTAGGGTAGATTTAAGATTAGCTAGGGTGATTTTAAAATTTCCCTATTTTTATATTTTAGTTTTTATAATTCCTAGATGCTTTACAATAGGGTTGAAATTAAAACTCCCGTTTAGCTCGCCAATACTCAAATACAATGTTTCCTTAGAATTTGTTTTACGTATTATTATAGAATTAAAAAAAAAGATTTTCACTTATTTCAAGTCTAATTATTGCAGCAATTTAAAAACAAATTAAAATTATAGCATTTGGTTTCACAACAAAACTCATAAATTCTGAAAAATGTGGTTACTTTAGTAAAAAAAATAAACACTTTTTATAGAGCAGGCTTGTCCAAAGGGCCACTACGGTGCCAAACTGGCCCCCAGTGCTCGTGCGACTGGCCCCCACTTTTCATACATAACAATTTACGAATTTTGCTCTAATTAGAGGAAAATTAGTATAACTTTTTTGAATTACTGAAGAATCGATTTTTTCAAGTACATTCTAATCAAAATATATGTATTTTATCATTAAATTTAAAAAAAAATGCAAATTGTGTTTTGCCGTGTTTGACCGTGTTTTGGCCAAAGTGGCCTCCGCATACCGAAATTTTGGACAAGCCTGTTATAGAGGATAAAAATACTTCTCTCTAATATTTAAAAACGAGCGGTAGGCCCGATGTTATAACATCGCACGCGTGATTTGAGGTAAAATTTTGAAAATACAATATAATGACAGTATATTTACCCGTTGAATATAGTTGAAAATGTGAAATGTTTATTTAATTTATTATATAAAATATTATAGAATATTTTGTAGATATTACAATATTTATTTTAATTTAATATTAATTTATCTAATAAAGCATAGATTTCCACATCACCCAGGAGGTACTATGCTAGATGCTTTACATTTTTTTTAATGTGGGAAAATTGCCGAATTAAATTTCGAAGTTCAAAATCATCTTCCTTGTCCACCAGATCTCGCGCTATCAGATTTTTATTTGTTTATGTTCTTGGAGCACTCACTAAGGGAAAAAAAGTCAACAGGGTGAAAAATTTAGAAAACCATTTAAATTCATATTTTGCATCAAAGCCTTCCATATTTTACAAAAAAGGGATCGAAAGTTTAAAAAAAATGGATTTTTTCCGGTATCCCTATTATAATAATCAAAATAAAAATTACTTAAATTCAAATGTAAAAAAAATATTTATAATTCAAATTCAAATAAAAAACAAAAATTTCCAATTTCGAACAGTGCATAATTTCTAGCGTGAAAATGTGAACGCTGAAATAGTCCTTAACGCACATTGGCAAAGGATCTAATTATCTAATTCAGTGCATAATTTCTAGCGTGACAATGTGAACCAAAAGAGTCCTTATTGCACATTGGCAAAGGATGTAATTCAGTGCATAATTTCTAGCGTGACCCCACACACACACACAGACAGACAGAATAGCGCTATTATTATATGGAGGATATTTTTAGTTTTCAGTTTTTTATCAATAAACATAAAATAATTGAAAAACTAAAAACTGATAATAAATAGATAAAAAAATAGTTTTTTTCAAATTGTTGAAAATCTAGAAATACGTGCAAAATCTATTGTGCATCCAATAATATGGCCAGGGACTGTACCTAGTATTATACATATGTATAATGAATCGTACGAATATTTTTCTGTACAGTGGAAAACGTTTCAACACGTAACTGAAGGGACCAAAATGTTTTTTTGTGCTATAAAAATTTCACATTAAATGTATACATTTTGTCAGGACCGCAGTATTATTTCTTGTTAACCCTTTGTAGCACAGTGGTATCAAAAATGTTCCACCTTTTTTTTGTCTTTTGCTGCATGGTGGGATGTAAATCATCCCACCTCGAAAAATTAAAACCATTTGAAAGAAAGAGGTTTATATTTAATCACATCTACTCTAATGGTTTACCATATTGACCGATAGATGGCATATGTGTGCATTACTTTCGATTTAGCTTTCGACTTGTCAGAACATGAAAATAAGTCATCGGAAGTGTTGCTGTTTTGTTTTTGTTCTTTCTGCACGTTAAAAATCGTGAAGGTATGGTTTTTTCTGATATATTATATCAATATAAGCTATTTAAAAATTTTGTAAAAGAAAATATATCTAAAATGTTTTAGTTTTTTTAAAAACGTTGAAAGTTTGGTGGGATTTTATTTATCCCACCATGCAAGTACCGAAGTTATTGAAATGTTCTTTTTTTTTTTTTTCGTTTTTTTTAAATATTTATTTTATAGATTAGTAGATTTTTCATAAAATAATTCTTGTTAATTAATTATGGATATATTTTTGTCCATCAAGTTCAATATGTTCGAAGAAGAAAATGAAAATGGAGTTGACGAAGAAAATAAGAATGGAGGTGACGTAGAAATGTTCGAAGAAATACCTTCAGATCCTGAATCGTGTATTGATTCTGATAGTGATGACGAGATTTTAATTTCAAATAAAAAAAAACGAGTGCATGTAATTTCAATATCAGATGACGAGCCTGAAAATATAGTCAATGCTACATCAACCCAGAAAAAAACAAAGAAAGCTGAAAAAAATATAAAATGGAGTAAACACGGAAATCTACCTCCTCCAGGATTATTTATTTCCGATTTTGGTCCGACTCAGTACATCAAAAATCTTCCAAATCTGTCGCCATATGATATGTGCCGTCAATTCATAACAGATGATATTATTAGTTTTATTGTTTTCCAAACCAATTTATACGCTATACAAAAAGGCAAAAGATACATTTCGACTACCGAAAAAGAAATTCGCACATTCATCGGTATAAATTTCATAATGGGTATCAATAAGCTTCCAAGTTACAGAGACTATTGGTCCACTGTGCCTTACTTACGAAATGAATATATTTGTCGATTGATGACTGTTAATCGTTTTGGATGGCTTCTTAGTCATATTCATCTAAATGATAATTCACTAATACCAGCTAGAGACAGTCCCAATTTCGATAAACTTTATAAATTAAGACCATTTTTGGACAAGATTGAAAGTAATTTCAAAAAAAATTTTAATCTTGGTCCCAGTCTAGCAATTGATGAATCAATGATAAAATTCAAAGGGCGCAGCAACATCAAACAGTATCTTCCAAAAAAACCTATAAAAAGAGGATATAAAGTGTGGATGTTAGCAGATAAATCTGGTTATTGTTACAGATTTCAGATATACACCGGTAAAATTGACAAACAGGTCACCAAAGATCTTGGTGGGAAGGTGGTGAATACCCTTACTTCAGATCTCGATGGCAAGGAACACCGAGTTTATTTTGATAACTATTTTACTAGTGTCGAGTTGATGGAAAATCTGTTATCTAGAAAAATCAATGCTTGTGGTATAATAAAAAAAAACAGAAAATATTTACCAGAATTTAGAAAAACACGAGGAGAATTGGAAACTTTTGTAAGCGATACGGGGATAATTGCCTCCAAATGGATAGACAGCACAGATGTATACATTCTTTCGAATTTTCATTCAAACGATCCAAACCAAACCACCACAGTGCTAAAAAAAAACAATAAAGGAGTGAAAATAGCCGTATCTGCTCCGCCTTCAATTGCCGACTATAATAAAAAAATGAATTCTGTGGGTAAATTTGATCAACTAATGTCAAGCTACAATATTGATCGCCGCAGCAAGAAATGGTGGCACAGTATATTTTTCTATTTTCTTGATGCTGCTGTTCTCAATGCTTATATTTCATATAAACATTTCATAGATATAGAATTGAAAAATTTCAAAGGAAAATGTGCTGAAGGGTTTGTAACTGAAACTTTATTGGATAAAATTCCACCATCTGAAACTACACCCAGATCAATGCCAATACGAATAAAAAAGTCAAAGCCAACGGTTTCTTTAGAAATCCGAAAAACCAGCTCAAAACATCAGCCTATACGAGTACATGGTACAAGAAGACGTTGTGCACTCTGTAGCACAAAAAAAAAGAGTTTCGCACATCATGGAGATGTTCTGTATGTGAAGTCCCGTTGTGCCTGGGTAAAAAAAATTGTTTTAATAAATATCATTTATAGACCCATGCTGCATGGTGCGACTGTATACATATTTCCCACCCATTAATCAAAGTAATTATAGTTTTTTTTCATTCTTCTATTATTTTTCAATTGTTTTTCTCAATATTGTATTCTTTTTAATTAAAAAAAAAACAAAATGTAAAAAAAATATAATAAAAATTTCTGTGCAACATGTGCATTTTTTTGTTTCTAATTTCGTGCTTCAAAGGGTTCGATTATAAACGTTTTCGTGTTAAACAATCTTCACTGTATATACTTATACTATTTATAATTTCAAATAAATATTTGTTACAGGTCAAGATCTCATTACTTATGTTTATTTACTTGGATAAATAACTTAACATATTGGTTTAATTTATATTTATGTGATTTTTTAATGTTATAATATTTGTTGAATAAAAACAATCATTTTGATATTAAACACTTGCAAAATTTAATCGATTCATTATAAAAAATTTGGGAGAGCTATTTTTTTCGAATTTTTAATTCATAGTATTTTTGCGGAATAAGCACCTTTTCAGCAAAGTTTGAGTGACGCTGGTGGTATGGTGGCGGCGTTAATATAGACAACAAGTTACTATTGTGTGATGGAATGTTTTGCAAAGCTTATATCCGTACTCTAATCACTAAAATACCAATATTCTATGTTTATACGGGTTTATTCAATGTTTATAATGGTTCATAATAGTATCTTTTTTTTTTTTTTTTTTTTTTAAATAATTTGTCTTCTTGAAAATAATCATGGAATCCTTTTTGTTCTGCACTTCAGGATTCCTTATTGTACCCATTCAAAACGTACTTTGGTTATAAAACTAATTAGTATCAGTTTGTCCATGACTAATAACAAGTGTGTTATAATGTTTACAATATATGTTGTTTTTTTTTAGAATTCTATCAAAAATATCGATATCAATGAAATGGATGACAAAAAGAAACATTTCTATGAAATTTTATCCAAGATAGTTTTAAATAAGAATTCCTCCACGATGGATTTAAAAAAATATAATACTTTGGTTCAGCTAGTCCGTGAGGTAAAGAAAGGGGCTAAATCCGTTAGAAATAAAACTTGGCTTTTGAAACATTATGATTTGTTAGCTGTGGGTGGGAAAGATTACTTAATTTTTCCGATAAAGAACTCACAAATTCTACATTATGTCCCAAAAGAATGTTTGTATGATGTTTTATGCGACATACATCAATCTACTGGACATGTAGGACGAGACAGAATGGTAAAAAAAGCACAACAAAAATACAAAAACATTACAAGATTACAAATACAAGTATTTTTGAATATTTGTGAACCATGTTTACGAAAACAAAAAATACGGAAAAAAATTAGAAGAAAAAAGGAAGAAGACCTTGAAAAAGTCTCAATTAGAACAGTATCAGAAACAGATGATTGTATCACTGTAAATGTTGGTGACATTAACAAATGCAATGTTTGCAAACAAGTAATAGATAAAGATGTATGTAGCCGCTGCACACCTAAAAAAAAATCTCTTCAAACTCAAGAAGGACGCATCTTGGAAAACCAAGCTAAAAGAATGAAGCTTATCTCAGATGCCAGCTTTCCCGAAGCAGCAACAAGCACGACTATTAGAGTGAAAGTTCCCGTAGTTGATAAGGCGAAGGAAGTTTTTCGAACCACAAAAAATATAAGCGATAGTTCCTTCCAACTAGGATTGAAGGACAATGTAATGGATGGTCTGAATTCAAGCTCAGAATTCAACACTCGTCCGGAAATTATAATACCCAAAAACGTTCCTCATTTGGAACTTTTAATCAAAACAACACAGTCAATTGGGAGAAATGAAGGTTTTATCAGATGCTTTTGTAAAAGAAATTGCTTGAGCAATAAATGTTCATGCTTTAAATATAAACAATTTTGCACATCTAAGTGTCATTCTAATTTATTATATTGTTGTAATAAATAATAAAACACAGTTTTTTTTTTCATTTTTATCAAATTTTAATCAAAATATGGATGTGGCTATTTATAAATACAGTAATTGCTCATCACGAAAAATCGGTTAACAAGAAATACATAGTACTTTGGTTTACAAAAGGAGACCCACCATCCCGCCTGTTACATGTACCCCACACTCTATGCCAGTTTCCTGAGCCGGCTTATTATTAGTTGAATACTTTGGTACTGATATAATATTGTGTACGCATACTATAATTTCTCAACATGAAATTCTTTTTACACAAAACATATTTTGGTCATTTCAGTTTTGTGTCAAACGTTTTCCACTTTAATTTGAAAATTTCGAAAATACACTTAATGTAAACTTTCGAATTTGCACTTGCGTTGTGTGCGCTTACGTCTGGGAACTGTTAGTGTCAATTGAAAATATTGAAAAGGTATTAGTGAGTGAATTTTTATTAATAATTATATTTAAAACGAGCGGTAGGCCCGATGTTATAACATCGCACGCGTGATTTGAGGTAAAATTTTGAAAATACAATATAATGACAGTATATTTACCCGTTGAATATAGTTGAAAATGTGAAATGTTTATTTAATTTATTATAGAATATTTTGTAGATATTACAATATTTATTTTAATTTAATATTAATTTATCTAATAAAGCATAGATTTCCACATCACCCAGGAGGTACTATGCTAGATGCTTTACATTTTTTTAATGTGGGAAAATTGCCGAATTAAATTTCGAAGTTCAAAATCATCTTCCTTGTTCACCAGATCTCGCGCTATCAGATTTTTTTTATTTGTTTATGTTCTTGGAGCATTCACTAAGGGGAAAAAAAAGTCAACAGGGTGAAAAATTTATAAAACCATTTAAATTCATATTTTGCATCAAAGCCTTCCATATTTTACAAAAAAGGGATCGAAAAGCTGCCTAATAGATGGCAGACAGTCCTAAATAATGATGGCGATTATATTTTAAAATTACTATATGCCCGTAAATATGTACACCTGTTTTCATAAAAAAACTACCACTTTTTATTTTCGATAAATAACTTATACCGACCAAAACCATGAAATTTTTTGTGTTATACAAATTTATGACCCTAGACATCCATTCATCCGTTTAACACTAAATGAGAGAATCTATGTCGGAAATATTTCGGTCATCAAAAAAAAAAAAAGACGGTGTCGAATTACACTGCAGCACTCTGAGAACACATGTTTGTGATTTATGGATACTTAAATTCATAGGAGATGTTAGCTATTTTTTTTTTGCTCTTTTCTGAATGTTTCATCATTTTTTCGTAGATTTCAATAGGATTTAATAAATAAAACAATTTAATAAATTTTAAATGATATTTAATATCTAGTAACTCCACCATTATTTCTAATAATTCTAAAATTCTTTGTGGCATACTATTATATAAATTTTAATTATATTTATATCGATTTCTTTTCTCCAAACATTCAGAATATATTTTTTAAATCTTTAACGTTGGATGGCTTCTTTTGAACTTTTTTTTTTTTTAAAATGGCCCAGAGATGCTCAATGGGATTTAAATCTGGGCTATTACCAGGCCATTTTAAAGAAGTCATTCCCAATTCTTTTGTATTTATCGATCTGTAATTAAAATATGATATTAGTTATTGTTTAAATCAATTTTGAAGTAAAAAAAAGATTATTTTTCTTACCGTGTGGGCTCGATGGCATGGTGCAGAATCGTCCTGAAAGATGGGCTCTGCGGTATGTTGCGTCAAATCTTCATACGTCGGAAGAACTTGTTCTTGTATGATGGTTTTATATTTTAATGCATTGACTGAACCATCTACAAAATAAGTGACCCCAATCCATACCCTGTCATGCATCCCCATACCATGACAGATGGGGAAAATTTGACTGTGGGGGGTGATACAGTTTTCACTGTATCGTTCACCCATCTTCGGACGCACAGACCGCACTCCATCCTTGTTGAAAAACATTGAACTTCGACTCATCTGAAAAGATGACTCTATTCCAGTCATTCGAGGTCCAATATCGGTGTTCTTTGGCCCATTGCAGTCGCGTTTTCTTCATTTTCGGGGTCAAAGTGGCTTTTTTCGCCGAGCGCCGCGAGATGTATCCTTGATGAGCCTTCTGTGTAGAGTAGTTGTCGAAATTTGGCTTCCAGTTGTAGAAGAAACTTCTCTTTGATTTCCGACAACGATTGGAAACGGTCGGATCTCAAAATTCTCGTTATTTGACGATCATCCCGACGCTCGTCGATCGGCCTCTTCCGCTTCATTTTCTTCGTTCTAACGAGCCACTTTCCCGGTATTTCCGTAAAAAAATTATAATCGAACTATGAGCAAAGCCTACTTTTCGAGATATTTCTCTGTATGACTTGCCTTCTTCAGACAAAGCCACAATTTTCGCCTTTGTCGCAACAGACATTTGTTTATCGTTAGGCATGTTCACTCGTTGGAAGACAAAACGAAACTAACAAAAGCTTTAATAATTTTTGAAAAGGGACGAAACTTAGTCACATGTGTTCGCAATGAAAATAGCATTCAGCGAAAAAAAAACGAACAGAATTTGTACAAAAATGTGGGAAAAAATACGGTTTGAACGCAGTGTCTTAGAGTGGTAGTTTTTTTATGGAAACAGGTGTATATATGAATAAATTTTTATTATGTTTAAAAAAAATGGAATTTTTTTCCGGTACCCCTAATATAATTATCAACATAAAAATTACTTAAATTCAAATGTAAAAAACATATTTATAATTCAAATTCAAATAAAAAACAAAAATTTCCAATTTCAAACAGTGCATAATTTCTAGCGTGAAAATGTGAACGCTGAAATAGTCCTTAACGCACATTGGCAAAGGATCTAATTCAGTGCATAATTTCTAGCGTGACAATGTGAACCAAGAGTCCTTATTGCACATTGGCAAAGGATGTAATTCAGTGCATAATTTCTAGCGTGACCCCACACAGACAGACACACAGAATAGCGCTATTATTATATGGAGTATGGAGGATATTCTAACCTTAATTTCAGATGACAAAACAAATGTCTGATGATAATGAAAATAACATTAATGAACTTAATTTAAATGTTGGCCAAAAATTCAATGACCATGAACAATTATCAACATCTGTTAATGCATTTTGCAGAGAAAATTATCATCCATTTGTTATTAGAACTCGATCCCAAAAACAAGTTTTATACAAATGCTGTCATGGTATTAAGCGAATTTCAAGATGTCAGGGAAAACGTCCGAATCAACATTACTATTTCAAGAGTTGTCCAGCACAAATAAATTTTTATAGAGGTAAAAATGAAAAATGGACACTGACAAAAATGTTACTTAATCATAATCATACAATCGGTAATGAAGAATATGGATATTATGGCAAGACAAAAAAAATGGATGAAAATGACTATGATACAGCAACGGATTTGTTATTATCTAATGCCAAAGATGGAATGATTGCAAGTGTTTTGAATGAGAAAAGTGGAAAAAAGTTTACACGAAAGGACATTCAAAATTTTCGAAAAAAACTTTTTCCTATGAGTATAGAAACAGACCATAGTAATTTAATTAAATTTTTAGAGAAATGGAAAAAAAATCCAGAATAAAAAATAATATTTTTATTTTACTTTATTGGTATAACTACCATGTTTTTCCAATTATGAGATCGCTCCCAAAATAAGCCCTACCACGATTTGCTAGATTTGTGTAATATTAGCACTACTCCAAAAATAAGTCCTACTGACTAAGCAAACCAAACAGCTGATCGTAGGTAAGGCGCCTTTTTTTTTTTTTTATTAACCAATCAGAGAATCACATTATTAATCAATCAATCAAATATTTACTTTGCGATTGTAACAAACTTGAGACATATTGCTAGAAGAATTTTACAAGTCAAACCGTCGGTTAGACGGATTTCTTCAGAGACAGAAATCGTCTCTAACAATAAGAAAATCGACAAAATTATTCAAGTTAGATAATACTTTGATAATTAAACGTGCACTTCCATTTAAAATTTTCGTTCAAAATACAAACTTTGCTACATAATTGCAATGGACGAAACTACTGTGTTCACAAGTAATGCATCTCAAACAATAATCGACCAGAAAGATGCTACATTGATTTAAAATTTCCTAATATATTTTATAGTATAATCTTTATTTGAATTTCATAATATTTTGAATAAATGTAATTCATTTGTATTCAAATACATAAGTATTTAAATGTACCTGTGTGAAATTTTATACTAATAAAACAATAAATTTTGTTTTCTTAAATAAATATGTATAAAAAAATAATGACTACCTCCGAAAATAAGTTCTCGTGCGTTTTTCGGTACCAAAATCAGTATAAGACCTGTCTAATAGTTTGAAAAATACGGTACCAAACTACTTAAAATTTCATTACCTATATTTTACTGATTTAATGATACTTCATAGTTTATTGATTACTTTATTGAAAAACATTGTAAATTAACTTTAATGAATAAAACTATAATATTTTACAATTGTGTAGTTATTATCAATATATTAATTGTAATAATTGCATATACATACTGTATATATAAATAGCCAATTGCGTATACATACTGTTTGTATAAATAGCCACATCCTCAAAATATATCTATATTATTATAATGATACATAAAACTTTGAACATATCAATATTTCAAATAAATAAGCTATGTTGCATAATCTGGGAAATTCAAACAGCATTTTAATGTGTAAAGTCTGTTTATAGTAAAGGAGCATGTATTAATCATTATTTTTGCAAAAAAAAATCAAAAGTGGTCAATTACTGGTTTTGTTATCTTATAAAATTATGTTCAAATATTTACTTTTATGTCTATATGTATTTGATTTTTGTATTTCCAAAATGATCGGGTTTATAAAATACATTATCGGTGTCGAAGGATGCATTTTGCATATTATGGGAAGGGTTAAACCCATAAGTAATTGATAATAATTTTCGTTTTATGCAGAATCCTTCTACGTCCCAACTTTTCCACTTTTTTTTCCCTAGAAAAATTATTTTACTATAATACATATTGTTTAGGAAGAACTGATCGCTTACAAACAGAAGATAGATGATGAAAGTGATGATCTTTCCGGGTCAGACAGTAATAGTTTATGTAGTTATTGCGGTCAAAACGTATCAAGCAAATTAGAATTAATACATCATAGGAAATTACATAAATATTCCGATCGAAATTGTGCTTTGTGCAACAAATGTTTCAAAACGAGAAAAAAATTGAAGGTAAGTTATACATGAACTTAAGTTTTCGATATTAAATTAACTACATTTTTTAAGTTGTTAAATATTGTTTCAGCACCATGTTATAACGCAACATTCATATTTTGAATTTTTGGAATGCAATCTATGTAATAAGAGTTTTATGAATTCTTCGGATTCAAATAATCACAAATGTAGTATGCTCTCAACTCCGAAAGAGTATTGTTCATTGTGCAGTACAGGTATATATTTTATTGATATTTTTTTAAAGGGTGCATTAGATAAATATACGATGTGCATTATTTCTGGTGTATTAAAGAATTTTGTGTTGAGCATTATTTTATTCAGTGTTACAATATAAAAAAATTTGTGCAGTATAAAGTGAGCAAAATTTGGTCCATTTCTTAATCAATGTTGATTTTGTTTGAATTGGTTTATTGCGAATCGATTATATTATGAAAGTTGTGAATAATGGTTGGTATTTTGCCCTTTTCACATTTACGGCATTGCCATCGTTTATTTATGTTTCAATGCTCACGCAAAATGCATCCATTATTTTATTTTATTCTCAGGTTTGATGCACATTTAAATTTTTCCCTTTTTGTAAATCGATTTCGTCATTATTTCGAGCTTTCATTTTTTATTCCAGTTTTTGACAGTGAAGAGAAATTAAAAATCCATTTGAGTACTCACAAAGAAATAGTTTTATTGAAAACAGAAAATTCTGAATCGTTACTGTGCAGTAAATGTAACGAAGAATTTAAAAACTACTCTGAACTGTTTTCTCATATCGAAAATAAATGTGATGTGTCGAATACGTCTTTAGACTTTGCACAAGATGGAGTAACAATTAAAAAAGAATTTGACGATAGAGTAAGTCTTGTAAAATCTAATCAATTCCATTCTTGTCAGCATTGTAATGAAACGTAAGTATTAATTTGATCGAATACAACTCTAATTTTATACAAATTTTTTTTTATTGTGACGAAATTTTACAGGTTCCTTAATCTACGACAGTTAACTTCACACATTCGTATAGTGCATTCGCATTTATCAATGAAACTGTTCGATAAAGGTTTCACCTGTAACCTGTGCTTGTATAAATTTAAAAGAAAGGGTGATCTCAACAGGCATCTCTTCAACGTCCACAGAATAGTCTCGGAAGAGAAGAGAAAACAATCAATGTTGATTTTGTAAACTTGAAATGCGTTAGTCATAGTTTTTAAATTATTAATTTAAATTTTCCGATAGTTTCAATTGAGTTTTGTCTTATGCATGAATTGTGAATTGTGTTCATTATACAATTTTGTAATAATATATAATGGATTAATTCCAAATTGTACGCTCTTTTTTTTAGTGCTGATCTTACGAAATGTTTCAAATGGTATATAAGAAGGAAACAGTTTCGATGCAATAAAATCGAATTTCCTCCAATAAAACAAACATGTAATTGACAAGTTTAAAATCATTTATTTAAAATCATGGTACAAATGGCAATCGTTAATCCAGTAACGATAATGGCCATACTCGAACGATTATTAAACTAGTATCATATGTTTCTGAAACGTCGCCTCGTTTCGAAATATTAATTAAGGAATATATCTGGAGTATAGGTGAACTTTGAAAAAAGACAATATGAACAAAAAAGAACAGGAAAAACTTCTCAGGTAAATAACAAAACCACAAGCAGCATACAAAAAAAAATTAAACAATGTTCAGCGAGACTGCACACAGAAGTTCAACGTTCGTATATAATTTGAGTTCATAATTATTACTAACTTATCTTGTGACCAGTTCACCGTAATTCATATTTTTCAAAAAATAATACTACGCTATGTTTGTAAATGGTGTATCACATATCTATAATTTATTAAATGTAGCATATTAGTTATCAATAAGACACATCCCAAATCGATACATTCAATAATTTCAACAAACCCTCCCCCAGCGAATTGCAGTAAGATATATTCAAAACTAATAAATCTATGTTTTTTTTATATAATATTAATTATTATCAAATTGTTTTTTTACCTAGTCATCTTTTTTTAATATTTTAAAAATATAGAAGAGCCTCTATATTTACATTTTTATTCTATACAAATTATAGAATTCAATGAAGGGCTGTAATGAAAACGATTTAAAATAACAGTAAATGGTAAGTTGTACAAAATCGACGAGGAAAAAAATACACACGTGAAATATTATCAAATATTGTTCTATAAAATAAAATTCAATATTAAACTACTATGAAAACAGTACACATACACAATATCATGTTTAATATTAGGACAACTTATAGATTGTATGTATCGAGTGCATACATAAGAGATATCGAATAAGTATGGAATACTGATAAGGAAATTTTGAAATTCAAAGGTTCATGGAAACCAATTTGAATAATCAAAACGAAATTTCGATCAACATACATTCGATAAATGAGAACTTTACAATCCTATAAAGAATGAGCAAAATAAAAATTATACCGAGCCATTTGAAATAACTGTGAGCAATAGATAAGATATGAAAATTTTTCAAATACCCCAGACTTTTTCGACATCTTACATACATAAAAAGTGTACATCTTTTGTCAGTTTTGGCCAGGAGAGAGTTAAAGCTTTAAAAACGCACATCTCTTTGAACACTATCAAACACTTTACAAAATATCAATGTAAAAAAATTAGACGCTGAAAAAGCATTTTTGTATACTTAATATTAGCGTAATGCGTATTTGATTACTTAACGTGAAATATCTTTTCCGATAATAAAACGAGGTTCGAACTGCTATTTTTGATTTTCGAATCGGAAGGCAATTTTATATTGCGTATTATTTGACTATTTCTGTAATTTAATAGATTTTTGATCAATTGTGTATTTATCTTTATATGAATGTATATATGTACACAGTATAGTATTTGAAAACGATTTCCCTTCACGTATCGTAAATATACAACGTCGAGGAAATTTGTTATTTTGCCATAACACTCTACTATAAGGCAACCTTAAAAATGTGCAAAATTATCACGACTAGACCTCTATAATTTACATAACGTCAAAAAAATTTAAACAAAACAGATTTTCATAATAAATATTCTCAAATAGTGTGGAAATTCACAAAGAAAGAATTTGTATTAAAATATTTCTTTATATGCAAATTAACATTTCGCTCGCAGCACTTCCGTCGACTTAGGACACATTTTACTATTGCAAAACCAGTCCTATTTTTCCCGGCTCCATGTTGGGACACCTCCAATTGTACAAATAGTATTGTAGATCGCCGTCGCCTATGCCGAACTTCAACTGACTGAGGAACTCTTGGTTGTCCATCAGATCGAGGGCGTTGAACACGTCGAAGCCGGAATTCTTGGCCGATATGAGCGCGTCCGTCATCAAATTGATCCACGACGTCTCCGTGGCCACGTTGTAGAACGAATAAGCCGCCTTCAGCGTCTTGTGCACGGGATGGTTCATCACGGTGGACGGGAGGGAGTAATAGCTGATGAAGTCGGTGATTTTTCCGTCGCCGTTCTCCACCACGAAACTGTCGATGATTCCCAACTTCGGGACGAACCAGTGCTCGAACTCTTCTTCGGAGAACACCGGGGCCAGGTCGAACTTGTTCAGATACTCGTTGAGAAGTCGGACGACGGCGTCGCAGTCGGCTCCCACCATTGGCCTGAATCCGGGCGTCTTCGGGGCATCGGGCAACTTGTACAGTTTCAGCGTGCGCTGCATCGTCATGTTCTTGGACAAACGAGAAAACTCTATGTCTATCAGCTTTTTGGGGTTCAAGGAACGATGCCAGTACCGACACGTGGCTATCGGTTTCGGCAGAACTTTTCCGGCCGTGTAAACCCCTTGGAATATCCCGGTCAAGTTGACCCTTCGAGTTATCTCCCGGATGAGCACGGGAGCGACCCGCTTCGACCTCAACTTCTTGTGCACGCACAAGAAATTGATCTCGACCACCTTTTGGATGCGGTCGTATATGCGCAGGTCGGCCGGAACAGCAGATATGAAACCGACCAGTCTCTTAGACTTGGTCACCCTGACGGCAGTGTGCCAAGTCTTCCTCCACCCGGGAGGCCTCAGCGCCCATTCCAAAAAAGCCGGCTGGTAATCGAACCTAAACATGCAATCGTCGTCTTCGACATAGTTCTCGTTTAATAAAGTATACAATTCTTTTAATACATCCGGCTTTTCCAATTCCAAAGTATCCCAATGAAAGCCCTCGGGTAGACTATAAGGTTCTGTGCGGATCTCACCCAGACTCTTCTCCGGCTCAATCGGCTCGCTGACTGCGATGTGCTCGTCCATTCTGGGCACCGGCTGCGTGGACCAAAACTGATAACTCTTCGAAGCTGCAGCCGCCGGATCTTTGGCGTTCTTCTGCTGAAAATTGAGCACCTCCATAGCGACGCGCAGGTCGAAGTTGAGCAGCTTGGAGATGTTCAAATGATCAGCATTGGGGGCGCTATTGGGGACGGCGACGGCTGCGTTGGCCTCCGAAGTCGCGGGGGCGGAGGCTTCGGGCGCCTGCCCCTGCCCGGCGCCCCCCTTCTTGCGGTTGCGGTTCCTCTTCTTGGGCTTGCCGGGGAGCACGCAGTTGTCGTTCTGCATGGCGGGGCGCAGTCTCGACCCAGTGGAGCGTCAGCCCCCTTCGAGAGCCCGGGGGCCCGCTTATCACCGGTTCAATTCGCAGGCCGGAAAGTGACCGATCATTCGACTCCGACGTGCGCCCTTCGACTGCCGTCCTAAATTTTATCTTGTACGCCTTTGTGATTCTTATCAACACTTTTAGAAAGATGTGTATTCGCTTACAAATTTATTTCATTACTTCTTAAACAGATGTTTAAAATTGTTTCTTGTGGCTTTTTGTAATAAGGGTTTTTATGTCAATAGCGTGTAGATTCGATGCAGCATCGGGACGGTGCTCTATTAGGGCCTATAAGCACACCGGTTAACTCCAAACGCGCGATACGACGGCCATTTGTTTATTCAGAGACGTTTGTCCAAACGACGATAGCGCATACACCGAGCATAGAAAAAGAAAAGGGGAATATATAAATGCACAATAGTTTTAATATGTTGCACGATAAAAAAGTAAATCCTTGCACGATACAAAGTAATTCCTCGCACGATACAAAGTAATTCCTTGCACGATACAAACTAATTCCTTGCACGATAAAAGTAACACCTTGCACGATGAAAAGTAAAAATTTACACGATGAAGAATAATACTTTGTACGATTGAAATTGATACTTTGTACGATGAAAAGTATTACTTTGTACGATTAAAATTAATACTTTCTACATTACATCCCCACCCCCTAAATAGTATTAGTTTTCATAGTGGAGAACAAATTAATAATATTTTTTCCCGTATTCAATATATTCGTTCAATGTTGTAATTTTTTTTCAAGCGCACATGTTTTCGAAATTTTCAAAATTTTCAAATCAAAGTAGAAAACGTTTAATACAAAACTGAAAGGACTAAAATATATTTTTGTGTTAAAATAATTTCACGTTAGATGTTATAGTATACGTACACAGTATATTTTCAGTAGCTACCAGTTATTTCTTGTTAACCGATTTTTTGCGTTAAGCGATTCCACCATAGTATCATTATTGTCATTTACGTGTGAAACCATTTACGCGTGCGCTAGTTATTACGCGTATGCTAGTGTCATTTGAAACATTATAAAATTTAAACATAGTGTAATTGCGCTTTATAATTTCGCTGCAAATCGGCGACAGTTGGCTTGCGATTCGTATACGATGAGTGAATTACTAGGTATGCACCGCTGTCAAATACAAAAGCTTTAAATTAAGGTTGAGGCTTACTTCGTGTGAGCTCGCTTCGTGTGAGCTTGCTTCCTGTGAGTTTACTTCGTGTGCGTTTGCTTCGTGTGAGTTAGCTTCTGACCACCCAAGAGTTCGAATACGCACGTTGGGACAAAGTTTCGATCACGTCGGGACTTATGTTAGTGCCGACTCCATCCTTTCAGACGACGCTCGGGATCAAAATCCGCTAATTTACGCTATGCTTTATTAGATAAATTAATCATCATCATTATCAACATAGACATCCAATGCAGGATGAAGTCTTATCAACTGACGTTGACAGTTTGGGTGGTACCTTATCACGTCTGCCCACCACGCTTCGATAAGGGGCAGGGAACATAAGAGCCAACTCCTCCCCATGCCAGCAGAGAAGGCTCTCGGACCATCGGAACGCGTATCTATGTGTCTGAATCCGGTCGCTGCTCAGTAAGCATATCGCAATGATAGCCAGTGAGACAGGCGAGGCAGATGCTGATCAGATTGCGTCCTCTCTGCCCGCTTTTGATCGCGTGGTCTCCAGCTGGCATCCGAGGCTAGTCCGATGGCCCTACATGGTCCAGACCTCAGTACAGCAAACCTCATCGGTCCTCGCCGTTACCAAAGATTATATATATATTTTTTATTTTTTTAGCATTGCTATCTGGTCATGCTTTTAACTATTAGATATTTAATCCAGGCAATCCTTCCTCTAATTGTAAGTGTTATGCATGCTATTCGGAGTCTGTTGTTTGTTATTATTTATGGATAGGTTCAGGATCGACTACGGTTTAGACAGGGTTTGAGATTCAGTATACAATATATGTTTTCCTAATATGGAAGTTGAATATGTTCAAAAGGGTTATAAATAAATCCAGATATTAGGTTTTAATGAAGAGGGGAATCAATCACCGGTAGTTTAGTTGAGCGGCCAAATACTCATATCCCAAGTACTACTACAAGGTAATTACCATGCAATGTTCACAGAAGAACGTTTGTTGTTAGATAGTGTCAACTGTATTCAATGAGGAGACTATCGTGGCATTGTGTCGCCAGCAAGAACATAGATGATATATTAAATTAATAGAAGTTGATCAGGAGTTTTGTCGTAGCAGCAATGTTTATACAACAATTTTCGCATTGCCTAGCACGCTAGCTTCCGAAGATAATGTTCTAACATTGTATGTACAAATGTTCATTAGCTTACGGAAATTGGTGCCGTTATTCGTCGCCATTATGTTAACTTAAAATCACGCACGCACGTGGATGGGTAGAACGTGAATTTATAAGTTTGGAGAAGAAGCTAGATCGGGCGTTACGCTTTAACTTGGTGTTACGAATATGAAAAGAGGAAAGAACGGAGGTTGTGGATGGCAAAATAGTCGCGGGGAACGAATGATGATTCGAAACGCGAGCTGGGGCGTCCCGTGCGGGCTCCGGATGACGAATCCTTATTATTATTATTATTGTTATTATTATTTATTTATTTATTTACTTATTATTTTTATAATTGGAGTAAGATGGGTGTTAGTCAGAAAGTCCGGGTTTTGAATTGTTTGTATTCGCGGTATTTCGTGTTCGCGTCGCGCTTAGCGTTTTCGTTCGGGGGGGGGAGGGGGTCGCTCGCGGCCGTACGAGGTCGGGGGTCGGGGCTCGGTTGTGCGCAAGTGTTCGCTTCCGCTGGGGGCAAGTGCGTTTGTTTGTGTGTGTTTTCTTTCCGTTGGGGATGTCGTGCACCACACTCGATAGATGTAAAACACTTAACAGATATTTGTCGCGAATCGATCAGTTATTTTTGATTAAATTTAATTTGTATGCGCTAGATTCGTAGTGCGTGCCCTGTTCTGAGATTAAGAGTTTCCCGATAGACAAAGGCGCACCGCGAAAAAATTAGAAATTTTTCGGGGTCGGAAACAAAAAAAGTGTTTCGCTTTTGTGTAGAAGAGGCACAAAGGTTTGGCGGTCGTCTACAAGAGATTTACGCCTTCCGAGTTACCGACACATATGCATTTGGCTTTTATGCACTAATTTATTATTATTGGGATATGGATCGCGTATGATTCGTTGCCGACTTGCTGTTGATGATTTTTTTTTTTTTTGGGGGTTTCGGTTAGCGGATATTGATATTAAGTTTGTATATTATTAGGTCGCGCGTGTTAATGGTAATTAGACGATGCACTATTAATAATTATTCGATGCACTATTGGTTATAATTCGATGCACTATTATTTGTTATTGGGCGGTTAGATTGGGGGTGGGAGATCAGGGGGAAAATCAGAGTTGGATTATTTGTCGTCCGATCGTCTGAAACACGTTTCCTTCGATACGTACGCGACGATGTCTCGAATCGAACTCAGATAAATTAATATTAAATTAAAATAAATATTGTAATATCTACAAAATATTCTATAATAATTTATATCAACATGTACATCCAATGCAGGATGAAGTCTTGTAATAATTTGTGGTGCATATCTTACAAATTTGGTTCATTTTCAAAAATTTTCCTCAAATCACGCGTGCGATGTTATAACATCGGGCCTACTGCTCGTATACCTACTATATTAAATACAGAGTAATACTACACATATTATTGAGATGGTGCAGGTGACCTTTACAACTTTACTGCAAATCAATTATTGACAGCTAGCGATTTGGTGGGTAAAAACATCTTTGTAGGTCCGAAGTACGATTTGCTTTTTTTACGCTACGCATGTTGAAATTATAATATAATTCATTTCTACTTATCCTAAAATAAGTAAAAATTAATATTTACAGTTCAAAAATTAGGTTTCTTAACAAATTTTGCGCGTATTTTTTTGGTTATGTTTTTATAGCTGTCAAATTACACACAAAATTCGTTAAAAAACTTTTGTTTTGCACGGATGTTTCTGAAACGCATCTCTTGAAAAGAGCCTTGAGTTTATTGCAATATATTTATATATTTATTTATGAATTTATTTTACAGGACACTAAATTACTCACAATCAGTTAGAGATGCTTTATCATGTGAAGAAAATTTTCAAAAATTATTCTGAACAGGCTATAAAAAAAGCTATTGAAGATGTTCAGTTGCAAAAAACACCCATAAGGGAAGCTCAAAGAAGCCTGGAGAAAGAAAGTTCATGAATGGAGGATCAACACTGATGAAACTCCCATATTGAAGAAAAAGGATTTTCTTGGAAAAACTTAACGCCTTTAGATCTTCAACGGACATATGGAATGGTGTAATAAAAGATACAACATTATTTAAATTATGGAAAAAAACCCACAATGAATTAAACTAACATGATTTAACTATCATGATTACATGATTTAACTAATATGATTTTTAATGATTTAACTATCCATTCTGATCAATGAATCTTTAAGTACAGAAGTTTTATTTTTCAATAATGTCCAAGTTGAAGAATTTTCAAAGAACAATAATATTTCAGCAGTGTCATTTTCAGAAAAAAATGATGTTGAGATATTTTCTAGTCGTGATGCTGATGATGAAGTTCTACAAATTTCACAGAATTGCAACAACGAGAATCGTTGTGATGATAATCGTGATGCTGATGATGAAGTTCTACAAATTACACAGGATTGGAATAATAAGAATCGTTGCGATAACAGTCGTGATGCTGATGATGAAGTTCTACAAATTTCACAGGGTTGGAACAATGAGAATCGTTGCGATAACAGTAATTAATTCGAGAAATACCAAATCAATCTTACAATTAATTCTTCAGGTGTAAATGTATCTCAAAAAGTACATACGACTCTTATGTGAGTCCTTGCAGCAAGATTACTTTTGCAAGGACTCACACATCAAAGCAAGGAATCCACATCAAATTCCATGTCCATTTAAAAAGCATTTTTATTTTCCAAAACTGCAAAATGAAAAACCACAAGAAAAAGATAAAAACCATAAAAAGATGCCATGTATAGTATCTGGAAAGTCTTATCAAGACTATCTTATAAACAAGATGCAGAAAAAAGAACGATTCAATGAACGATTAAAAAAAGTACGGGCTGAAAAAAGGCAAAAAAATAGAAATACAGGGAAAAGAGAATAAAGCACGCCGACCAAAATTTGAAAAACCCAAGAATACAATACAATATTCATCTGATTTTGAAATAGAATGCGATGATGAAAATGTCGAAGAGAGGGAAGAAAATGAGCCATCTAGGAATAAGAAGTTTCTTCCCGTTGAAAAAAATACATACATCTGAATTAAATTTTTAGTTTTGATTTAATTTAATTTTGTAAGGGAGTCATTTTCTTCAGTTGATTTCGAGCCTTTAGAAATCATACACCCTTCAAAATTATTACGTAAAAACACCATTCGATACAGACGATACCAGTTCTACAATAGAAAGCCAGAATTTTATGACCCATTCAGAAATCATAATTTGTATAGTGTTACAATTTTGTTGTGGGACATTTGACAATGCATCCCCTACAACAATGAAACAAAGACGTCACCCTTAGTCGAACAACCCTCGAGCCGATAATTGAGGATTATGCGAAGAATATTTGTGCAATGAAAAGGATTGAACAACAATACGCCTCCACAACACTATAGACACATCTATGACAAAAGATTCGAAAGTGTCGTCAATCAAGATATGTGGGCAAACCCTCTACAACATAATTGAACGAAATATTCCTGGGGGTGGAGCGATTGGATTTATAAGCCGTGCTCAATCAGCGAATAGAAGAAGTCAACCGAGCTCCTCTGAGGTAAACTGGTTACCTGGGGTAGAGCGTGGACAGTTGACCTCATAACCTCGTGAATCGTTAAAGGACTGGACATCGCCGTCGCGACTTCCTGCTTTATGAAATTCTTTTTACACAAAACATATTTTGGTCATTTCAGTTTTGTGTCAAACGTTTTCCACTTTAATTTGAAAATTTCGAAAATACACTTAATGTAAACTTTCGAATTTGCACTTGCGTTGTGTGCGCTTACGTCTGGGAACTGTTAGTGTCAATTGAAAATATTGAAAAGGTATTAGTGAGTGAATTTTTATTAATAATTATATTTAAAACGAGCGGTAAGCCCGATGTTATAACATCGCACGCGTGATTTGAGGTAAAATTTTGAAAATACAATATAATGACAGTATATTTACCCGTTGAATATAGTTGAAAATATGAAATGTTTATTTAATTTATTATAGAATATTTTGTAGATATTACAATATTTATTTTAATTTAATATTAATTTATCTAATAAAGCATAGATTTCCACATCACCCAGGAGGTACTATGCTAGATGCTTTACATTTTTTTTAATGTGGGAAAATTGCCGAATTAAATTTCGAAGTTCAAAATCATCTTCCTTGTCCACCAGATCTCGCGCTATCAGATTTTTATTTGTTTATGTTCTTGGAGCATTCACTAAGGGAAAAAAAGTCAACAGGGTGAAAAATTTAGAAAACCATTTAAATTCATATTTTGCATCAAAGCCATATTTTAGAAAAAAAGGGATCGAAAAGCTGCCTAATAGATGGCAGACAGTCCTAAATAATGATGGCGATTATATTTTATAATTACTATATGCCCGTAAATATATATGAATAAATTTTTATTATGTTTAAAAAAATGGAATTTTTTTCCGGTACCCCTAATACAAATTTTTATTATGTTTAAAAAAAATGGATTTTTTTCCGGTACCCCTAATATAATAATCAAAATAAAAATTACTTAAATTCAAATGTAAAAAAAAATATTATTAATTAAATATTAATAATTATAATTCAAATTCAAATAAAAAAAAAAAATTTCCAATTTCGAACAGTGCATAATTTCTAGCGTGAAAATGTGAACGCTGAAATAGTCCTTAACGCACATTGGCAAAGGATCTAATTCAGTGCATAATTTCTAGCATGACCCCACACACACAGACAGACAGAATAGCGCTATTATTATATGGAGGATAATAAATAATATTTAAGAAAGTCAGTCGTCTTTGGTGTTTTGGATTTTATTATTTTCATCATATATTTTATTTGTTTTATTTAAATTATCAAAAAAAACAATATTTAAGTACACCTTTGGTGTTTTTGATTTTATTTTAAGTGGCCCATTACTGATTCACAAATGGCCCGTCAATGGTGGCCCACTTCTGATACAAAAACGAACTTTTTTGAAATTTTTATAAAACCTTGAAAATGCAAATATTTCAAAAAGTAAACTTCACAACATAATCTAGGATGTTCAGTCATCATGTTAACATATAAAGTCTCACCATTTAATAAAAGATCGAGCATTTATCGTCATTTTCGCGAAAAAAAAACCAAAAGTGGCCCACCACTGGTACCGTTACTTATACGAAGTAATTTTTGTTCATAATTAGTTACGCTGACCAGTCTGAAAAATAACTCAATCCTGGTAATTCTTTTAATGAAAAATGCTTAAATAATTTATTACATTTTGAATGTAATCAGATTCTCATAAAAATAAAACTATTTACTTGCTTAATTATTAGATTATTAATTATTAATTATTATTACTAAACATGCCAATATAAGTTAATGGGAAAATTAATTAATATTCGGTTAAGAAATACCAATCAAATTTTTTGACAAAATTATTAATTATTCAAATCTGCTATGATTTTCTGTTGGTTTTCATTTCCACAATTTTCTTACAACATGGAGCAGAAACGGGAATTGATTGGAATAATATTAGCTTCTTTCATTTTTTACGATGGAGATTCTTCATCCGAACTACACAAGTTGATTGTCATATCAGCTATATTCCCATTGAGCACCATTTTAGTGTGATGATTTAGTTCTTTGAATCGAGGAGCATTTCTCTTATTTCCTTGAGAATTGTTGAGATAATCATTTATGTTATCCACATGTGTGAAATCGACACCATTGTGTGTGAGGTGTGGATTCTGCTTCTTAGATGTAGATTGTGAAGCGATATCCTGGATTTCAGGAAATTTATATTTGTTTTCATTTTCACCATTATCATTCAACATGGAGAAGAAACTGGAATTGATCGGAGAAATATTAGCTTCTTCCATTTTGTATGACGATGACTCAAAATCAGAACTAGGTAAGTCGATGTTCAAATCAACTGTATTACCATTAAGCACCGTTTCAGTGTGATGACTTAGTTCCTTGAATCGAAAAGCATTTTCTTTATTTTTGGGACATTTATTGAAATATACTTTCACGTTATCCTGATGCTTGAAATCAAGACTGTTTTTTGTGAGGCATGGAGTTTTTTTAGGAACAGATTGCATAACGACATCCTGGATTTCAGGAAATTTATATTTGTTTTCATCTTCACCATTATCTTTCAACATGGAGCAGAAACGGGAATTGATTGGAATAATATTAGCTTCTTTCATTTTATACGATGGAGATTCTTCATCCGAACTACACAAGTTGATTGTCATATCAGCTATATTCCCATTGAGCACCATTTTAGTGTGATGATTTAGTTCTTTGAATCGAGGAGCATTTCTCTTATTTCCTTGAGAATTGTTGAGATAATCATTTATGTTATCCACATGTGTGAAATCGACACCATTGTGTGTGAGGTGTGGATTCTGCTTGTTAGATGTAGATTGTGAAGCGATATCCCGGATTTCAGGAAATTTATATTTGTTTTCATTTTCACCATTATCATTCAACATGGAGAAGAAACTGAAGTTGATTGGAGAAATATTAACTTTTTCCATTTTGTATGACGATGACTCATCATCAGAACTAGGTAAGTCGATGTTCAAATCAACTGTATTACCATTAAGCACCGTTTCAGTGTGATGACTTAGTTCCTTGAATCGAGAAGCATTTTCTTTATTTTTGGGACATTTATTGAAATATACTTTTAAGTTATCCTGATGCTTGAAATCAAGACTGTTTTTTGTGAGGCATGGAGTTTTTTTAGGAACAGATTGCATAACGACATCCTGGATTTCAGGAAATTTATATTTGTTTTCATCTTCACCATTATCTTTCAACATGGAGCAGAAACGGGAATTGATTGGAATAATATTAGCTTCTTTCATTTTATACGATGGAGATTCTTCATCCGAACTACACAAGTTGATTGTCATATCAGCTATATTCCCATTGAGCACCATTTTAGTGTGATGATTTAGTTCTTTGAATCGAGGAGCATTTCTCTTATTTCCTTGAGAATTGTTGAGATAATCATTTATGTTATCCACATGTGTGAAATCGACACCATTGTGTGTGAGGTGTGGATTCTGCTTCTTAGATGTAGATTGTGAAGCGATATCCTGGATTTCAGGAAATTTATATTTGTTTTCATTTTCACCATTATCATTCAACATGGAGAAGAAACTGGAATTGATCGGAGAAATATTAGCTTCTTCCATTTTGTATGACGATGACTCAAAATCAGAACTAGGTAAGTCGATGTTCAAATCAACTGTATTACCATTAAGCACCGTTTCAGTGTGATGACTTAGTTCCTTGAATCGAGAAGCATTTTCTTTATTTTTGGGACATTTATTGAAATATACTTTTAAGTTATCCTGATGCTTGAAATCAAGACTGTTTTTTGTGAGGCATGGAGTTTTTTTGGGAACAGATTGCATAACGACATCCTGGATTTCAGGAAATTTATATTTGTTTTCATCTTCACCATTATCTTTCAACATGGAGCAGAAACGGGAATTGATCGGAGAAATATTAGCTTCTTCCATTTTGGACGACGATGACTCATAATCAGAACTAGGTAAGTCGATGTTCAAATCAACTGTATTACCATTAAGCACCGTTTCAGTGTGATGATTTAGTTCCTTGAATCGAGAAGCATTTTCTTTATTTTTGGGACACTTATTGAAATATACTTTTACGTTATCCTGATGCTTGAAATCAAGACTGTTTTTTGTGAGGCATGGAGTTTTTTTAGGAACATATTGCATAACGACACCCTGGATTTTAGTAATTTCATGTTTTTGAGTCAATATTTGAAACAGAGAAGGAATATGTTCTCCCAATAAATGGCATTCTGTCACAGTATTATATCCAAGTCCTAAAATTATCATCGTCAGGTAAGAATTTATTATCATTTTGAAAATATGTAAAAAAAAATTGTAAAATTATACCATTTGCTACAGATTGCAGTAACTGTTGATTATTTATTCGATTACATACAAAGACAAAATCTCCACCGACGCAAATAATTATCAATCTTTGACCATGTTTTATTCCTAACAGAATGGAATCGAAATCGAACGGCGCTTGCACAGCTATAACCGGTAGTTTCACAACACGTTGGATTTCACTCGCTATTTCTTGAGAAAACACTTTCGGATGATCCGAATTCTTCCCCTTTAACTCGTATGCGAACCATTTTCTCGTTGTGTATAGGCAGACTTCTAAAATAAAATAAAGTACCATATATTGTATATATTTCAACATAATATTGAACGATTAAACTTCGTTTTGAATCACTAATGATGATTTTTGTTTATAATAAGTTTGGAAAGTGTAATTTTTGAAAGAATCAACACTTACTCTTCAATTTTAGAACGTCTAGTCTTTTTTGTAATGTAGCTTTATTTACTCCGATGAATTTTGCTACTTCAATGATCGTGATGGCCACAATTTTAGATATAATATTTCCTCCGGCTTGTGTGATGAGTTTGCATACACTGTCCCAACATATTTCAGGAAATTCCTTCAATACGTGATCCTTCAAATCTTCTATTTTAAATTTTGATATGATTAAGTTCAACTTGTTATGAACGTCTGAAAATCCAAAAATATAAATTATCCCACAATTTAAAAATGATGTTTCCGATAAATATTCACTTCGAAGATATTTAAAAATAAAATATACAAGTTTGTGAGATTTGAAAGTATCTTTAGTATCACCTAAACCAAATTATATTAGCTACATCTAGGAAATATTTAAAAAAGTTATAAGTCAAAATTAAATTAGCGACATATAAGAATTATTTAAAAAATAACACCTATTTACGAGTACCATATTATTTACGAAGTTGCAACAATCTGCTGGTGGGTTTTTATGGAGGAGGTATATTTTACATTAAATTTTATTAGGTTAGAAAATGTGTAATATAGAAAACGTATCGTATCTTATTCAATTAGGTATTAAGATCGAAAATAAACAAGTACTTAAAAAGGAATACAAATAAAAAAAAGCTTGAAGTTTAGTCATTTTTATTTAATAAGGATGTTCCTTGAAGAGATGTCGTTAAGAAAACATAGAATTTTTCGTATTTAGTACGGAAATATGGCAAAACGCACCCGTGCGTTGTTGGCACACGAGGCTCGGTTGTATTGGACGCACGGTTGCGTAGTTGGCAGCGAAAAGGTATTATTTTATAATAAATTTCGGTTTTATATAATGTAATACTCCCGAGAGTAGTGGTAGCATTAAATAATATGTTCATGTACGGGGTAGATGTCGCTAAATAAAATGTAAATATTATATATGTGTCGCTGTATTGGCATGGGCGGATGTTAAGAAACGAGTTACCGTCTTTGCTATCGGACATTTTGATATAATTTTCATGTATTGCTCTGCGTTAATTTCCAAAGCCAATCGGCAACAATTCGTTGACGTTTCGAAAATAAAACGACCGCCATATACGGTGCTGCCAACTTACCGTCGATATATTAAAACGGTGGCCAGAAGCTAACTCACACGAAGCAAACTCACGCGAAGTGAACTCACAGGAAGCAAGCTCACACGAAGCGAGCTCACATGAAGCAAGCTCACACGAAGCAAGCTCACACGAAGCAAGCTCACACGAAGCAAGCTCACACGAAGCAAGCTCACACGAAACAAGCTCACACGAAGCAAGCTCACATGCTTTCGAAAATTTTCAAATTTTCAAATTAAAGTGAAAAACGTCTAACACGAAACTGAAAGCACTAAAATGCGTTTTTGTGTTGAAAGAATTTCACGTTCGACGTAATAGTAGGTATACGTCCATAATATTTTGTCAGTACCAAAGTAATATTTCTTGTTAATTGATACGAAAATTTTTGAAAGCATGTGAGCTTGCTTCGTGTGAGCTTGCTTCGTGTGAGCTCGCTTCTGGGAACCCCAATTATCATAAAACGCGTTGTTCTAGTATCATTTGGGCGAACGTCCGATCACCAAATATAGAAATTGAGAGCGCCGCGGTTGGCGGTAACGAACACTGCTGCCACCTTTCGCTGGCGGTCGTTCGCCGGCGCTGCCGTGTCCAACTTGAATCTTCGGACATCTGGATTCCCAAGAGTTCCAACAACAATAAGTAAGTGTCCTCATCATCAGGAATCACATATTTAGACGTCCGTGTCAAATTCGAAGCGCTCCATCCCTCGAAGTGTCATCGACCACACGACACCCAACCTCAACACCTCGAGAATCTACAAAACAAACCCGTCGTGTTCCCTTGTGGTTTCGATCGTATCAAATTCCCTTCACAATCATTAATCGTTTAAACTTTTACGCCTTTTCGTTTAAAATTCAATCGCCTTGCTTATATTATTCGATTTGTCAAAATTTAAGGTTAACCTTTCGTTTTGTTCCAGTTCAAGATGGGGAAGGGTAATAATATGATCCCTAATGGGCACTTCCACAAAGACTGGCAACGCTTTGTGAAGACCTGGTTCAACCAGCCCGCCCGCAAACACAGGAGGAAACAGAACCGCATCAAGAAGGCCAGAGCCGTGTTCCCGCGACCTGCAGCCGGACCTTTGAGACCTGTCGTACGATGCCCCTCTGTTAAATATCACAAGAAAGTCCGCGCTGGCCGAGGCTTCACTTTAGATGAAATCAAGGTATAAATTTCCCAATATGTTTTTATTGATTAACTTTTCTAATTTCATTGATCTTTTAAAATAATGTTTATCGGTTTTCAGGCTGCCAGTATGTACCCAGCATTCGCTAGGGCGATCGGTGTAGCGGTTGATCCCCGTCGTCGTAACAAGTCTATTGAATCGAGACAAATCAACGTTCAAAGGCTCAAGGAATACCGCAGCAAACTGATCCTCTTCCCGAGAGGTGGCAAGAAGGTGCGCGCAGGCGAAGCCACTAAGGAAGAATGCAAACTCGCCACCCAATTGAAGGGCACCGTCATGCCAATTACACAGCCTCAAATCCGCCAGAAGGCCAGGGAAATCACTGAACAAGAAAAGAAATTCCAAGCCTACGCATTCATCAAGAGGGTGAGTACATTTCTTTGTTCATATAATTTTAAGAGATAATTATTTTCAATTTATCTTAAATGTTTGTAATTTGCAGGCAAGAATTGAAGCTAAAACCGTTGGAATTCGTGCTAAGAAATTGAAAGAAGCTGCTGAAAACGCCGATGACCTCACCAAAGGTACAAAAGCACCTAAAGCCCCCAAAAGCAAGAAGAAGTAAACTTATTATAAATTCCTTTTAAGTGATTGATATATAAAAATTGAAAATTATCATTGGAGTTTTTCTTAACCTTCGTCACAATATTGATTTTGTATTTACAACAAGAATAATCGAGCTTTGTACAATATTAACATTTAGCTGACTGGAAGTAATGGCTGCTGGATTTGCCTTAACGAATACGTTTTAAAAAAAAAATATCCTTTTTTGCGCAATTTACTTAAATTGTAACTTTATTATCAATTTATGGATTTTTACGAAACTTTCAGAAATTATTAATTGTGAATTAATGTATTTACGTGTAAATGAAAGAAAAAAAACAATTTTTTTTAAATTAATTTAGTCTAGAAATACATTCAAATAATAATAAAAAATGTTAAGAGTCATTGGCACAGCACTCATGTTTGTTTTAGGACTAAAACACGCATGAATCACAAGCCTTAACACCTATGGGTCGCACCATTAACATACTTTTATTTTTATCATATTGTATAATTATTACAATTTACAAACATAAGAACATCGCATAATTTTAATTCGTCAATTAGATTTTAAAAGTTTCGATACCTAAGTAAAATATCATGGTTTTTTTCGAACAGCAAAGTTTGAACGAAAAAAAGGACGCCAACGTAGTGTCTGCAGTTGTTAAGTGTTTATAAAAAATGTCTAAAAATATATAATAAAAAAGCCAAACAAATCAAATTAAATAAATGTTTATTTTTATCATTGGATTTTGTATATTTCATATTTACCTAAATAAAATTATGAATTATAGAGAAAATGTTAAGTATCAAAAAATATACAATCATATAAAGTAAATATATATCAATGGCTGATAAATTTATCAAAAAATAGGATCATTACTAAAACATATCAGATCATAAAAATCTTTTAAATATCACCTTAAAAATTGGCAAAATTTTTAATAGCACCGATTTGCTTAAAACTAATCCTATCCATGTTTTCGGCAGGAAAATATGGTGGATGTATTTGTGGTATAATTGGGAATCTGTATCCCGCTATATCAATTTCGTAATATGCACTATTATCCATTATATATTCTTCAGTCACGATCGGATCGTCTTCAGAACGTTTTTTTATAAAGCCAACGCATACGATGCGATTAGTAGTGAAACCAAATCTGTAAAAAATTGTTAAATCAATTAATCGGTCATTTGAAGAATTTAAATATGTTAATATAAATATAGTATTGAACTTGTACTACTTTAAAAAATAGCACATTTTATTATTAGTATTTGCTAACCCAGATGATGTTACTGAGCCGACATATTTGTCGTTCCTATAAATCGGTTCACCTCCCCACGGCCAAATTTCAGAATCTGAATCAAAGTCTTGTAAATGAAACATAACTAATTTTTTCTTCACCCCTTTTTCGTTTTGCAATTTGAGAGCTTCTTTTCCGATAAATTTTTTTTTCTGCAAAATATTAAAATATTACTACATCATACTTTATCCTAAAGATGTTTGTTATTTGTAAACTTACATCTAATTTGACTCTATAACCGTTTCCGGATTCGTATGGGGTCACTTCACTAGACAATTCTTCTGCCCAAAACGGAATGAACCTTTCGATCCTCATAAATCTTTGAGTCAACGTTCCTACGTCACGAGCACCATAATCTTTACCAACCTGAAACGGACTTATTTGAAATTGACTGTATCATAATGATTAGTTCATTTTTTCATTTAACTCACCGTCATTAATTTATTATAGACATGTAATGCGTACTCCGAAGGCACATACAAACAATAACCAGGTTCACCAGTATGAGTAAAGGCCATGACCATAACGTCGGAAACATAACCGATATCCAAATATTTGTATGTTAAAGGAGGAATTTTGATTGTGGAGCCAGATAATTTAGATAAGAGATTGTGTGATTTAGGACCGACTACATTAATTACAGTATACATAGAAGTAACGTCTTTCAGCATTATTGAACTATTCTTAGGAAGGTTCCTTGATATCCAGTCGTATATACGAGTCTGTTGACTTGTCGGAGATACCATGAAGTAGCTATTTGCATTTAACCTAACCAACATGCAATCGTTTTCATATCCACCAATTTCATTTTGCATGCCTGAATGTACCACATTTCCTATAGGAACATCAACATCATTCGAGCATAAATATTGTAAATATTCTTGAGCTTCATCACCTGAAGACTAATAATATTGATTGTAAGTAATTGAATTGGTTTTTTTTTTGCTACAAATAGAAAGTAAAATGACTTACACTTATCTTGATCTTTGAAAACGAAGACATATCAATGACACCAACACCGTAACGACAAGCTTTATATTCTTTTAGCATAAAATCAAAAAACTTGGGTTTAAAAAAGCTTCCAGCGGGCATTTGATGTGATTTGCTACCAGATGTATCAAAATATAATGCTCTCTCATAACCCATTTTTGTTCCGAACACGGCTCCTCTTTTTTCCAAAATGCTATATAACGGTGAACAACGCAACTTTCTAGCGTATCTATACTCACACTGATGAGGATATAATATTGCATAATGTCTAAAAAATATATACAAATATTTAATCCCTGCAACTACTTACTGTTTGAATGCTTAAAATTTTAAAAATCACCTTCCGACAATCTCCTTAGTCCTTTGGTGTAAATATTGTCTATTATTATGTAAATCTAAAAATCTGGCAATATTGAAAGGAATTAAATCTGTAGTAGGTCTCCCATCGATTATCCATTCTGCCACTGTTTTTCCAATACCGCCACTTCCTTGCAGCGAATTCCCATTCATTCCGCAAGCGACAAAATAGTTTTTAACTTCCGGCGATTCTCCGAGGATCCATCGTCCGTCGGGTGTGAAGTTATCAACGGTATTAGTCACGTCAGTGTGGAAAGCCTCCTTTAGTGAAGGTATCCGATGGACAGCATTTTCCCATAATGGTTCTGTTTATCGTTATATCAAATATATCTTTAATTTTTCCAAACATTTAATTAAATGCATGCTAATAGAAAGGTATTAACTTAAATGTCTCAGATCTTCTTGTAAATGCTTTTTCCAGTCTTTGGGTATACGAAAATTACCAAAGGCAGGTTTAGCTTCTTTTTCAAACCAACCAATCCTCAGTCGCCGTTTATATTCTATCGCATAAGTATGACTATCATAATCTTTAACACTAGGCAGATTCTCTTCAACGGTTTGATCAGTAGTAGCACAATAATGTTCAGCAGGATAAGCTGGTATTCTTACCTAAAATTATTAACTAGATATTTTATTTTTCATTCATAATGCAAATTGAATAATGAATATTAATTGGATATGTTAAACTTTCAATTTTTACGATGGAAATGATTTTATTAGTAAACAAAATGAAGCGATTCATATAATATTACATTACTTGAGGATTGCATCGAAGACCTAATTCTCGAGCCCACATCCCAGTGCAATTCACAAAAACTTCGCAATTGATGAAGCCTTTATCGGACTTGACACCATATACATGACCATTCTTTGTACACACTTCCTTCACAGTGCAGTTTTCAAAATATCGAACTCCATCCTGTTTCGAAAGCTCAGAAAGTGCAATACATACAGCCTTTGGACTGGCTACGGCATCATCAGGAACCCATACAGCACCTTCTATATCATTCGTACGAAGATATGGGTGTATTCTTTTAACTTCATCAGGAGAAACATAAACGCATTGTTGTCCATTAGGAATATTGTAAGCCATTCTTCTCCTTAATGCGATTATCCTATCCCTAGTTTGAGCTAAATGGATGCATCCAGGTTGTTTAAATTCGATATCGAAGCCCAACAAATCTAAATTCTTATACAATTCCATGCTGTAAAGAATTATGTTCCTCATAATGATTGGTTTAAAAACACTTATTGTGCCAATGTTGAAATCCGAAGTACCACTTCCGATTTTATTCTGTTCGAGGACGGTAACATCCTTCAATCCATATTTAGCCAAATGGTACGCCACCGAATTTGCGATTATACCACCACCGGCGATAACGACGTGAGATTGTGATGGTATATCGTTTTGATTTTGAGAATAAAATATTATTTGTGTTACACAACACCTTGTCGAATTGTCGTTTCTTTGAAGAATGCATCGTCCGAATGTTCGTAAACATAACATCGTAACAAAAACCTTATATAATTATCAAACATGTAACGGTAAGTCAAAACAAGAAGTGACAGACCGAAGTGTTACTATATGATAAAATTTTTCTAGGGTTACCAGATGAACTTTGATGTAAATTTAAAAAAACAATTCACAATTCCATAAAAATATATTTTTAAGATATAAAATAGGTACATAATGTATTTCTACAATTAGAAAGTAGTATATAAGAATAAATTTATTTGAGATAAAACGTTAAGACTACTCAGTCAATGAGAAAAAATAGAATAAGGAAAAAACCCTTCTAATAAAAAAACTAACTAGTAAATATAATGCGTTTAGCTTTTTAATGATAAATGAAGAAAAAGGAAAAATTCTTTAAAAGAAGAATAATATATGATACAATTAAAACTAATGTTTAAACTAGTCATATTGAAAATAAGTTATCGAACAGGTAAATGAAAATAATACTCTAGGCATAATTGATAATAGAAAAAAAGAGATTTTGTATAATTATTCAGCTCAAAAGTTAAATTTGACTTTGGCAGATCTAATGGGAGATGCAATCGATGCCATGGGACGTTTAGGACTTCTCTTAATGGGAGAATTTATAACGACGTCGACAGCATTTTGGAGAATTTCACGTTCAGATCTTTTAAATTCTTCACTTATATGGGCGAGATCCAAATCGGCGTCCAATACCAAAACCTGCAATTTTAAATCATTATTAATATAAAAATATTTTTTATTTTCAATTCAAGATCCAATAAATACTAACAGGGGCCGGACGCTTGAAACTTGTCCCATGAATAAGCCAGTTTTCGTGCAACTTGTGCAATTGTTCAATGTATTCCAAAGGTACACATTGCTCTTCAGATCTGGCACGTTTTCTGATTCTTTCATGAACAATTGTGGGTGTCGTTTTCAAATAAACTGCGTAAAAAATCAAGAAAATAAATAAAACTAGTCAAAGAATGATGGTGATTTAAAAGTTAAAGCGTACCTATTAGGTCGGCTTCGATGTTTGTATTGGTTGTAACATAATTAAACCATTGATCCAGAACGGAAGACATTGCAGGATGCATTGTGTTGTTCTGCACCATATTCTCAACAAAACAATATCTCGCACTATATATGGATCTCTCCATAAGCTTGATTTTCGTGGGCACTTCTTTGGTGTGCATCAAAAGCATAGTCAACGATACATATGACTGGAATGGCATCGACCACTTTTCTGGATTTTTGTACATCAAATCCTAAAAAATTATCGAATGAAAATACATATTTATGCTATACAATTTAAAAAAAGGTTTAAAGAAACGTACAAGTAAATTCCATCCGTTAAGATTCCTCCATGCTTCGACAGGTTCTGTTAACAATGTTATGTCATCAAATTGCCGAAAGTATTCTAAATACGTTGTTTTGCCGCTTCCAATGTTTCCTTCTACCAAAACTGTGAATGGCCTATTTTTCAAAGTAGATATAGTGTGAGTTGCCATTTTTTTAAAAAGAGGTGCTAAAATTTAATAATAACATAAAATGAATATAAAGAAACTACAAATACGTGTATTTTATAAATACAATGTTTTATATTCAAAGTTAAATAGTAAATGACAAATCCAAAACAAGCCTCTTCATATTCAATCAATAGGATATTCGTCCTTTATAATTTTTTTATCATTCTTTATCAACCTTAATCACTACACACCTAAATTGACATTCACGACAATCAATAATCAATTCTAAACAATGTTCATCGCAGGTCTAGACCCATAATATTTAATACAAATATGCTGTTGTTTTCCATTTGAAGTATTGTGTGAATTCAAGGCTTTTAAAGAATTTATTCGCAATCATGTGATGTCAACATAATTGAGTATAATTTGTAATTATATTTGAAATTTAGGAGGGGCCAAAGCTCCTATGCCTTCCCCCTAGTTACGGCAGTAACTAGACCTTTCCAATAACATTATAAGTCCACAATAACCTGTTCAAAAAAAAACCATCCCGTGCATGCAATAGGTTATCAATCATCATCGACATGTATTAACTCGGGATGGATTTGGCCATTATTTTTTTCTGCTCCTTATCAATATATTAAGGCTCATGCGATAAGGTAAGGTAAGACCTTCTACATTAGTTGAAGAGACCTTGTCCTGCAGTGGATAACTGATAGGTTGACATTGACGACCATGATGATGTATTCGCTAAAAAGGCTAACCAAACACCTTACCATATAACCCCATTCTCGACTATTTTAATGAATGCACCTCCATACACGTTGCAATATCTCATACGCCTATGAGAGAAATTATGACGAAAAGAGATAACCTTAACAACGAGGTTATACATTTACGGGAATGTACCCACATGTACCTAATACGAAAACAAAAACTTACTAACCTATTAATGGTGCGATATTGAGAAACGAGTACAAAGGGACGTTAAGCGAACAGCCCGTACACGGAAAACAGACGCAATGAACGTTTTTGGCGCCAAATTAGCAGGAGTGCAAACTTGCATGTACTCACTTAGCATTATCAATCGGCCAACTGAGCTGACGCAGAAGAACGGCAGCCATATAACATTTTGTTTTGAATGTCAACGGCGACGCATGCGTTCAGTAACGGAATAAAGGGACCAAGGCATTATAACCAACTTTGGTTCCCAGATCTAAGCACATATGATCTAAGCGCATATGACCCAAGCGCACATATTTTCGAAATTTTTGAAATTTTCAAATTAAATTGGAACACATTTAACACGAAACTGAAAGGACCAAAATATGTTTTTTCTGTTAAAAAGGATTTCATATTAAACGTTATAGTAATAAGTACACAGTATTTTTTAAGTACCAAAGTATCTACATACTATTTTTTGTTGACCGATTTTTCGCGTTAAGTGATTTCCACTGCCAAAGGTTCTCCACCAATGATCAGGGCTATGAAATGGACTCGAGTGTTAACGTAAATGATTTTATCGAAATTATGATGATGATACTAGGTACATATAGTGAAAATAGCTTTACGCGAAAAATCAATTAACAAAAAGTATTAAGTATATTGATACTGACAAAATGTTGTGTACGTTTACTATATCGTCTAACGTGAGATCTTTTAACACAAAAACGCATTTTGGTGTTTTCAGTTTCGTGTTTTTCACTTTTTCACTTTAATTTGAAACTTTTGAAAAATTTCGAAAGCATGTGAGCTTGCGTCGTATGCGCTTGCGTCGTATGCGTTTGCGTCGTATGATTTTGTGTCACCGAACCATTATTTCATGAACTACTGATATACTTACTTATTTATTTATATTTAACTAAATTTCAATATGTTACTTTCAGATATAATATTATTTATTTTATATATTCAGATAATGACTTTACTGGTTTTGTTTAAAAAGTGATATATTATATTTTAACATAAAGGTAGTTTCAATTTTTTGCAGATTGTGATCAATTGTTACAACACCCAATTATCACTGTGTTCGACTGTCATGGAACATGAAACAATCTGTTTAGAAATCCTCGAGCGGATGCTTTTGAAAGCACTGAAAACATTCAATTGAAATCGATCAATTTATAATTTTAATTACAGTTCGTTTCGAAGAAATAGTATCGATTCAAAACATAAATATTCGAGTAATGCGATTCGAACAACTTTCAGTTAAATAGTTTCTATCACAAAATTCGGTACTACCGTAGGTAGCTACGGTCGTTTACCTGTTGAAAATTCCATCATATCATCGTCGTTAGTGTAATAATATTCGAATTTTTAAGTTGCAGTTTTCATTAGTATAAAGTAATGTTTTATGGTCGTTTGACCAGTTAAAATGATTCAAAATTTTTGTGAATATGTAATGAATTTTTTTTTAATTTGAAAATTTCGAAATAAATAAAAAATGTATTTTAATTTAGTCTCAATTTATAAATAAATCATTAATGCCATAAATCAAATTCATGCTATAGTGACACAGTTGAGTAAATTTATTGTTAGAACAAAGTGTGTGATCAGTGATAATAACGTCTGGGAACAAATATAAGAGTTCCAAGCATTATTTTTAATCAAAATGTATTTATTTTCGATATTGCTTTACACATAAAAATACGAAATGATTGTATTAAAATATTTTCTGGTTGAACATAAACAATTAGTAGATAAAAACACAATAAATCATAAATAAGTAAATCATATACATATATTCTTAATTTTTATTCGTTAAAATTCAAATTTGATATTACCTAATTACGTACCTACAAAGTGCAGGATTACTTTGTAATGTTATTTAAAAAATAAATAAAACATTTTCCAACCTTCGCTTTGTAAAATTTTACGTTAAAAAAACTTTTGAAAACATTTTCAAAAGATCCACTGTTGACTTATGTTCGACTGAATCATAAATGTGTAAATAATCTTCTAACAATAACAAAAACTCTATTGACTCTGCAAACGTACATATTTTTCAAGGTGACCAGACGTTTGCCCAAACGACATTAACACACACAACACTGGCATACACCAACATGGCACACACGACACGTTTTAAGACAATTGAAGAACTACATGATGGCTAAACAATTCAATTCAAAGCGTTCTTTATAATTTATTTTAATCACTTTGAATTCTATAGCGAATTAGTTGTAGGATAGTGTGGGCTACTGTCGGTGTACGCCAATGTCGCGTGTGGTATTATCGTTTGGGTAAACATCTCGGAACCATTTTTTGAACAATTTCTTATTTCACCTAAATTATTGTACCAATTGTCAAATTTGAAATTGAAACACGCGCACGCGCGATTAGACCGAATAAAACGTATAATATACACAACGAGTGAGAGTGAGACAACAAACAACGATGCGCTGGGCCAATAGCGCAATCCCACCTCAAGCCCCGCTAGCCGCTTCGATGCCTTGAATAAAGCCACTCACGTCGTATTTACTTCTTTATTTTCAAATACAATAAGTACAAAATTCGTATCAACAGTAATACATATATATAAAACTGTAGCTATTTGAATATACACCTTAAATAGAAATAGCATAAGGAATTTAATATTATTAATATTCATTGTATAAATAGCGTTGAAACGATTGTTTCATTCCCAGTTCACTCGGTTAGTTAGTGTGTAGCGTGTTGGACGTTGGTTGAAGATATTGAGCACGATGGCTCGTCTACTCCATTTAATTGGTAATTTATTATTACATTATTCAATAAGTACAACGTGTTCTTCCATTTTTTATTACAAAGTAAACGTATCTTTCTATTTACTGTCATTTTTTTGCATCGATGCCGGCCGGTGAATCCGTATCGTTCATATTGCTAGTCGATACTTTTGCATCTTTAGCGTTTTCTATTATGAAAGATGTTAATTCTTCGTAATTGTTTTGTATCGTGTTTATAATGTGGACAAATAGGGGCTGTCGTGGCTTTGGTTACGTGTAATAGCGTGGGCGAGTCGATGATCTTTGCTTATCTGACGATTTACTTATATGTATTTAAATTATTTTTTTCGCCGAACAGTCGTATTTTTAGTTTTTGTAATTGTTTGGTAATCCTGCACTTTAGGCACGTTAGTTATTCATTAACATAATTGTATTTCAATGCATTGTAAGTGCTTAAATGTATTTCGCGCTTAATTTATACATAAAAAATTCGCAAAATAGGGTTCTTAACGAATTTCGAGCTTACATTAGTTTGTACTTGTAGTTCTAAAGAGGTTATATTTGTTAGTTTTTACAAATAATTTTCCCTTAGATTATATAAATTTGCACATGCTAACAGTTTGGATGGCAAAAGGTACTATTGTAACATACAACATGTAAGCCCGAAACTCGTTAAGATATGGTTAAAAACTGAAAAATATAATTTCCGAAATAAACATAAAATTCGTTGAAAAAAAATTAAAATGTATAAATAACGTTAAGAGAATCTTCATTTAAGCAATTTTAATGCTTTTTCGTTCATGTTTAAATGCAAATTTGTTAACAAATAATTTACGCACCTAAAGTGCAGGATTATTGTAAATTGTGTTAACAAAATTTTGTATAATATTTATACTTAACTTTTTTAACAGTTTCAATACTAAAATGCAATTATTTCAATACCACAACCAATTGATCAATAAAGTTTTAGTTGCTAAGCAAATACATATGAACCGTTTTTTTTTTTGTAAGTGGAATAAGTCCATTTTTGGTAAAAAGTCTATTATTACTCATTTTATAATTAGTTAAACGTAGGTATTATCTTCTTAAAATCACACTGTCATTGGTGTACAATATCCTTATGAATTTATAAAAAAAAATTTGAACCCATCAGACACGTCCCTACATGACAAACACTAATAAATTAAAAATAAATAGTTAATTTTAACCATGAAGCAATTCGATAAGTTAAAAAACTCATTAAAATTTCATAGCTAATTCTTAATAAGGGTCAACGTCCTTCCCCAAATCAATATTCACAAAAAAAACTGGTTTTGAAAACAGGTCTTCTGGGAATCATCAATGTTACATAATGTCTCTGATTTTGTTTTTATATTTCAGGTTTTCTAATATGCGTTCAATATGCCCTCGCTATGTATCCGTCGAGCGGTGAAGTATTGGATCTGACTCCGGCCAATTTTGATAGAATGGTGAAACAGAGCGATAACGTTTGGTTAGTTGAATTTTATGCTCCTTGGTGCGGACATTGCAAACAATTAGTTCCAGAATATTCAAAAACAGCAAAGGCCTTGAAAGTATGTCATGTTTTTTTATAACTTTTTAATCAAAACACTTATCTTTTAAGTGTAATGATAAATATATCGTTAAATTGTTGCAGTAATTTCTATTTAGTGTTCTACGATTTACATTTTTATTAAATTTCAGGGTGTTATCAAAGTAGGAGCAGTGAATGCCGATGAGCATCAATCGTTAGCCCGCGAATTCGGTGTAAATGGTTTCCCAACCATCAAAATCTTCGGACACGATAAAAGCAAACCTGAAACATACAGCGGAGCGAGAACAGCAAGCGATATGATTGCCGCCACGTTAAAAGCAGCTAAAGCTAAAGTCGATGCTCAACTTGGTGGTAAACCATCGGGAGGCAGCTCTAAGGTTGTTTTTTTTTTTTTTTTTAAATAAGTGGCTTTAAAATCTCATTGAAATTAATTAAATTTTTATTTTTTAGTCTGATTCAAACGACGTTGTAGAATTAACAGACTCCAATTTCGATAAACTCGTCATGGAAAGTGATGATTTATGGCTTGTTGAATTCTTTGCACCTTGGTGCGGTCACTGCAAAAACTTGGAACCTCATTGGGCTAAAGCTGCTACAGAATTGAAAGGAAAAGTAAGGATGTCAATATATTAATGATTAAATTATATTAATGGCTTATTAATATGAATAATTACATTATTCAGGTCAAATTGGGAGCCTTAGATGCCACCGTAAGTTCACTTAAAGCTAGTCAATATGGAGTACAAGGTTATCCTACTATTAAAATGTTCGCTGCCGGCAAAAAGGACTCTGATTCAGTAAGCGAATACGATGGAGGACGAACAACAAACGATATCGTCAATTGGGCATTAGAAAAATTGACTGAAAATATGCCTGCACCTGAATTGATTCAGGTATGTAGATTTTTGTAAATGTATGTTTCGATTTGACCGTTTTTAACGTTTAAACTTTTTCATATAGATCGTCAATGAAGAATCGGTTAAAGGTTGTGCCGATAAACCATTGTGTGTTGTATCGATCTTGCCTCATATTTTAGATTGTGATGCAGCTTGCAGAAATGCATACCTCAAGATTTTAACGGCTATGGGAGAGAAATACAAGAAAAAGATGTGGGGGTATGTATATCTGAAATATCAACATTCATTATTATAATTTCCCATATTTAATTAATTAAATTATCGTAAACGTGAATAGATGGGTGTGGGCTGAAGCCGGAGCTCAGCCATTGATTGAAGAAGCACTAGAAATTGGAGGTTTCGGCTATCCAGCTATGGCCGTTGTCAATGTTAAAAAGATGAAATACTCATTGTTGAGAGGATCATTCTCGGAGAACGGAATCAATGAGTTCTTGAGGTAAAATAATGAAAATGAAATGAAAATTTTGGTTTTTTTTTTTTGTCCATTGTATTAAATTTTAATGTATATTTAGGGATCTTTCCTTTGGTCGAGGACAAACAGCACCAGTCAAAGGTGCCGAAATGCCCAAAATATACAATTCAGATGCTTGGGATGGCAAAGACGGCGAACTTCCACAAGAAGAAGACATAGACTTATCAGATATCGATTTGGATAAAGACGAATTATAGGTTTTAGTACATAAGTAAACATGTGATTTTAATATACTTAAGCATTTATAATAATTAATTAACTACTTTAACCAGATTAATTTATAAGGTCTATATCAATACAAGAGGTGTAAAATATTGATAATGTTTTAAGTATCAATATTTCATATCCTCTCAGGACTGATATTAACATAAAGTAATTTAAGTAATTCTCACCCTTCCAAAAATGTGTTTGGACAATTAGTTGCATCATCCCGAAATATAAATTGTACTTTTGTAATTATTTTACTTCCATTTACATGTTGAATGTTGTGATTTGCATTGAAAAAACGTCATGTCATTTAAATAAAGTTCAAATATTTTTGAATTGATTTTCATTGTTTGGATTTGAAAGAAATAAATGCTGCAGGATACAGTTAAGAAAATATTTATTGGTGTGACAATAACGCTAACAAGAACCCAAAAAAGGTCTCCAAAATTTGGAATAATACACAATAATGAATAGCAGTCTTATGGTAAATATCAAGTGTAATTTTACATTTAAATTAGATTATTCTAAGAAAGTGGAATGAAAATATATTCTAAATATAAAGTCCTCATTATACATCGTAAAGAATAATTTATAATTATCGTAAATTTGAGCTGAATTTATGACTACATTTCATTTAATTAAATTAAGATAAAATTATTAGAATACAAGTCTGAGTATTTTATTCATAAGAATAATACTGTGAATAAACATTTAGAGAATAAGCCGGATTTTAAACTATTCAGTCAATTTTTTTCACAATTTAATAATATATTCCTTATGGATATGGTTATTCTCATATTCAAAAAAAATAAGGCAAGTATTCACTGTCAATTTGAAAATATTTAGTCTCACTGTTTTTCAATATTCTCAAAGTACACATATGATTTCTATTTAAATTGATATGTATATCAAAAAAAAATTGAGTTATGCATAAAAATACATTTGTCAAGATATTAAAATACTTTCATACAAATTTCAAGAAGTGGTAAATATCATCAAACGGGAGACAAATCAATGATATCATATTTCCTTTCTTTGGCGCACAAAAGTGGATAAAATAGCACCGTGTAATATGTGCCCATGCAAAAAAGAATAAAGCTTATTATTAATGCGACTATTCCCCATGCTGAAATCCCTGATCTTGATTTTGATTTTTCAGTGGTCACTGGAAAGAAAAAAAAACAATTAAAATCCGTTTCAATACATTATATTAAAAAAATGAGAGCTTATACATTTATCTTGATCGCTGGATGATGTTTGTGTTTGCGTAATCGATCGAGTAGTCGGAGCAACTTTACGAGAACTCGAATTGTAACTTCTTATATTTCCCCAAGAGCCCGATAAGGCACTCGCTAATGTCAATACTGAAAATAAGATCGATATTATTCTTTATATAGATTACATTATCAAAAAGTTGGACTATTAAGACACAAAATGTATTAAAACATGTTTGATTTATATATCGAAGAGAAGCCCACCGTCTAGCCTATTACATGCACCTCACTCTATGTCAGCTTAACGAGCTGACTTAATTGGGTACCAAAAAAACTTCAGGTACTTATTGGAAACTCTACATTTAACTTTTATCAAAACCATCGCAAAGATCCTGTTTTCTGGGGAGCATATGGAATGCTGGATTGATTTATATATGTACAAAACTTGTTGTGTGTATATTCGTTCTAATCAAAAGTCAAGAGTTCGGTTTTACCGAACACCAGTTCCCACTAATAGGTCTGTATATTACGGATGCTGAATATGACAATTAGATCATTATAGATTGTTGAGTCTTCTCCGTTGACATGGGAGAGGTCGGCTCTTATTTTCCCTGCCCCTTATTAGTATATGGTAGGCTCCAGTGGCGGCTCGTCCTAAAGGGCTGTGGGGCTGCAGCCTTCTTTGTATAAAGTATGTTTTGTATTTTTTAAATTCCTATAATCGTCTTGAACAGATGTATAAATGCAATACATATTTTGATTCTTATATGTGTTGATAATGACGTTTTCATATTTTATACATGAGAATATATGTACTATTTTCATTTTCATTGCTAGAGCCTCTCCATTAAAAATTTTCACGAGCCGCCATTGGTAAGCTCACTCTATAAAGTATAACCTAGACCAGGCTCATCCAAAGGGCCACCTCGGGGGCCAAAGTGACCTCCAGTGCTTGTGCGAGTGTCCCCCACTTTTCACACAAAAACAAAAATTACAAACAGCATTTATTCCAAAATATACTCATATCGAAATAGTTTTATAATGGAAATAAAGAAGTGAAATTCGAAATCTGTAAGTGGCCCCTGATGTTTATACATTTCGGCCAAAGTGGCCAATATTTTGGACAAGCCTGACCTAGACCTTCGATATTAGTTAAAGAGACCTTGTCTTAATAGGTTGATTATATAACTTGTTAATAATATAAGGGAAAAAAAACATAAACGAACAAACGAATTCAAAAATCTTTAAAAGGAACGAACAAACTTCATAAGATTTTAAAGTTCATGAATGAAACTAGATGCATAAAAGCGATATCTAACTTATTTAAACTAAATCAATTAATTGTTTATAAATTTAAAATACGTCATTAGTTGGGGGGCAACGACACCGAAGGGCGCCACGTGCGAATCCACATTCCTAAAGAATTCCACGTTAAACGACACAAAATCGGATAAAAACAATTACCAGCGAATAGACAGAGCAGGGTCGGGGCGAGTCGGCTCATGGCGAAGTCACAGCTACGACAATAATCGAAATCATCAACAGGACGGAGTATCAATCATCGTCAAGCGGCAGTAGCAATGACGCTCATTAGGTAGTAAACATCGAAGACTCCCGAGTCCTGCAGGTACTATTTGCTGTAGTGCTACACGTTGTGTTTGTGTTCATTGCAATAAAGCTCTTATTGCGTTTTTTGTAGAGAATAATTTTGCTTCAATAATTATATAAAAATTATAGTAAAAGAGTTTACGAATTTGATTCTTAAATAAGAAGATGTCTAAAGTGTTGATCGCTTGATTATAAATTATTTTGCAGCTTTAGTGTGATTTGTATTTTAGAGATGAAGATCACGTTTGCCAACTGTAGGATCTTTTCTTCCAGCTTCCCGCTGTATCAATACAATTTCAAATATTAAAATATTTTTGTTGAACTTTTTATGAGTTTGGAAAATTATTTATTGACATACATTTATACGAAAGAAATATAAGGTGGTTGTCCATGAATCTAAAATTGGCCACCTGTCAGAAAAACGTGAAAAAATAATGTTTCCAAAAATGTTAATTTTTCGGAAAGGGTGCGAATCTGGTCAATCAATCAATCAATCAGCCTAGCCAATTTTAGATTCGCGGCCAATCACTGGTGCATTACCTTAAATTGATATTTTCAGTTCACTAAAATGGACGACATTAACATTGTGAGATTGAATAATTCTATTTTGAGAGATCTTGTTGTTAAAAAAAATAGGTTGTCTTTCGCCTTGCCTTTTTTGGTAGTCTGGAAAAGCTATGATGTAGACATTGCATGCTGCGATTTGTCGGAAGAACTGGAGGACAATTGTATTGTGAGCTAAAGTATGGAAGAGAAATTATTGAATGATCGTAACGGCAAATTAGTTAAAAATTCTTATGAGCCACCACTGATCACGATTCACGCCCTGTCATGGGGAAAGTGACTAATAAGTGACTAGTTTTCAATATTTGCGAATTTCTGGTAAAATGGTTTTTAAATTACATACTTACCTAATATTATACAATCGTAAGCATCGCAGAATATTTTCACGCGCGAAAATAATGTCCACTCGATCCATTCGAAAATGTCGGCGTCATCAAACGTTCCGTAATCTAATTGAATATCAGATAACTGGATATAGTTTTATATTTCTGAATGATTCACTAATTAGTCGTCGGTTGCTTTCTTTATTGTTAGTAATCGAGATGTCCATAATGAAGCCCCGCTCACATTTTTTAACTGCTCACTTGACCCCACAATTTTCAAAATAAAAAAATAATAATGAAAGTTTCACGCACCATTAATTAATTATTTAAGTTCACTTACATTTTACAATTTCCTAAACATTATATTTCCAAGATAATGTTAATTAAACATTTAGTTAAACGTTTATTGATTATTCAGATACAATCACACCAATAAAACTTAAAATAAAATTCGATAGTCATACGATTCCATGTTACATTTTACGTTCGTTTTATTGCCGTTTCAATGGCATGAATAATAATGATCCACATTAAGTGATCGTTCTATTCTTCTGCATCGTCTGGAGATTGTGATGAATGGATGACTTCTGTGAATCTTATCTCTTTGCACATTTGTAATGACGAACAAAACAATAGACACCTGCAGCAAAGTCAGACGTCTTTGTCTTCATCAGACATCGAATAGACATCAGATTGAAATTTATAGTTTATAATAAATGATTTTATCCAGAACATGGCACATATGATCATTTATATTTATGTATGTATTTTTTATATCGATAGATTGAATAGTTCTTTTTTGAAATTTATATTTTTAGTTTAGTTAAGTTTACAGTGATTAAAAAATTATATCGAAAACTTTAATTTTCAAATTTTATATATTCAAAGTTACATGGTCGTAGCTATGATTTTTTTAAGGGGGGGGGGAAGGGGCAAAACATGGCTTTGTGAATGTAAGCAATCCAAGCAATAAAAATATGCTGTTTTTTTTCAAGTTTTTTTATTAACTTTTTCATTTGAAGTATAATTTGTGTGAAATCAAAAAATTTATTTAGATATATCACGATCAAGTGATATACATATGTATCTCAACATATGTAAGTCAAATATAAAATCAAAATTTTCATATAAGTAAATAAAACTTTCATTGATTCATGAGAATTTTTATAAAAATAACAAAGCTCTGATTTAAACAGGGCTTTGGAGCGACCACCTTTTTTAGTTGCTCCGGCTCCGCTTCACGCTCCGATTAAATTGAATGAATTATTAAAATATTTAATATAAAATATAAAAATAAATAAAAATAATATAACTACATCACTACAAAGTAGAAGGAATAGTGATAAAATCAATGCAATTAAAAAAAATTGCTAATTAAAAATTAGATGAATGTCAAATTTTTTTTTTTCAATTTTACATTTAAAGTTGGAGCAGCGGAGCACTATAAATTTCCGTGCTCCAACTCTGCTTCTGCTCCGGGCAAAAATGCGTTACTCCACCTGCTCCGTGCTCCGTTCTAAAGCCCCGATAAAAATGAAAAACCGCAACGTTTATACAAATTTTCATATAAATTAAACTTTCGATAATTCACGAGAATTTTTTCACTTTTCAAAAAATAATGAGGCTCTTACTATTTGAATGTCATTTTTTCTCAATACTTTACAATTTTTCTACAACTTCTCAACAATTTTTCTCAAAAAACATCACAATTAACAACGATACTCAATTTCTCATTTCTTTCACTATTCGTTCAATATTCAAAAACCAAGACATCAATTTGAACCCACCACCCAACGAACAAACACAAACCCCTCAAATTTCCAGATCCATCAACTCACCAACTTCCCGGGACGGGGTTAACTTTGCCGGGACGCCCTCCCCGTTCGAAACACCTGCTTTTTTCCTAACCCACCGTGTTTATCCACAAAACGAACTTCTACCCTCCCCCACACATAAGCAGAGGTCATTTTCCACCACTTTGCGTGTCGGTCTACTTGGTACCGCCGGTACGAGCCAGTGTTGTAAAAATCAGTCTGATAAGTTCTGTCTTCGAGGCGACACGTGCTCACTTCTTCAGCGATCACTTCCTCGAAGAATCAGAGGTCATTTTTTAATCAAATCTATGAAAATCGTCTGATTTTCAATTGTGGTTTTCATTTTTTTTATTTTTTATTTGTGTCAAATTTGGTGTTTGGTTGGATTTTTTTTTTGGTGAAATGGATGGTCGAAAAGGTTTTTATTCGATTTTTAGATTGTGTATTTTTTGAAAAATTATTTGATATTTTTATCGGTGGGTTAAAATCGGGTTGGTTTGATTGTCATTGCGGCACGTCTCTATAGTAACGTGGATAACCACATTTTTTGGATACACGTGAAAATTGATGGAAATTATACGAGAGAAGTTTTCAAAATTTGAAATAAATAATAACCACTTTTATAATATTGTAGTTTGTTGTATCAAGAAATTATGTAATATAATATTTATGTTACATAAACAATTTCGTTTTTTTTCATGAAAATATAATTAAATATGTATTGTCCTAATTTTTATTCAACCTTTTTATTAATTTAGAATTGAAATGTATGTTATATTATGATTGTTCCATTAATATGTCTGGGATTTATAATATTAATAATAGATATTCCGAAGAATGCGATTATACAATTGTGCGAATATTTCTTAATATTACAAAAAAAAAGTATATCGTATTCAATATTCCAATCGGAAATACGATATTGCAAATTTTATTTTTCGAAATACCGACTAAGGCTTTGGGAAAAAAATCGAATTGCATTCAATTATTTTTATAAGTCGCATCATTCTTTGACTAATTGTAAGTATAATACAATGTAAGAATTGCGTAATCGATTTATACGAAAAAAATGATGTTCGCACAATTTTATTTACGTATAGAATCAAAGAAGGTATATGTAACATAAATGTTTAAAAATAATAAATAATATTTGTTTATTATGTGGAAATACGCAAAACAATGTCAAACTGATAATGAATTTATAATATTACAACTTCCATGGACAAAATGTTAAAGATCAGAATTTCATAAACAAAGAGTTCATTCACAAGATAATTTTCCGAAGAATTGTAATATATTCATTATTAAAACGCATAAAACTTACAAAATTAAATTCGCACAAATCGGAAAAAGCATCATGGGATTTCCCCCTTTCAAAGCCATCATTTAACGTTTTAAATACGTTTTTTACGAGCAATATTGAATCATTTGATCGAAAAACTAAAAACTAATTAATTAAATCCACTCTAGAACTAATTAAGTCAGCGACGGACGACTACAAAGTCAAAGGTCGCTTGTTTAAGATTAGGGACGTTCTCTTTCTGTATTTAAAATATACAATATACATATATATAAACACGTATATATTACTTCGGTTCCAATTCGAATCGCAAAAATGAGATGCATCAACCGAATCGGCGATTATTCAACTTTCTGGAGAGACGTGCGAATTTTTCAGGTCGCGACCTCATCATGAGACCAATTGGTTGCATCTCACGCTTGACAGGTCTGACCCTGAAATCTTTGTATGTTTTCTTTTTTGGACAACCTGTTGGAATCGTAGTATCATCATCATCATCATCATCATCATAGCTTATACAATGTCAGGATCTTTCTAATACATCATCAAAAGTTCAATATTTTTTTTATCTCTTTGAATTTCAGAGTTTTGTTTCTAAAATTTACGGTTTTAGAAAAAAGCGTTCATGTATTGACGCCTGAAGTCGAAAAAAAAACGAAATCATCTGTGCATTATGATAAAAACTATTTATATTAAAAAACCGATGGTTTAATTGTCAAACCTATTGGTTTGACAATTAAACCAAGTGTTAACCGTGTTTGTCCAAGTGTTAACCACGTAATACTTCGCCTAACTTTTAGAATAAGACCCTGTGTTTGATAAAGTTAAATAATTGAAACATTATGATAAGAGAAAAGTAACTCTTGGGAATAAAAATTATCAGTACTAAAAAACTAATGATTTTATTGTCATCAGACCAATATGTCCATGTTTTGACCACATCATATGTCGCTTAACTTTTGAAATAGGAATTTGTGTTCGATAAATCTAAATTATCGAGATATCATAAGAGGAAAATAACGCTTAAAGAGTCAGAATATTATAATAACTTACTATTATAACCTTCGAATAGTTTTAGGTTAAAACATAACAATTCACATTACAATAATGAGTTGATAACTAATAATTAGGTCTAATTAAGTAAATTTTAAATCAGAAGAAAATAATTTTTAGCGTTTAGGACTTGAATCAAAACTTCGCGATGCATATGTCAAGGTATTATTATGTTGAATGCTGAAAAATGCGTGTTTTCAGCTGAATCTAACGGATATTGACCGAATTATATAAAATGAATAATTCATGATGCACCTGGCTTTCGAATTCGAGGGTCCTGAACCATAAGTCACGCATAAGTTAGTGAATTGCCGTGCCTACGAAGGCATAAAAAGGGACATCTGTCCCTGTTCTTGTTACGGTTGAGCGAATAAATGTGAATTTGACACATGTCCGTTTTATGTTTGTTATGTATGTTCTTAACACCTGCTATTGAATTCGAATAAAAATTTTAATCATAATAAAATTTATAGGTTTCTAAGAAATTGATGTTTTAAAAGACGTATTTTATTTTTCGGATGGGTTGGTTCTGATATCCATTACCAAATTTTCTACACCATTGACCAATTATATTTCTTGTGCTTCATGTAACTTAATTCAAGGTTTTAATTTGTTTTTTTATAGGTCTTCAGCCAAAATGAAAACAATAATTTTATGACATTCCGTTTACATATACAAGAATCATGTCTAATAATAACATATCTTCCAATGAATTCAACAATAGTATGATTCTGAATATGTCCAGAAAATCACGACTGAAACACACATGCAGTCAAAGACAGAATTCAAACAAAGCCATGTTTTCCACAAATACTTTTCCACATAATTCGAAAAGAAATAACATTAACAATAACAGCATAAGACAGCAAGCTGACATTATAAGATATATACCCGCACAAAATGCTATATTAAATGATCTTCCCGATATACAATATATGCAAAAAGGTCCATATATTCAAAATATATTTTCACCCGATGTTCATTCAACTCCAATCACGAATGGTGAAAAATCAAAGAGATTTTCGTTCAAGAAAAATAAAAATAGTTCCCGTGAGAATCCAGTTCAAAATTTTTACCTACCTCATGCACACAATTCAGATAAACCTACGAATGAATATGAAATGTATAAATTACAAAATCTTTCAAACGTTCCTACTATATCTAAGAAAGTTGAAATGGACAGTAATCTGACACTATATCCATCATCTGCATGTATAGAAGGTAAAGTCATCAAAAGAAGAGGAATACGGGGAGTTAGTTGGATTTTCAATTTAGCATTAAAAGATGATAGCGTCGGAAAAATTTATAAAAAACAAATAGGAGTATTGTTTTGTATTATATTTATGTTACTTGTAGTCGGAATCATATTAGGCTGTTCAATTAAATATTTATCAATCGATTATATATTACATCATAATCAAACAAAACTATCATCGAAATATGAATCAATAAATTTTAAATTGTATAAAAATATAACTAAACCATCAAGAAGCACTACGACTTCGACTGAACAAGATATATCTACGACGATATATCATGAAGCAAGCACACGAATAACAACATTGTCATCGACTATATTTATATCTGAAAATCAAACAAATTTAGAAAAACGTAATGAATACAAGACTGATAATGTTAATTCGAGTAAAATGGATTCAGAAAAAAATATCAATATAGGATATACACATGATGAAATGAGTAATATGTGTAGCGATTGTAGAAAATTTTTGGATATCTGCATTACCGTTGCAGAAACTGGAATACCCACATGTAAACCAGCCATTGACATTAGTGATCCGACAGGTTAATGATTTTAATATTCGTGTATAAATTTTTCAAAATTTCTTATCATCATACATTAATTCATTATCCAATGCTAAATGAAAACCTTTGCAATCCTCTTTTAATCTTGAAAATTTTTCATTTAGTGGATTTTATACAATTTATAAATTTTTAGGATGCGGAGGTCTCTGTGTTTTAGAAGTAGAAGCTTGTTATCTTCTAAATAAAAAACATTCCATATACACCTGTTTACCAATAGAAACATTTGAAAAGTGTGAATCGGACGAATGGAAGTGTCAAAATCAACTTTGCATCCCAAAAAACAAACAATGCGACGGTGAAATTGATTGTTACGACAGATCTGATGAAGTTCAATGTGACTGTAAGTAAATCGATCAAAAACAACATATTGTTAGCAACAATATTAAAAAATGATTAAAATTTCAGCATGCGATCTGAGTAAAAATTTTCAATGCGGAAACAACACGTCGTGCTTGGACCAATTGAAAAAATGCAACGGTGTTTTAGATTGTTGGGACGGTTCTGATGAACTCAACTGCTTTACAGGTAAAACAATAATTTATATACAAACGTAATATGTAACATTAATAATACGTGTAATACAGTATGCCCCGAAAACCAATTCACGTGCAACAACGGTGAATGTATACCGGATACTTTTTTCTGTGATAATCTATCAGATTGCAAAGACAAAAGTGATGAACCTGCAGGATGCACAGGAGGATGTAAGCAGCATGAATTCAAATGCTCGAACGGTAGATGTATACCGAAAGGTGCATTATGCAATGGGAAAGATAATTGCGGTGATAAGTCAGATGAGCTCAATTGTTCAAACGTGAAAGTTTGAACGATTCTTGTCCGTTATGATTGAAAAATACTCTTCAAGTGCCACAAGTATTATTGGACGGTGTTGAAGTAATTGTGAGTTTTTCAAAGTGTCGAGTAATGGAAATATTCACAACAGTAGTTAGTGATTAGAATGTACGGTGCACGTTTTAAGGTAAAACCATACTAAAAGCCAATATATTTTATAATGCATTTTTACTTGTCTATTTTTTGTGAGGTTGTTTTCAATTTTATAAAACGTATAGTGCTAATTACCGACAATAAATTAATATATAACTGTTTTCCTTTTTTTTTTAATATATCTATGGACAAAATCATAAACATAACAAATATTTCGAACTTTTTCTCTTTTATTGATATAGAAAATATACAGAATATTGAAACAATTACAAAAAAAAAACTGCACCTAAAAACGAACTAGCATTTAAAATTTGTACAACCACATGTTACATATTTTGTACGAAAGAATATTTTTATTTTTTGTAAGTTGAAACTAAATTTAAATTTATCAAAAAAAAAAAAAAAATTAAACAAATCAATGAATGAGTAATTCCATGCATATTTGCAAAATAAACTCATTTTGGCCTGAATATTAAAAATTAATCAAATAATGGAAGTTTTGATATTTGAAAATTGAAATATAATGTTTCATATTAAAAAATTATCTAAACAACTTAACTTTTTCATGATCAATTATCAAAATTGTCAATGAAAAATTGTAACATGTCATGAAAGATATTTTGAATAAAAAAAATATCTTATACATTGTAATAAATTTTAAATCTAAACATATTAATCTTTACTTAATATTGAGCACAGAAAATAGAAAGGAAGCTTACTAATTTCGACAACTTATATAAAGTCTTCAGGTTCCCTCGGTGCATCAAGATCTCGGTAGTGAATCACGGGGCGAAAGTCGGACGAGGGCCCCCTTTAAAAAGTTGAAGTACACATAAGACAACATATATTCAGTAAACACATATTATTCACATCATTAGTTTACGCATATTGATTGTACTGCGCAATATGAAGAAATATTTTCATATTATCAAATCCCTCCCAGAGATAATAAAAGGAAAAACGGGTCGAAGGGTCATAAGTGCAAAATAAAAAAGTGAGGTTACACAAAAAAAATGTTTTATTTAATATAAGACTGAAAATGAAAAATTCGAAATGTCAACGGATTTAAAAAAAATGGGGTTCAAATTAAAATAAGTCACCATTCTCTGGGAGGTCTAAATCATGGTAGGCTATCACTGATCTGGAGCCTTCTGGATAATCGTTCCTGAAATATGCTCAAATATTTAATATTTTCGCTAAAAGATATTGAAGTAGTGTACAATATCCAAATAAAATAACACGACAAGTTTTATGGGATAATTTGTAATGAAAAGGGATTTTACAAACCTTCCACGATTGTACGACCTCATGTGACGGGAAGACGTATATTGCGCTGGTGGATAAGCTGGAGGAGGGAAACCGTAAGGTGGATGAAAACCACCATAAGAACTGCGACTAAAAAATAGTACAAATAATTAAGTATGATGTATAAATTTGGTATTAATTTTTTTCAGTTTATTTTTCACCTTGAAGAATAAGGAGGTGGTTGAGCAGATTCAGCCCTACGCCCTGATGAGCCAGGGTGTTCTTGAAGTTGTGGTCTTTTCACATCTTTCAAGTAATTGTTGAAATATTCAACCTCTTTTTTGACTTCATCAACCTGAATTTTTAATTGTGTTTATATTGACCAAATTGATAGTTTCAGTAATAATATCAATCATCACATGTTAGTTTACCTTTTCACCGTGTTTATTGAAGATATGTTTTCTTATAAAGTCAGGCCCTTTAAATTTCTTTCCGCTGAGTGGACAGAGCCATTTATCTTTAGCCAATTCCTGAGTGTTAGCTAGAATGAACTTCTCGACTTCACCTTGACAGTTCTTAGTACCCAACTTTGCGAGCTCGTCTTCGTCCAACGGTTGTGTGTCTTGTAAAAATGTCGATATTTTGTTTTCGAAACTTCGAATATATTCAGTTAAATCGTTCGAAGTAACCTATTATTAACAAAAAAATTTATAATAAATATTATCATTAAAGTCAATAGTTAAAAAAAATTGTACTTTATTAGAAGGTGGTGGTCCTCGTGCGTGCATGATGCCACAACGATTAGGCATTTCATCTTCGTAAGGATATTCACAATGATTGTAGTAATCTAAAGAATGAACAATTCTGAGGTACAAAATCAATCTATCTAAAACACGCGACAATTGAGGATCTCGTTCGACTGTATCTCCAGCTGGTGGATTATCGTTTCCATCAGCATTCGATGCGTTTTCATTATCATTATTACTATTTAGACCCAACAACTCTTCTTCTTCGGCTGAAGCTTCTTCGATTAGATACTCGGTAATATTATGTAGAACTGGATTAGAAGATTCCAAGTTGAACTATAAAGCAACAAAAAATAAATAAATTTTGTGATGTCAAACAATTAGTATCATCATATATGTAGAAAATACTAACTTGATTAAACATGTCACTTTGAGTATTTATCACTTTTGTTTCCCATAAGCCCGCTTTAGCATCGAGATGATAGCATAATTTTGCAGCAAGTCGAGCATCAGTACGGACTACTTGTTTGTGTAAAGTGATGCCGTTTATAGGTCTGATACGTCTGGACAAATCACGGTTTACAATAGCACCAAGTTCGCAATCTTTTAGCTAAAATGTATTAAAAAAAACCATAAATATCCAATCGTCATCAATAAAAAAAAATATTAAAAGAAATATTTCATTACTCGAATATTATTCAAATTCCAGCAAATATCTTTGATATTAACTTCACGTTTGAAAGAAACCCAGCCACGACGGAACCAGCGACGGTCAGGAAGTGGATCCGCTAGAGCTACTCTTAAAAATCCACCATAGCGTCTACACATCTACAATGAAAAATTAATTAAAAAAAAAAAATTCAATTTCAGTTTTTTTCTTCTAAAAATACATACCGCTTCTACTTCAGCTTTAGTGATTGTTGGTGATAGATTTCTTAAAAATATGGAAGTAGTTTTGTGCATGGCTCTGGCTTCTTTCTTATCAACTTCTTCATTTTTCTTGGATTCTTGTTTCTCTTTTTCATCGCTTTTTTTGTGATCATCAGTTGTTTTGACGGGTTTATCATTTTTTTCCATATCCACAATAGAATCATCATCTTCCAGTGTTTTCTGATTAATATAAATATTTAGAATGAATTAAAAATAAAATAAAATAAATCGATTCCAAAACAGAAACTATACTTGTTTAATTTCTTCAGGCTCATCATTTTCCCCAGGAGGTCTAAGTTCTTTGTCATCAGTACCTTTACGTTTGCCATCTTCACCCTCGCTGTCACTAGAATCGGAAGAAGACGACGAGGAAGATGAAGAACTGGAACTTCCCGATGATTCTCCAGAGTTACGACTTTTTTTTCGTTTAGTTCCATTCCCTAAAAAACATTTTCTTTATAAATATTTTATATACTATTTAACAAAACGTTACAAATATTGAAAGCAATAAAATATTACGTTCACTAGATTTTTCAGGGGCACTTGGTTCGTCCGTTTTTGTAACTTTCGTAAATTGCTTAGCTTGTTCTTGCAATTCTTTATGATGCGGATCATCAATTTCCATGTTCAAAGGTTCATCTTTTTCATTTTCACCTTTTTCATTCTTTTCAGTTTTCTCCTTTTTGCTTTCATTATCTTCATTTTCTTTTTTGATATTTTCCACTTTGTCGTCCAAAATTTCAATTGGTTTGTCTGATAATAAAAATGCTAATTAAATATAAATAATCTGAAAACTTATATTTATGAAAATTAAAGATTAAATGTCTACCATTATCAATAGAAGGTGGGGGTTCTGGTTGTTCGTCTAAAACTTTTAGATCATCATCGGTTCCACCTTCTAATTTAATAACGACTGTATCTAATAGTCTGATAAGTTGGTCCGTTTGTTCTACATCAACACTGACATTGTCAAAATAAGAGTTATTCAGTAGCTCAACAAAAACATTCAAACGATTCTAAAACAATTTTTCAGATTGATTTTAATATGAAATAAACCTTATAATTATAAATGAGTAAACGATATGATATATCAACCTTTAGTGAGGCCATTTGTTCTTCTTTCCTTTTGAGAGATTCTTCCGGATGATATTTTGTCTTGAACCTATAGAAATGAAATCAGAAATAAATGAAAACGATAAAATCTATATAAATATACTATACTTAAACTGACACACAATTTTTCACAAAATAGTGTAAAAATAAAACCACAAAATACAAAAATAAAATATTGTGTGATTCAATATAACGGTGGAGGTTTATTTTATTTTATTTCAATTCATGATAAATATGAGATAGTAAAAGATTCTTCTTTAATCTCACCTGTTGTCACTTAATGTTGATACCTACAACCCTGACCTAACTCGCGATACCCGAGGCATTGCGCGCCCCGAGCAATTAACGAATACCCTAATCGAGATAAAATATATTCGCGGAAAAAAATATTCGTAGCACACATTTCAATCAGAAAGAAGAACAGCGTGAAGTATGCTGGACAACGTAGACTGTGGGACAAATGGTCATGTATTAAGATTCAGACAAATAACGAGATTCAAGTGGCTTATTATGTTATTGATGCCTTATCGATTTTTTTAAATGTTATCCGAAAAAGCCACTTAAATCTCTGATTCCTCTGAAAGATTTTTCATTATTCATATATTATCTTAAATTTAACAGAATAATCTTTACATTTTTAAAATAACAGACACATGCTCTCTAAAGTGAATTCGAAGATTCGACAAAGTCAATGCTAGAATATTGTTTTTAGACTATTTTTTATGCGCTAACGAAATTCGATGTGAAAACAAACACAGAATGTAACAGGAAGTATTACTCAAAATACCTTAAGGCTAAGTAATTTAAAAACAAATATATCAATAGAGTAAAAACCATTTGACAATTTTGGGTTGAGTATAATATAACAATTCTTGGCAAAAAGGTATAGATCTGCTTAAAATCACAAACTTCAAACAAAATGAAGTGCAATAATTGACAAAACAGTTCCTTACCATTCTTCGTCTTTGTGGGCGATGAAAAATTCGTTGAGCTGTTGTCTTCGGAATTCTAGTTTGTAGTCATTGTATTTCCTAATGGCGTCTTCGTCTGTTATAGAATCATCCTGAGTCGAGAGAAAAGCTTTGAAAGACATCATGGCCGGTTGAGTATCGGATGCCGTTCCACTTCCGAGTCCGCCCTCTCTGAACATGAATATCAATAAACAGAAAATTAGTAAAAATTGCAAAATATTCAGTTTGTACAATGATAAAGGTACCTGGAAGACGTTTGCGAATGAAGATACGTTTGGTGGGCAGGATGATGTCCATAGGAATCGTGCGCCCATCCATAACTACCGTATCCATCATGAGGCACGCCATATCTTCGATCCTCTAGGCCTCCCCAGTCGGAGGAGCGGACGCGCTTGGATGGCGGATCACGAACCGGTGAATAGCGAGAACCGCCTAAGCCCGGCCCACTACGATAGTCTCTATATTCTGACCTACGAGACCTGGAAGACCACGAGTCCCTGAAAAGGGAAAAGCGACATTAACAGGTGCAAAATAACGGTAAAGTATGTGATTTGTGACGGTGATGAGGTAATAAGGGGCCACTTTGATATCACCCCGCAACACGCCAATATAACGATACTTATAAAATATTTTTGAACTGAATATCTTATTGAATAAGATACATTCAGCTTAACCCAACCATGCATTAAGTAATAAATATGTTGACTTTTGACTGACTGAAAAATGTGGCCTTAAATAAATGCGTTTAGTTTTACTGATTGATTGTGAGAAATGTGGCTTTTATCTAGACGTGTTTCCTTCCCACTTTTCTTTTAGAAAAACTGAACGTAGGGGTTGGTTGGGCGAAGGCTACATTTCTCGGTAAGTAAAACTAAATGCATTTATTTGGTGCCGCATATTTCACAGTCTGTCAAAAATCTGAACGTATTTATTACTGATCGTGCTGATGGGTGAAGCTGAACATATCTTATTCAATCAGGTATTCAGATCGAGATTGTTTTTTTTATTTTATAGATATCGCTATATTGACATGGTGCGGAGTGATAGCATAGTGCCCATTTATTTAATGCAGCATGTCTCAGTCAGTCAAGTCTGAACGCATTTATGGGCTAAGCTGAACGTACATATCTTATTCAATCAGGCATTCAGGAAAATATTTTATAGATGTCGCTATATTGATATGGTGCGGGGTGATAGCATAGTGCCCCCAGTAATTCTAGGGAAAATTCCATGGGATTGTAATTGTGAAGGAATGAGGTTATGTTATAGTGCCTGACCTCTCCGGCCAATCGTCCCTCCTCGAGCGTTCGTCCCTGGAGCCGAGTCCACCGCTGGAGCGTTCGCCACGAAATTTGTCTCGTCTCTTCCGATCGTATTCGTCGTCGGAATCTCCCATCTTCTACTTATTGAGTCGAGAGACGCTTGGAAGCTGAAGCTAGCCGTCACACGACGCACGCTCGCCAACGTTGCCGCGTCATTAAACGTTTACTTCAATTTTGCCAACGTCATAAATTTGGATTCAAGCGTTTGTGCAAGCGGCAGAAGAATATATGACACTAGAACACATCGATATTAGTACACACCGACAGTAGAACACGCAGCGGTCGGTGTATTCTACTGTCGTTTGGGCAAATGTCTGGTCACCCATTAAATTATAGTTATTTTTTTCTTAAATAAAAAATAAAAATGAAGCGAATAATAGAAAATATGTAATTGATATTTCAATATATTTCGTCAAATACACCATTGTTAATACGATATCTAGTAATTAAATAAATATAAATATTAAAATTGAAAATTGAATTTCTGAAAATAAAATATCTTGTCTATTTTCATTTTTCAGTAATGGCTGCAATCCTCTTTTCCTAAGATGATCAATGAAATTTCTATTTGCCAATTTATACTGCAATTATTATATAACACTCTTATACCTCAAACTGGCATATTTTTTTTACTCTAATCAAACACTAAAAATTCTATATTATAATTCTGAATACATATTCTTCTCGCCCTCTACAAATTCTCACGAGCCGCCACTGATTGCCATTATATCTTATATAAAAAAAAACACAGTTATACCTCAAACTGGCATATTTTGTTCAAATTAAATACTAAATAATAATAATAATTCAAAATATTTCTACACCTCCCCTACAAATTCTCACGAGCCGCCACTGTTTATTTTGCATATCAGTACTATTTTTTTTTAAATTACAATATATGTATATCAAAATGATAAAAGTAAACGTTTAATAATATTTATCATTACATATATTATGTAGATATTATTTTATTTTCAAGAAAATAATATTTAAAAATGTACCTCTCGATTATTTTAATAAGTACTTTGAATTACATCTATAAATAAATAAATAAATAAATAAATAAATTAATTAATTAATTAATTAATTAAATAACTGATTCTAAAATAAGAAATCGTTGCAAATAATACTGAATCGAAAGTTCCTCGGTAAACGTATACATACAAGTTTCAAATACGTATACATATGTATATATATGTTCATGATATAAATTTAATAAACATGAATCAACAATATTTTATAAAAATATAGCGTATTCGGACTGGCTGCGCCAGTCCTCACGCTAGGACCTTGGCGCCCCTGGCTACACTCCACACCCACTAATATTGAGTTGTAGAAATTAATATCGATTTAAAATTTGAAAAAAATGATTTATCGAAAAAAACGTATTTTGAAAACATTTATCATTTTATTATCATTTATTGAAACGAAATCTAAAAAAAAATTATAAAAATTTATAAAAAAGTTTGAGAACCGCACGCTTAAATATAGAAATGAAAAAAAATCATTATAACTTTATAAAAAGTTTGAGGATTGCACGATTTTATATGATACCTTAACGCTAGTGGGTAAGCCCTTCGGGCGAACCGGCTCGCCCTGGCTACACACTCAAATCCACTAATTAAATATCTATTGTAGAAATAAATATCTATTTAAAATTAAAAAAAATTATTTATCGAAAAAAAAAACTTATCTTGAAAATATTTATTATTTTAATATCATTTATTAAATCGAAATCTGAAAAGAAATCGATATTTGACTTCGTATTGCGAAAATATAGAAATAAAAAAAAATCATTAAAACTTTATAAAAAAGTTTGAGAACCGTACGCTTAATTATAGAAATAAAAAAAAATCATTCAAACTTCATAAAAAAAGTTTAAAAAAAATTGAAAAAAAATTAATAAAAAAAATCAACCCACAGTTTGACATTGACATGACGCTTAAATATGGTAATAAAAAAAATCATTAAAACTTTATAAAAAAAAGTTTGAAAAAAATAAATAAAAAAAATCAACTACACAGTTTGACATTCGTATGATTCGGTAAATCGATAAATTAATGTAAAAAAACTATTGATAAGGATTCGATGACTTATTAATATGTACAATAGATACGGTTTTGGCATATTGAAACACCTGAATGTCTTCCTTGAGAAAGGCTTCGAAATGACAGCGACTCAATGGAAAAATCAAGATGGCGGCGTCAAAAAAATCGTAAATTTCAAGTTTTACGCATTCAATTTCATATATTTCAATAAATACCGCACTCCCGTCCGAAATTTGAAATAGATCGTCACACAGGGATCCATAGCAAGATAAACCGCCCTAAAATAACCCCCACTGTGAAAAAAAAAAAACCCTGAAAAAAAAAAAAAGGGGGCGCCTAAAATTTTCAATTAATTAATTTTTTTGCGTAATTTAATTCGGCCTTTTCGAGATTCTTAAATTACGCCAGTCACTAAAGGATTATTTTTTAAGGTATTTGAGAAAGTTTCAACGTTCTAGGTGGTTTCGTCACAGTTTGTATAAAGGACAAACTTTAATTAAAAAAAAAGCGTCTCAGACAGACAGACAGGGGGACTTTCAGTTTTATAATAGTACTAGCGTATTCGGACTGGCTGCGCCAGTCCTCACGCTAGGACCTTGGCCCCCCTGGCTACACTCCACACCCACTCATATTGAGTTGTAGAAATTAATATCGATTTAAAATTTGAAAAAAATGATTTATCGAAAAAAACGTATTTTGAAAACATTTATTATTTTATTATCATTTATTGAAACGAAATCTAAAAAAAAAATTATAAAAATTTATAAAAAGTTTGAGAACCGCACGCTTAAATATAGAAATGAAAAAAAAAAATCATTATAACTTTATAAAAAGTTTGAGGATTGCACGATTTTATATTATACCTCAACGCTAGTGGGTAAGCCCTTCGGGCGTACCGGCTCGCCCTGGCTACACACCCAAATCCACTAAACTTCATAAAAAAAGTTTGAGGATCGCAGGCTTTTGTTAAAACGAAAAAAAAAAATATTTATCGAAAAAAAAACGTAATTTGAAAATATTTATTATTTTAATATTATTTATTTAATCGAAATCTAAAAAAGAAATCGATATTTGACTTCGTATTGCGAAAATATTGAAATAAAAAAAAAATCATTAAAATTTTATAAAAAAGTTTGAGAACCGCACGCTCAAATATAGAAATGAAAAAAATCATTATAACTTTATAAAAAAGTTTGAGGATTGCACGATTTTATATTATACCTCAACGCTAGTGGGTAAACCGGCTCGCCCTGGCTACACACCCAAATCCAGTAAACTTCATAAAAAAAAAGTTTGAGGATCGCAGGCTTTTGTTAAAACGAAAAAAAAATTTATCGAAAAAAAAAAAACGTAATTTGAAAATATTTATTATTTATTTAATCGAAATCTAAAAGAAATCGATATTTGACTTCGTATTGCGAAAAATTGAAAAAGTAAAAAAAAAAAAGTCATTAAAACTTTATAAAAAAAAAGTTTGAGAACCGCACGCTTAAATATAGTAATATTGAAAAAAAAAAATCATTAAAACTTTATAAAAAAAGTTTGAAAAATTGAAAAAAAAAATAAATAAAAAAAAAATCAACTACACAGTTTGACATTCGTATGATTCGGTAAATCGATAAATCGACGCGATAAATTAATGTGAAAAAAAATTATTGGTTAGGATTCTATGACTTATTTATATGTCGATAGATACGTTTTTCGCTCAACATATTTTTCCATACTAATTTATATTTGAACAAAATTAAATGGCGTCGGGCCTTATTTGGCAGATTTGGCCGAAAGACCGTTTTGGCGTACAAAACGAATTTTCGCGTATTTCATTTCATTGGATCTCAAATATTTCGATGAATATCGCATTCCCGTCCGAAATACGAAATAGATCGTCGCTTAGGGATCCATAGCAAGATATTCCGCCATTGAAATAACCCCAATAGTGAAAAAAATATCGGAAAAAATTCAAAAAAATGCGCCTACTAATTTCCGAAAAATTTTCAATTAATTCATTTTTTTTGCGTAATTTAATTCGGCCTTTTCGAGATTCTAAAGTACGCCAGTCACTAAAGGATTATTTTTTTAAGGTATTTGAGAAGGTTTAAACGTTCTAGGTTGTTTCGTCACAGTTTGTATAAAGGACAAACTTTAATTAAAAAAAAAGCGTCTCAGACAGACAGACAGGGGGACTTTCAGTTTTATAATAGTATAGATAGATATAGATAGCGTATTCGGACTGGCTGCGCCAGTCCTCACGCTAGGACCTTGGCGCCCCTGGCTACACTCCACACCCACTAATATTGAGTTGTAGAAATTAATATCGATTTAAAATTTGAAAAAAATTGATTTATCGAAAAAAAAACGTATTTTAAAACATTTATTATTTTATTATCATTTATTGAAACGAAACCTAAAAAAAAATTATAAAAATTTATAAAAAAGTTTGAGAACCGCACGCTTAAATATAGAAATGAAAAAAAATCATTATAACTTTAAAAAAGTTTGAGGATTGCACGATTTTATATTATACCTCAACGCTAGTGGGTAAAGCCCTTCGGGCGTACCGGCTCGCCCTGGCTACACACCCAAATCCACTAAACTTCATAAAAAAAAGTTTGAGGATCGCAGGCTTTTGTTAAAACGAAAAAAAAATTATTTATCGAAAAAAAACGTAATTTGAAAATATTTATTATTTTAATATTATTTATTTAATCGAAATCTAAAAAAAAGAAATCGATATTTGACTTCGTATTGCGAAAATATTGAAATTAAAAAAAATCATTAAAACTTTATAAAAAAGTTTGAGAACCGCACGCTTAAATATAGTAATATTGAAAAAAAAAATCATTAAAACTTTATAAAAAAAGTTTGAAAAAAATTTAAAAAAAATAAATAAAAAAAATCAACTACACAGTTTGACATTCGTATGATTCGGTAAATCGATAAATCGACGCGATAAATTAATGTGAAAAAATTATTGGTTAGGATTCTATGACTTATTTATATGTCGATAGATACGTTTTTCGCTCAACATATTTTTCCATACTAATTTATATTTGAACAAAATTAAATGGCGTCGGGCCTTATTTGGCAGATTTGGCCGAAAGACCGTTTTTGGCGTACAAAACGAATTTTTCGCGTATTTCATTTCATTGGATCTCAAATATTTCGATGAATATCGCATTCCCGTCCGAAATACGAAATAGATCGTCGCTTAGGGATCCATAGCAAGATATTCCGCCATTGAAATAACCCCCAATAGTGAAAAAATATCGGAAAAAATCAAAAGGGGCGCCTACTAATTTCCGAAAAATTTTCAATTAATTCATTTTTTGCGTAATTTAATTCGGCCTTTTCGAGATTCTAAAGTACGCCAGTCACTAAAGGATTATTTTTTAAGGTATTTGAGAAGGTTTCAACGTTCTAGGTTGTTTCGTCACAGTTTGTATAAAGGACAAACTTTAATTAAAAAAAAAGCGTCTCAGACAGACAGACAGGGGGACTTTCAGTTTTATAATAGTATAGATAGATAGAAAGTCAAAATGAACCAATACCGTAAATAACTAATGATTAAATCCTTCCAAGGCTTTCTCAGAAACCAAAGCCTCACAATTCCAAATATTGTTCGCCCACGTTCTTTACCTTTCCTTGATAGCTTCGTTCTTTGCTTCGAATCATAAAAATTATGAATGAAACATAACAATATCCTTCAAGCAATTACAGTCATTGGTAATTCAATTGAATAATTACGACGTCGAAAAATAAAATTTCGTTCCCTCCATGATTTTCGAATCATGTCACGATTTAATGTTCAACGACCACAATCAATATTTCGTTTATCTAGAACGATATTTATTATTCAACGTTTTTTTCTGCTGTCATATAACGGGTTGAAAAAATGTTTCTTCGCAAGATGTTCGTGGGCATAAAATGGGATGGGTCGATTGATTTAAACAGATAACTGTTTGTATTTTGTTTTGTTTATTGGCTGAGTAATAATTCAAACGTGACATTGCTAGTTTTAAAACGCAAAAAAATTAGTTAGAAATCAAATTTACTTGATGTTATCTATTCTTAAATGACGTGATATATTTCTTTATTTATTATTTTTATAATGTTTTCGTAAACATGGGTTTTGTTCAATCGAATAATCAAATTTTAGTACAAAAGTATAAATGGATCAAATAATTTTTTTTATAATATGTATGTTATGTATGAGATCAAATTTCGAAGGGTGCGATTAACTGTGCATTGAAAAAATATAGATTGTGCCTTAAAACGAATTATTTGTGCATTAAAGAATTTCGCATTGAGCATCAATTTATTTGTAATGTGTAATAAAAAATTTTTTGATCAAAATATTTTTTCGAATGCACACACTTCAATGCTCGTGCAAAATACATACATTATTTTTTTAATGCACATTAATTTTATATAATGCACGTTTAAATTGTCCCCAATTTCGAATACATTTTTTATAAAAGGGCTTTATGATTATTTTCCATGTTTCAACATAAAACACACAAGTTAAGAAAAACGAACATGAAAATTTATAGCAAAAAAAATTATAAAATAATATAATAAAAATTAAAAAACGCCCACAAATCTCACGGATGTCATTATTATTATTATACATTAAACGATAAACATAATGATTGTAATCATTTTTAAACTATCACGCTAATCGAATCGTTCTAGTAGTACAAGTACGAACATCAACAATCACACAATTTTATCATATCAAACGGATAATACGTGCCGCGGTTCATTTGAATAACGTGGCATAAAAATGGCCACATCCCGAGAAGACAATGTCATTATAAAATGACGATCTATCACGATCGAATTTAGTTGAATTAATATGTGCGGTTGCACGCGAAAATGTTACGAGTCGGAAAACCACATGATTATATTAAAATTTGCGACGTGAAACTAATGGGTCGTTTGTTATTATTATTATATAATATTATATATTATAAAAAAACGTGAGATTCTTTGAATCGATCGTTTTATTTATTTTGTTGTGATATTGGAAATTTCTGGATTCGATTTAGAAATTTTTGAAAGTCACGGTTATTTGTAGTGGTTAATGTATGCAATAATCGCATGTGATATAATTATTTACATAATAATTCACTTATATGATTCATTCAATTAGTTTAATTTTTATTATAAATAATAAGATGTGAATGAAAAAAATACAACCTTCATTTACTATCGTGAAATTTGTAACGTTGACCCATACAATGATTTATAATAATTGTCATATTAAAATAATATAAAGTACACAAGCATTAGGCATCAGATATAGTTTTTATTTCAACGATTTTATAAAAATATACTAAACATGGGCAATAAAAAACTTATTCTTGTTTATAATTAACTAATACTATTGATAAAATTTGTGATGTTAAAGTTTTAATGTAAAATTATTTTATTATAAACTTATTCGAATGTTTTAGTTTCTATTGATTGAAGTTAAGCGACAAGAGATGTACTAGACAATATACATATAATATGAATTTTGTTGAATAAGACTATGAATTTTTGTATTCAAACTTAATGATTTTTTTTTATCATTACATAGATAAAAATAAAATAATTGCATAAACTTTCAATAGGAAAATATATTATAGAAAAAGTCTTGTTTTACAGATATATGTATATAATATGAGCCGTTCATTATACAAATCGATTAACTCCATAAAACAAAAAGTTGAGAAATACGATGAAACGATGTATAATATGTACATTGTTTTTTTTTAAATTCCCTTTATAATATAAATTCAAATAAAAATTATAGAATGCATAATGTGCATTTAGTGCATTTGAGTTGCATTATTGCAACGATTTACATTAGATTAAAGTATGGAATTGATCAAAATGACCTCTAAAAATAATAATTTATTATTCAATGGCCAAAAAAATTTTGTCGTTTAATGGTGTTAATTTTTATTATTCAGAAAAGTTATTATAAATATAAAAAGTTATGACTATACCAAGTGCTTTGACACTTAAATTTAAGATTTTTCATAAAATGGAGTTAGTCGATTTGTGCAATGAACGGTTCAAGGTTCAAGGTTCAATTGCAAGATATGTGCAAGGTTCATATAATAGTTTGCATATGATATTGATATATAACTTGAACATACAATATGTATTTTGTAATTTCTCAATAATTTTCTACTTATAAAAATCTTAGTTTCATCAAATCCGACACACATTTGAACCAACAATGAAATTCTCATCATCACAAAACGAAAGATGATTATTATCGATTTAACTATGTACATCGAATCGTCGTTTCCATCGCGTGTGATATATTGTCATTAGTCATGGTTTTTTAACATTATCACAATGCAATGTCTATATTTATACACTTTGTTTAAGTTTCGATAAAGCCTTAAATGTGTTTATTCGGCTTCGATTATTATAATGAATATTTTTTATCTAATCTAGAACTGGTAAATTGTATATATCGTGTGTATTCTATGATTAAGTAATATATCTTTGTGATCAAGGTTAAAAAATATTTATTTTTTTGTATTCAAATGTTAATTTATTTTCTGTTAGACAATGTATCGATGAATGAAGAGTTTTCCAATTAATCAAATTATAAATTATTATTTTTCATTTGAAAGGGTGTAATTGCTACATAAAGATTATAATCCGGTTCATAGCAGTTATTGATTTTTAAACAACTCAAATGACACTTTATATAGAAAAATATTATAATCAATATATGATATAATCATAACTTTTAAAATAATAATTGTCGGTAATTTAACCGCTTTGTAAATTTATATAAAAATTTTCTTAATCTCAACAAACTTAATAGGTTTGTTACATATAATAATGTGAAATACAAATATTTCAACAAAAATGTGACATTGCAAATCTCTAGGAAATGTAGCGATGGGTTGTTTACATAAATTAATTTGATCTCAACAATAATTCAATTAACATACTGTAAATTTTTAACCGACATGCAACCTTTTGAATAATCGACAAGGCATTATTATATGCTTTAGTTTACACGTTGTAAATGTCACAATTTCGACATTCGTCAACTGAAACGCCATATTGCAATAATTCTTATATATTTTTTTAAAACGACATTCGACGTATTTATATTGTGTAACAACTATATCTTATGTGCAACATTTTTTTCGTCGATAAACGATAACTTTTGAGCATAAATACGAAAATCAATGTCAGGCCAAGTGGTTTTTTCACCCACGCGAATTCACAAGGATATTTGAATTGTTGTTCGTCGAATCGTTACCATTGTTTAAAGTGTATGTGAAACTAGTTACTATTTTCTATTTATGATATTTATGTGTTTTAGATGAGCGTTAAATTTCGCACGTATATAAAACTTTTTTATCAATTTTTTTTCGTTGAAAAATTTACAGTAATTCGAGCTTTTGTATATGTTTTAAAAGGTCAATACAGCAAATGGATTTATATATTGTAAAATTGCTTAAATTTGTATTTATACTTTTTTATTTGCAAAAACAAGTATTTGTATTGATAATTTAATACATTCGATTGATTTTCACGATTGAACATTTGAATTTTATACGTTTGTGATTTTAAAAGCCTACCTACCTAAAGCGTACCTTGGAATAATAAAAAAAATGCATCAATTTGTAAAATAACAATGACTCAATTTATACAAACGATTCACATAATTCTCATTAAAAATTTAAACAAAAAATTCTATAATTATCTACCTTACGAACAACAAATAAGGATATGTAAAATTAGTTGTACGTTAAAGTGATTCATTGTATGAACGGGAACCATAAGTTTCTTCGTAACTTCAGTTAGAACTCGTTTTGACAGATAACTAAACATAATATTTCGCACAAAAGCATTCTTGGAAGCTTGCAGATAAGATTCGATCATAAATTACACCATGATTTTTTCCTGAACGATATTATAGTCGTTTATGCGATACCGGATTTTCGCGGGGTTGCTGGGTCTATCGGAATACAGGTTTAGTCGATTCTATGCAAAAACGAGGGTCATCTTGAGAGTTAACGCGTCGTTTCCTTCACGATTATGTATAAAGATTTATTGTTTTCACAATAATTATGGAATTCCCATTTATATTGGGATACTAATTGATAATGTAAGATGTACGTTTGGCCTTTAAACCAATACTAGGGTATTCGGATAATTTTTATATTTTACAATTAGATTTAAGAAAATGCAAATGAGGTCTAATTTTGCTTATTTAGTAAATTTTGTATGTGCATATATAAATTTTGTAAAATTTTTCGATTGTTTACTATTCGTTTTCAATATATTATATGTGGTACCCGGGTACTTTGATGTCTGATGCTGACTTATGTCAAATTTTAATGTCAATATATTATACTCGTATAATATAAAAAACATGAATAAAAAGTGTCAAAGAATATATAGCGATAAAGTATATTGACTCATGAGTAATTAGTATAATTATCAGTGAGTTTTATTTTTAATTATTTTATTATGTTCATAATAAACGATATGAAGAGAGGAAAAATTAAAAACACCATTTTGTGTATTTTTTTAACTTAAAATTTAGACTGAATTATTTTCGTTTGACAAGTTCAACTTCAAATGAATTTTTAAAATTCAATATTTATTATACGTGATTTTCATAATTCACATACATCGTATAAGTCGTTTTTTCGAAAGTGGAATAAGTTCAATTTCAGAAAAAAAATTGGTTATCATTCATTTTGGTTAGCTATATCTAACCAAAAAATATTATACATCAACTAATTTTTTTCCGCAAACGAACTTATACCACTTTCGAATAAACGGCTCATATAAAAAAAACTAATTTTTTATCAAACTTTCAAATCGATTTTAAATTCAAACATACCAACAAGACTTCTAACATCGAAAACACTAACCAATTACCCGACAACACTCCCAACAATAACAACAGAACTCCCCTCGCGGGTAATTCTTATGATTCATCGCCACGAAAGTTCCGTGGACGATCTGGTCTCCGAGATGACCAGACCTTGGATTCGGATACGCGAGGATATAAAGCCACCGACGATGAACTCTGGCGGATCATTTCATTTGCGGCCATCGAGATGAAAGCCGCTCTAGTCCTGGTGGTGTTGGCCATTGTTGGCGATTGCAGGTCTCATCTTCATCTCGGACACCACCATGGTCATCTGAAGGGTGTTTTGCATGGTATTTTTTCAATTTGTTAATCGCTGGTTTCGTTTATTAGCATTTGTTTATTATTGATATTAATTAGATATTCTTCTTGATCGTTCTCATTATTTATTTTTCAAATTGATTATATTGAATGTGTTAGAATATATATACCGATCTTCTTTTTACACGGAGGATACGTTCCAGAGACTACCGTGTAAAAAAATGTATGGTAACCGTATAAAAATTGGAGATAGGTTCCATCAGTATATTTGGATAGAACATCCATTCAAATGCACTTTATAAAAAATGTGTAATATGAAAAAATTTCGTCATGTAAAGTCATCAAAAACATCGATTTTTTTTTATTTAATTACTATAATTACGTACACATAATTATAACAGTATACTGGCCTACACGGAGTTTTACCATCGTGGCCTATTTTTGTTTTTATTTATTTTTATATCGTGTTAAAGTGAAAAAACCGTGTAAAAAAATAATCGGGTCTTCTTCCTTGAACCGTGTAAAATGAGGATTGGATATATTTAATATAATACTAGTAATAAAATAATTTATTACAGTTATTACTCAAATTCAACATTTTACACTTCAAATTCAACTATAGGAAAGAATTATTAAGACCGTTGGCAGAGTAATCAATAAAATTCATTACTATGAATTCTTGTTGACTTTGAAATGTAAAACGTTGAATTTGGAGAATAAAAACTGCATTAGTTTTGTTAGGTGATTGAAATTTTATTATTCTGAACATTTTTTTTCTAAACATTTTATTCTAAACAATTTTGCGTAAACAGGATAAATATTGCATTAAATGTTTTATAAGTTCTTGTATCGATATACTGACCTTTTATGATATACTGACCTATCGAGAAACTGATCTATTTTTCAAGATTTTTATTATATTATTTTAAATACGATTATATTATAATAAAATTATATTATTCAAACGACTGCTATGATATTTGAATTGCATTTTAGACAAAACAGTTTTTTTATATTCTAAAAAAAAAAGGGTTTTAATCTTTTATTTAATCGTTAAATTAACAATTTCGTATTAAAAATTTATATTAATTTGTTTTGACCAATGGAATATATATTTATGTGTGAATTAGTAAATATTATAAATTTTTATAGAGATTATCGATCGTAAAAAATGGATTTTAATTTTTGTATAAAGTTATCGAAAGTATAAAATTATTTTTATCTATTAAAGCTTTATGAATTATTGATGAATCATTGTTCGGTGTCGAACTTATTTACAATGCAGCAGACATTGTGCATTTTATTTTTTAGTTTTTGCATAATGAGCGAATTGTTTAACTTATTATAATGTTACATTCGATTTCACTATTTTATTTTTTGTTCAAGGAGTTTTGTTTACGAAATAAAATATAATTTGTATTACTTTTTTTAAACTTGATTATATATTGATACCGATTGAAAAATCAAGCTTATGCGTTGATGTACATATTATCTTTCCTATAAATATACATACATTGCATTTATGATGAACGTTTCGCTTGTAAACAATTCAATAAGTGTTCGTACTAAAAATACTCGAAAAATCAATTTTTTTATTTGACGAATCTTCGAACAAATATTGTCATTACTGTATTGAACAAAAAAATCTCAAGTGACGTTTTTATTATTTTTAAATTATTTTATGATTTTTATTATAGGTGATTCATTATCGGGTAGTGGAACTATAGGATTAGATAGTGGAAAATCCGGTGCCTATGCCGGATCTGGAAGCTATTCTCAATCGAGTTCAGGAAGTTACGCTTCTTCGAATGCTGGAAGCTTCAGTTTTAGTGGTTCTGGTGGATTGGGAGTAGGCCATAATGGAGGAATCGCTGGTGCAGTTGGAGATACTTTAGCTGGAGCTTCAGCTGTAGCTGGAGCAGCAGCCGGAGCAGCAGCTGGAGCATTATCTGGCGCAGTTGCTCCTATGTTCGGCATAAGTGGAGGAATAGGTTCTGGTGGACATTACGGCTCTTCTGGTATCTCCGGAACTGGAGTTAGTTCTGGTGGACACTATGGAGGTTCTAGTGCCTCTGGAACTGGATTTGGTTCGGGTGGACACCATGGTGGTTCCTATGGTGCTGGATTAAGTTCTGGTGGACATAATGGAGGTTCTTCTAGTTTCTCTGGTGCTGGAGCAACCAGTGGATCGTTCGCTGATGCTTCTTCTGGTGCTATTACTGGCATTGCAGGAGGACATCAATCGAATTTGAATACTGGCGGATCTTATGGAGGAGCATCAATCGGAGGAACAGGAACAGGAACTGGAACCGTTGGAGTGAGTCATTTGACAACTAGCGCTGGATCCGATGGAAATAAATATAATCAAGACTACTATAATCAAGAAAAAATACATGGGGGTCCAGGTGTTTCTGCTGGTTCGGGAGCTTTTGCTGGTTCCGGAAGTTTTTCAAGTGCAGGTACTACGGGAACAAGTGGGTCACACACAGCCTCAAGTCACGATTATAATAATAATGGAAACGTATATCAAAGCTCTTTATCGGGTGGAATCGGATCAGATCAGAAATATGACGATTTTAGTCAACAGACCAATATTTATGATAATAAACCTGATAAAATTTCAAGTGGCTCATCAACGACATCGCTTTCTGGAACGTCTGGAAATTCTGGCTCTGGTCTTTATTTAGGAATTCCAGTCGGACAAAAATTCCCAAATAAAGATACTAAACCAAACACCTCATTTGGAAATACCGGAACATCTTCAACTTCAGGTACTCAATCAACTGGTTCTTCATCTGGATACTACAATGGAGGATTCAGTGGCACTTCTGGAATTTCAGATGTACAAAAACCAGTGATAGAAACTCATAAAGATACCCCTGCTCCAGGATTTCAAACAACTGTTGTAAAGGATCAGAATTCGGTAGGAATATCAATTACAGGTACACAGTCTACAGGAGCGAATTCAGGATATTATACGGGAAGTTCAGGATCAAATAAATACCCTGGCACTGTAGGTGTAACCACGCATGGCGATAAATATAATTATCCTACATCTAGTCCTTCAGTTGGAATTTCAGGAAGCATTGGAAGTTCTGGAAGTGGTTATAAACCAGCAGATAATAAAAAACCCGATTATTATGGAGGATCTTTCGGTGGTTCTCCAGGAACAATATCAGCAACTGGTCCAGCATCAAGTAGTGGTGTAACATCAACAATAACTGGCTCTTCTGTTCATAGTGGTAGTAATGCTGGATCTATTAGCGGAAGCTACGGCGTAAATTATAACAAACCTGCAAGTTTCGGTGGTTCACCTGGAGTGATTTCTGCTACGGGCACAGCACCAAACTATGGATCACCTTCTTCAGTTGGTACTGGTACCCATTCAAAACCACATGGGTTCGGTGGGGCTCCAGGAATAATATCAGCAACTGGCTCAGCACCCAATCACGGAACATCTATTGTAGGAACAACAACTGTGACTGGAACTTATGGTGATTCTGGAAGTCATATTAAACCTACTTTCGGAGGGGCTCCTGGTGTAATATCAGCCACTGGCTCAGCAGCTAATCACGGGATATCTAATGTAGGTACATCGACAACAGTGACTGGAACTCATGGTGGTTTTGGAAGTCATACTAAACCTACTTTCGGAGGAGCTCCTGGTATGACTTCTGCGACTGGCTCAGCAACAAATCATGGAACAACTAGTGTAGGGACAACAACTGTGACTGGAACTTATGGTGATTCTGGAAATAATAACTACCCTTCAAACAATCAAGTACAAACTAGTGTCATATATGACAAAAACAAGCCTGAACATTATGACGGTCCATTTGGAGGAGCGCCGGGTGTTATTACTGCCACAGATACAGTTTCAAATCAAGGAATAATTACTGGTTCATCAGTCATTTCTAAACCTGGATTGCAAGTTGCAGTAGTTTCATCAAAACCAGGGCATCCACAACATAGTGGATCATTCGGATTACATGGGGTTACATCTAATCCTACTAGTACGGGATCATATGCTGGAAGTGGTGTATCTGTGAAGCCTGGAAGTAGTGGTAATGGTGGAAATTATTTCAGTTCTACAGGAAGTCATACATCATCTATTTCTGGATCTAATAGCGTAACTAGTAGTGTTAGTGAAACTGATGATATTTTAGATAGAGAAATTTACCGTAAAAAACTAGGATACTATAAAGGGCCATTCGGAGGTGCACCAGGTATTATAACTGCTACAGGCCCAGCTGTAAATGTTCCGAATCATCTTGTTTCTGGAAGTGTTTCCACTTCATTGAGTCATAATAAACAAACAGGCGGACAACATACAATTACAAGCGGATCATATAAACCAGAGTCAGGAAGCACACATGGATCAGCACAAGTAGGTGCGAATATTGGCTTGATTTCCGGTAGTGATTCACACTCAGGAGCAACATCACAAAGTGGAGCCAGCTCTTTTGGAGGATCTACATCACACACTGGAACAGGATCATATGGTGGAACAGGATCACTTGGTGGAACTGGATCTATTGGGATAGGAACAATGCATATTGGAGTAGGATCACATACAGGAACTGGATCATATGGTGGAACAGGTTCTTTTGGAGGAGCTGTATCACACACTGACACTGGATCATACAGTGGAACTGGTTTTCTTGAAGGAACAACATCGCATATAGGAATTGACACTCATGGAAATGGTGTGTCACATACAGGAACTGGATCATATAGTGGAACTGCAGCTATTGGAACAGGGACGTATACTGGAGCAGATAATCTTGAAAATACAGGATTGCATACAGGAACTGGATCATATGGAGGAGCAGGCTCTTTCGGAGGATCTGCATCACACGCAGACACTGGATCATACAGTGGAACAGGTTCCGCATTACATACGGGAAGTGGCTCTCTCGGTGGGGCAGGATCTTTAGCAGGAACAGGCACGTTTGGAGGATCAGGATCACACTCTGGATCATATGGGGCAAGTGGACTTGGCTCATATGGATCAAGTCCTTCTCATAGTGGAGCTGGTTCTTATGCTGGATCATCTTCCGTGAGTGGAGCTGGCTCTTATGCTGGATCATCTTCATTAAGCGGAGCAAGCTCGTTCGGAGGTGCGTTATCTCATAGCGGTTCAGGTTCTCATGGAAGTTCACATCATTTGGATGGGTCGCATGGGGTGAAAGGATCATTATTGGGAGGAATTTTGGGATCTGGAGGCATCGGAGGATTATCTGGTTCAATCGGACTAGGAGGTGTTTCTGCAGGAGTTCATGCAAGTGCAAGTTCTTCAGCTAGTTCAGGTAATTATTTCCCAATCAGTCTTATTTAATCTTTTTTCATTATAAATATTACCTTGAACATTTATGGTGTTTGCATTTCGCAAAGAGGTTTATCATTATTGAAAATTCGATATGAAAAAATAAATGAGACATTAACGTATTTTTCACGGTTCGATAAGATACCCATAGTGTCGTTAATAAAGGCTGGTCTTATTTGGAAAATATTTAATTTTCGTTATCTATAAAATCGTTAAGTTAAATACATACATATTTTTAATATTTTCAGGATATGGAGCGAGAAATTACCGATCGCACGGAATTTTTTAAAATTTTAAAGAAATCGATAATTGATTGTGATAACTGCAAACTGAGTGAACGATGAATATGTGATATATCATATAAGATGTTTATTTTTTAATATAATATATTGAATGCTTTCATAAATTTTATGTATTATAAACCTTTTATTTGAAATTATAAATAGTATTTATGAACAAAATATTTTTTTATGAAAATATATTTAAAAAAATAATAGCGTGTTTTATTGAGTTTAGTTAAAGAAAACATTTACAAATAAAAAAAGAAAGATACATATTCAATTTTTAAATGCATACACATAAATTTTATGACAACTTTTTTCAAACAAACCAAACTTGTTAAAGTGAAACCGCAAAAGGGTGTGAATTGATTTTTACTCAAAATTTTACCAATAGATGGACAATTTGAAAATATGTAAGTAATTTTCTTTTCGTGAAAATTAAAAAAAAAATCAAAAGTGAAAACTTTAGTAGAAATTTTAAACAAAATAAATAAATGCCCACCTAATTATTATATTATATAAAAATCGAATAAAAAAAATATGTACACATAAAAATAGAATTGCATAAAAAGACAACCTGCTAAGTATGAAAACTCGATAAATTACATTATCCAATAACACCTCGATACTAACACCAACTACAACCTATCAAAGTACCAACCGTCAACATACCTTCAACATGAAAGAAAGCATTTCATTCAAATCGATTGCTCAACTTCAGAAGCACCAAACCATCTTTCTGGTTGCGCAAGCTAGTTTTCTCGTGTTTGGTTTCCGCGGTGCGCCCAAATTCCGAAAAGTCGACAGATTTGTCAATCGTGGTTCTTGTTCAAACAGTACGCACACACGCCAAGGATTTCTTCCGCGAAGTGCAAATAAAGGTTCAGCATGGTATTTATACGGGCCGACCGACCTGAACGTGGAGTCAGTTCGACGACGAGTGGCTGTTGAGAACTTGAGGATATCCCTCGGTCGTCATGAGGGCTTTTCATGTGTTAGTTGTGTTAGGAACCGTTTTGGTTTCAGGTATGATATGTGTTTATTGGTTGTGTGATGATTTTTTTATACATGGAAAATTAATATTTATGATATTTTTATTTAATTGATATTTTATGAGGAATGAAAATTATTTATTTTCAGCTCAATGTTTGGAGGAGCGTTATGTGAGGGATGTGTCCGAATTATATTCGAGTCCCAATATTCAAACTAGACCATTATATAGACCACAGGAGAATTCAGAAAATTCAGGATATGATTATCCAAGACCAGCGCCTGCTCCACAGCCAATTCAGCCTATTGTAAGACCAGCAAATAGGCCCGAAATTATAATTGATCCAGTATATCCACAACCACAACCTCAACCACAACCTCAACCACAACCTCAACCACAAATCTCATATCTACAGCCTCGACCTCAACCTCAGCCGACATATCCTCAACCAGAATTTACACGTCCACAACCCATTTATCCACAACCACAAGTCTCATATCTACAGCCTCGACCTCAACCTCAGCCAACATATCCTCAACCAGAATTTACACGTCCACAACCCATTTATCCACAACCACAAGTCTCATATCTACAGCCTCGACCTCAACCTACATATCCACAACCTGAATTAACACGTCCACAACCACGACCTATTTACCCACAGACCAATCCCATATATACACAACCCCAGCCCGTATACCCGCAGCCAACTTATCCTCAACCTGAAGTGTTACTCCCATCTCGACCAGTTCCTGTCATTCCTGAACCAGAACTTACAACAAGGCCAAGCATTGGATATGATTACCCAAACCCGAACTCTGTAGATCGAGTTCAAGCCACAGGAGCAGCTACAGGAATGTCTGAAAAAATATTTTGGCCATTTACTAACAAATTCGGACCCCCAACGAACTCTTATCCAGGTTCGAACAATATTGGCTATCCCAACGGAAATTATCCACATAAATTCTCGTTCCTTGACTCATTGTTCCCTTTTAAAAATAATTATAATGGCCAAAGAATAGAGGCTTCGTCTAATCAAATAGCGTCTACTTCCAATTTCGATCAAGGATTCAATAATATCGGAAACAATGCAGTTTCTTCAGGTGGAGATAATGGATACGATTATCCGAACCCCAACGAACAAAAACCACCTTTTGATCTTCCTGGAGTGATACAATTTAGAAAGGAACCAAGTAATCTGAAATAAAATAAGCTTTATTGGAATTTAATGACTTGAAGAATTAACTTCATCAAGTTTCATACATTATTGATCTATCGACGATTTGAATATGCAATGTATAATATTTTCGTGCCAAAAACTTTGTAATTATTCAATTGACAATAAAAATTGTATTTTTAAGACCTTATTTTATTTATTATTTTTAAAAACATATTTTTTTCATTCAATTATGTCAATATTAGAATAATCAATGTTATTTATTATTTTATTATTATTATTTTCCCTTTTTTATTTATTTTAAATTACTTAAACAAACATACGATCTTATTACGGTAAAACATGTTCTTAAAGAATTTACCAAACATGATGAATGAAAATTCATGATTTTTTTAAAGCGAAAGTTTTCCAGTTTTTCATGTAGTTAAAAAAATGTTAACATACATGAATTTTTATTGATGTTTCGAGAAAGTAACATAGAGTTTGTTCAATTGAATCCAAACAAGACAGTTTTATGACCGGAAAATTCTCAAATTCTCAAAAATTTCCTCAACCGAAAATTAAAAAAAAAGCAAACTAGTGCGAAAATAGAAAGCTCTATGGCATCATATCAATTGTATCGGTTACACGTTATGAATGGCCTCTAATTAACAAACATGTGATGGCTAGGTAAACCGTACAACGATTTCCATTCGATCTGTTCGTAATTGCGTCATTACGGTTCACACGTTAATTTAGTCGAACAATAAACAGCGTGTCATCTCCGGGACGAGTTGCAAATTTCCGTTACAATTCCGAAAATTGCATTCTGATCCCCACATAAACGTCTCAACAATAATTTATTATAAGAGTGACATTTGCATACGGTTGCATAACGGCGTTGGTATTGGACTTAGCATGCAAACGGCAACGGCATTGAAAAGTGTCAGATGGCCACGCCCGCTCGAAGAGCTCGTCTTCCGATCAAAGGTGGACTTCTTGGAGCCGGATTTGGATCCTTAAAGGTCGCCGGTGTGCCCACGCAATTGGAGGACGCGAACAATTGCGATCATGGCGGGTAAAACCGGTCAAATGTCACACATAAGACCGGTCACGACGAAGGTCGGTCCTAGCGGGGTTTCGAACCATTATGAGAATAACTGTCAAATTTATATTATGTGAAATTTTTATGTTTTTTAATAAATTTTAATTTTGTTTGCATAATTTATTATGTGCCGATTGTATTTGAATTAGTTTTAGCTTAATTTGATAAATATTTATTTTCGAAATTTATAGAGACATCTATGTGCGAATTTTCATTTTAAATTTGAATTGATGGGTAAATATTGTCTGATGTTCGCATATAAATTTGTGCAAATATGTTTGTGCAAATCGATGTTGTCACAATATTTTTTCTATTAAAATGTATATACGTGGAAGTTTTTTCAAATATTTATTCATTCCACGTTGGTTTTTTCCAATTATTTTGTTTTTTAAAGTTGATTATGATAATTTTATACTGGTGAAAATTTATTTTTCAACTTAAACAAAATTTATTCAATTCAACAAAGTTATATAATAAAACAACAACGGTCGCTGTAAACAGTTTATTTAGTAAAAAACTAACTTATCAAATTACATCCATTATAATACTAGATTTGGTTTGTTACAAATCAAATACTATCACTATTTTTGTATATTAATCAATGTGTAATAAATGCACCACTATCCATTAACCACAAAACCTCCCCTAAAGAGACCTACAAGGAGAAACAGTTACCGAAACATCCATTAACTACAATCAATATTTACAATTATGGTACTCGTTAAAAAAACAAATGGTGCAAGAGCGGAAAGATTGGCACACAGAAATTTTTTTTTTATATAGATTTTTTATTTAGAATTTTCCAGTTTGGGCCGTGTAATGGACTTTACCATCAGAATCTACAACTGACGAGGAGCTTGAAAAGACACCATTTCCTCCTGTTGAGGTACCAGCAACGCCAACTCCGGTAACTCCTTCATCACCAAAACGGTTATATATCCTGTAAAATAAAAACAATAATAATTAATAAATGATATAGTCCGAGACTTGTCTAATTTCGTGATAGTCGGAATAAAGTTTATTTTTAAAAACAATGCCAAAGTATTTTACAATCAGAGAACTATGTTGTATGTTTAATGAAAGTTTGCTACTATACACATACACGAATTCATAATGACATAATTTATTGATAACACAGGTATGCATGGGTAAAATTTTCGGAAATTGAATAATGCTTTCTTATAGATTTCAAGGTGCAAATTAACAGAAAAATAATTTAAAAAAATCAAGATCTACTTAACCGATTTTGATGAAATTTACAATACCTATTTATACAATACGATTTTCTTGATTGGATGGCATGTTAATATAATAAGTTATAATTTTTTTTAAACTCAAAATTTCGATAAAAAAGGATTTTTTTATTTTTCTTATATCTAGAAAACCTTACATGATAGAAGAAACAAATACCATATTTGAATTCAGCACCCCAAAATTACCAAATATAGATACCTTTTAAACAAAAAAAATCAAAAAGGTCAATTTTGCATACTTATGTAATCGTTGACGTATGATGGTATTATAGACATGTTTTGCAACGATTTATTTTGTTTTTTCGCCACGCGGAGTACAGGCACGATTCAGATAAGTAAAACAATGTTTTAATAAAAAAAAAATTACTGTCATTAGATAGAATAGGAGTATATGTATATAAATGTTTATAGCATCTTTTTATTAAAATATTTACAGGGATAAGTATTATTATAGCCTTAAGAATCTGAGAATTATTTTAGTATTTATATTAAGTTAATAACTTTACGTTTTAAGATAAATTACAAATACAGGGTCTTCCCCGGGACTTTTATAACTTCTAATCGGATTTAAAGTGACTTAGATTCAAGATAGAAAAGTGAGAGTGATACCATTCCGAATAAAATCGGCTACAATTTTTTTTAATTTTTTTTTTTTTTTTTAGAGGGGGAGATAAAATTTGAGGGGGGGGTAAAAATGAAAAATAAATTGTAGCCGATTTTATTCGGAATGGTATCACTCTCACTTCTCTATCATGACTCTAATTGTAAGTCACTTTAAATCCGATTAGAAGTTATAAAAGTCCCGGGGAAGACCCTGTAACTGTTGCACAGGCATCTAATAGTCGGTACTCGTCGGTATTGATGAAAATATTCATTGTTAAAATTTTTTTTTTCCATTTACTTCTGTTTTTCTTGAAACTTCGAAAAGTATTTAAATAAAATCACCAGTTATTTTGAAAAAAATATTTTTAATGGTAAATCTTCCATAAAATTTCAATGTTAATCTTTTGATTAACAAAAAAATAATATCACGAAACTTTTCTCAAAATTGATAATATTACGAAATTATACGACCATTATCACGGAATTAGCAATTATATCACGGAATTAGACGTCTCAGATTCGATCATTTGAGTAGATGTCACACAAAATTGGTCATGAATTACAACAACTAAATAATGATTCGATGAAAAAGAAATTTGATGCTTTATTAGGCCTTGTATTAATTATTTTACAATAGAATACAAGTTAATGACAAATAAGCGCTTATTATCACGAAATTAGACAAGTCTCTCCTATAGATATATTTTTATTGACGAATTATTTAACTTAAAATGAAATTTCAAGAATACATTAAAAATTTGAATCTTATCGATTATCTACGTTTGTTTAAGCGTTTCCTCTTTTGACTACAGTTATTTGAAATGTTATCGTCCTGTAGTCCCGTACTTCCGGCTTCGTTTTATTATTTTGAAAAGCTCGTACACGTTATTTTAGATTTTATACGACTTTTTGTTCGATCGGTTATTTGTATTGTAGTTTTTGTGGACACATTCCGAAAGGTGAATGCTTCGTTGCGCAACGTTGACCGCGAAAATGGATTCGTTTCCATTGAATGATATTTACAAATAGTTTACAACTTTTAGACTATTTTAAACGATTTTTTTTTGAATTAGATATCCTTTGAAGATCTACGATTCCTATAATCAAATTCATTTGAAATTCGATGAAAAAATGTTAGGATTCGTTTCCATTGATTGATTTTGACAAAAAGTCAAACTTTTTGACTTTTTTAGTATTATGATAATTTAAAAAAAATATTGATGACTAATGTATTTATCTTTGATCAAAATTAAAATTCGAGATCAAGATTCAATGATTAAGAATAAAAAACGTTTACATAGTTAATGAATTATTTGATTATAAATCGATTTTAATTTAAACAAAATATGTTTTTCTACTTTATAAAGATTCAACTATCGGAAAATTATTCCAAGTAGACAAATTTAATAACATATCTAAAAAAAACCAGTTAACCTTGATTTGTTATTAAGGTAACATCAAATATGGGAAGAATATTGTTTAGCAAACTTGTTTACAACAACAACCCAAAAATAATTTAAATATGTTTTTTCAATGAAAACAACAAACAAGGGCTTATAATTGATTGACGATCGAATAACCTTTACTTTTCTTAACAAACATCATTTTTTTTATATAATAAAAACATTCTAACAATCCATACATACGATCTTCCGACATTAATTTACAAAATACATTGATTTAAAGTCTGCCTACAGATTTAATCATTTCGCACGAAGTCGCAAATCGATGACAAACAAAACCGAAAATAATCATGCTGCAATTATGATGTCATTGAGAAAAAGCGAATACGTGCACTTTTCGTCAATGAAAAGCTTTCAGACGGTCACGATTTTCGGAAATCACGAACTTCCACGTCATATTTTACCCGAATCTACATATATGAAAAACACGTACATATGTCTATTTACGTTAATGATCAAATAATCGCCACGAATTATGTATGAAAACACGTAAACGTTATACAACCGTTGGAATGTTTGAATTTCTCACGTAATTCTTAGGATTTTTGAACTGTTTTGATAATGCGAATATGTATATATTGCGGTTTCGAAGCGATATTTCAAAAGAATTCATAAATTTTATAACCGACTAAAAAATTAAACTTGTTTCTAGTCTTGACTCTAGTCATTGACCTGAACATTATTTTTTTTACAAATAAACGATTCCATTACACTAGGTTCTCTTTTTATGCGGTAGATGCGTTCCGTTCCGCATAAAAAAAATCGCATAAAAAAAGGTATGAAAAAGTGAAACTGCTATATTAAATATACCTAAAATCGCATTAAAAAAATGTATTTCTATTAACAATGTACTCTTAGTTAAGTTACATACATTTGTACGTTCATATAGTCCAAAAACAAATATTAAAAAAAATATTGTATTTAAAAAAAACCGCATAACTCTGAATTCGCATTAAAATAAACCGCATAAAAAGAGAATCTAGTGTAGTCAGTTTTTTTCGGTAAACTTCGACGTTAATCCTTATTAGTTAACGAGCGGTAGGCCCGATGTTATAACATCGCACGCGTGATTTGAGGAAAAATTTTGAAAATACAATATAATGACAGTATATTTACCCGTTGAATATAGTTGAAAATGTGAAATGTTTATTTAATTTATTATATAAAATATTATAGAATATTTTGTAGATATTACAATATTTATTTTAATTTAATATTAATTAATCTAATAAAGCATAGATTTCCACATCACCCAGGAGGTACTATGCTAGATGCTTTACATTTTTTTTAATGTGGGAAAATTGCCGAATTAAATTTCGAAGTTCAAAATCATCTTCCTTGTTCACCAGATCTCGCGCTATCAGATTTTTATTTGTTTATGTTCTTGGAGCACTCACTAAGGGAAAAAGTTAACAGGGTGAAAAATTTAGAAAACCATTCAAATTCATATTTTGCATCAAAGCCTTCCATATTTTACAAAAAAGGGATCGAAAGTTTAAAAAAAATGGATTTTTTCCGGTACCCCTAATATAATAATCAAAATAAAAATTACTTAAATTCAAATGTAAAAAAAATATTTATAATTCAAATTCAAATAAAAAACAAAAATTTCCAATTTCGAACAGTGCATAATTTCTAGCGTGAAAATATGAACGCTGAAATAGTCCTTAACGCACATTGGCAAAGGATCTAATTCAGTGCATAATTTCTAGCGTGACAATGTGAACCAAAAGAGTCCTTATTGCACATTGGCAAAGGATGTAATTCAGTGCATAATTTCTAGCGTGACCCCACACACACACACAGACAGACAGACAGACGGACAGAATAGCGCTATTATTATATGGAGGATATATAATATACTTACACATGACCGGATTGATATCCAGGTTGATTATAACTGCCTTGATATACAGGAACTCCTTGACTCAAATACGGATCGTATCCAGGGCCTGAAATATTGTAATAAATAATTAAAAATGACTTGAATTTTATTGAAAAATTAAATTTGATAAAACCTACTTCCGCTACTGACGGAAAATGTCTGCGTTTGTCCATATCCATTTCCACTTGAGCTGGAAGAACTGGACGATGAAGAAGCACTGGCCGTGCCGAAAGCACTTCTTTTAGCTCGTAGACCTCCGAAAAGAAGAACTGGAGCTGATTCGTGGCCGAATTTGTCAATTGTATAAAAAGCCTTTGGAACGTAATAAGCTACGTCTGAAATTCAAATAATCTTTATTTAATTTAAATTCAATCAGAGTTGTTGACGTGGAAAGGAAATCATGTCTCAGAAATTCAATGGAAATGTCCGAAGAGAAAATAAATAAAAAACAGACTAGTTACATATGCTTAGTATGTGAGAAATACGATCGTGGTTTGCATTCGATTAACATTGGAATTTTTCGAAAAATTCCACGAATTCAATTGAAAATCAAGTATTCAGCATGTTGTGTTAATGCAGAGTGGATAACGTTTGTTCAAAATACCAGCATCTTATTTATAAAAATTAAAGAAATCATTTACACTTACAAAAACTAATTATATAAGGCTGGTGCATAAGTTTTTACATATTTTTTCGTTGGTCAAATATTTTTCGCCTTTATCTGAACCAATGAATAAAATCGGAAGTCGAATTATTCTTATACTTCCGTATTCTTAGTCGAATACTTCCTTTTCAGTATCTGTTAAGTTTTGGCCTAGCCAGTGAATAATAAATAGCCCGTAGAAATTTTTGAAATGCCTAATAATAATGTATACTTATGGCATTTTTCATTGTACTCATTTTGTAAAAATAATAACGCGACCGCGGCAATCAAAAATACTTGTAATGTATACAGTAGAGATAAAATTAAAGTTAGAATTACTCAGTTGTGGTTTTCACGGTCAAGTTAAAGTCAAGATCTAGATTATTTTCTTATTTAGGTTATTACAAAATTTCCTTTGTGGAGAAAATTTTATGTTAATACCAGGATTAAAAACAGCTCTTGATTCATTTTTCAGTTTGAAATCTGAAGATTTTTATAAAAAAGTATATTTATGCTTGTAGAAAGATAAAAGGTTATTAGCACTAACAAAACCATATAATTGATTAAAATAATCAAAATTTATTAAAAATTAACATTTAATCATTTGATAAAAAATATGTAACAACTTATGCATCAGCCTTATATAACGAAACATCCAAAAAGGACATGTTTAGAAAGTCAAAACTTCTTACATAAATAAAGCCGAATTTCAGTACATATTGTATAATAAATATATAATAGCAAACTCATAGAAAGTCGATTTGAATATTTTATTTGTGTCCGAAAAACGCGGCGCGAATTTCAATACGAATTGACCCATCAACATATATCCATAAATAATCGAACGATGTTGTTTCTTTGAGAAAAACCCGGTGTTAGATGACGTCATGTTAGTAATGTGAGTCAAGAATCATCCGCGAAGGATAAATCGTGATTTGGAGTCATCAGAATACGTCAGTTTCCACCTGAGATCTTTTGATAAGAATCTTAATTTTTTAAAACGATTAAAAAAACATTTTGCATTGGAATGATTAGGGAAATGTGTATTGTTAATGGTGATGAAAAAATGATTGAGATGATGATTGCTATCGATTCTTAATTATGTATTCAATGGATTTAATGTTGAAGTCTTGAAATTGCGTCAAACTGGTTCTATACAATTTTATAGAAATACATTTTAAATGTTAATAAAGTTTTGCAGAATATATAAATTGAACTACTCCGGTGTTTGTATTTAAATTTAAATTGTTTTAGTGTTCTTTCGATAATGAATATGTGTGAAATGTTTGAATTCAATATATAAATATGTTATATTGAATGTTATAAATATAGCATAATTTTCGAAGAGTTTTAATATAAATTTAAAAGCATAAAATAAAAAATCTATATATAACTATTAAACTGTTTTTAGAAAAAATACATGCGTATATATAATACTAAACTACACACACTAAAAAAAACCGTATAAAAAAATTCAAGAACACATCAAATTGTTTAAATAATAGTTTAGCACACGAATTTGTACATATTTTTTCTCATATTCTCATACGAATTATAAGACAGAATCCTTTTATACAAAAAATAAAAAATAGTTTAATTAGTATGTATAACCAAAAAAATTATTGATCATCAAAGAAAACATCAGTGATACAAAAAAATATTATAATAGAGAAATTCACAGATTTTTTTTTTATTTCAAAATAAACCTAGTAATATAAAATCTTATATACCATCAAATAATTAACGTTTAAAAAGAACAATTTTCCCCAAAATCACAACAACATCAAGAACAAAAAAACAACAAACAAAGCCTCATCCAATTAACACTCACCAGCGAAGGCGACAGCCAACACCAACGGCAGCAGCAGTACGGTGACCTGAAGACTCGCCATGATGGACTGGCCACAGCCTCTCGCGCCTCTTCTTTATATAAACGACGTGCGCCATCTTTGCTGTTGCAAAAAAAGACGTCGGTGTGGAAATGGAGGCGCGAAGAGCTGATGACCACTGGTCGTATCGTCACGCTTGGTTGGAGTTGTTTTTGTTGCCGAATGTGCTTTGAGCTTAGGAAGGCTTTGTTCGATTCGAATTTTGGGTTTGAGTGAGTATTTTCAAAGCTTTGGTGGTTGTTATGAAATTTATGATTGGTGTTAAATCAATCGGTTTATCATCATATGCCGCCTATTAATTATCCATTGCAGGGAAAGGTCTCGTTAACTAGTGTGCTTAAAGTAGTAACTTATTAATTATTAGTCTTATTACTAGTGTACTAAGTAACTTTACATAAACTTTACATCAACTTTATATCAATTTTATATTAACTTTACATCAACACTATATCAACTTTGTATCAACCAGTGTACTTAATTTAGGCTGTATCTTATTGTGTTAGCCCAGTGCGTGTTGATAAGGGGGCATCGATTTATGTTGATTGTTACCGTAAGCGGCAATATTTGGGGTCAGTGGATGACTTTGAAGTTTAAAGCATTTTTTAGGTTTCGTGAGGTTTCGATTTAAATTCCACTGGTTGTTATTAAATTTATGATCAGCAGATAAAGTTTTTTAATGCGTCAATTCTAGTGATTGTCAAAGTTAAGCGTCAAACGATACAGTTATTAAATAACTGCAAATTCGGGAAAAATGGTATGTAGAACTGAATTTCAATAATTTGTTTTGAAAAAAATTGTATCAGCTTCATAGAATGCATCGATTCTTAATGATTGTTTTAATAAGGTCAATAAAAGACTACAGAATTGGAATACGTCATTTGGGAAAATTATTTTTTAAGATTCAAACTGTTCATAAATTGCATTTCTTTGATCATCACGTAGATGAATAAAATTCAATGATATTAAAAAAGTTTTTCGGATTGTTCTTCTATATTAAATAACACATTAATTTTAATAATACAAAGCTTTAAAAATACTCATACATAAATACCACGTTTGATTTCTCAAATTATACAAAAAAAAATAGAAAAACCATGCGATTTCCAAAACGCAAACAACAAACGCGTCGCTGGAAAATCTGGAAAAACATCCTAATGATTATCGATCAACAATTAAATTGAATTTCAATTAGGTCAACACTATACAACCTTCGTGCGAAATTAGCCACGGTCTTCACCAACATACGGCGGAGAAACGACCGGGAAAATTCGCGAATAATACGAAGCGCAGCCATTTCGCGGAATCGGCGGAATATTCGTGGCGAAAATTAAATAGAAAATGCTAATTATCTTGCAGAGATGACACGAGATTCGGAAAAAAACGAAAACGTTGAAAAAAAAACGCAACGGATCGATTGATCACGCTCGTTCGTGCAAAAAAACGCGAAAAGCCAATCGGTCGCGGTTTTGTCTGATTTTGAAGGAAACATCCAGAAGGACGATTTGCTAAATTGAAAAATAAAATGATTAGATGAGTTCATTGACGATTGAAAAAATACTTGAGGATTTTATTCATTCTTATTTTATATGGAATATAATTTATTTTTTCAATGGAATATTATTTTTATTACATTTACATACATAGATCAAGTAAGTAAAATTGGAAAATTTACTCACTCATAAACATATATAATATTTAAAAACATTAAGTAAAAGTTCAAAATAATTTTGATCAAATCGATAATTTTCACGATATAATAGGCTATCCCGTAAGTCGTGTCGTATTTTGAATGAAAGATGAAATTTTCAATAAAAACTTTATTTAATAATTTTTAATTTAAAATATAATTATTACAATTATTTAACACTTATGTCCACCTTTTTGTCAAGTTTTCGATCTCCTTTTTGTAAAATTGTATCAGTTATGAATCAAAATATTCGGAAAGTCCCTTTTTCACCTCCTCTGCATTTTAAAAAAAAATTTTCCATCTAAATAATTTCGTAATAACCTGAGAAAGTGGTAATCCGATGACGTAAGATCCGGAGAATACAGAATATGTCGAATTGTCTCCTACCATAATACATACCATAATTTTATCTTTCGTGATTTTCAAAATATATGGATGCGGCCATATTTTCCGCCTCTATTGTATGCGGCGTCTATTTTTCTTCTTTTCACACCTTGACAATATTTTTCATGTGTTCATACATACTTGACCTATAGTATCATAGATTGTCACCAATTTTTTGAATAGTTGCAGTTGGATATGTTTCAACTTCGGCTTTTAAAATATCTTCATTCACTTCTAGGGCGGTTTTTAAAATAAAAACTTTCCGATCAAAACTTCTTGAACCATTTCTGACATGTCTGCACCTCCAAAAAACATCGCCTAGTAAATCGCGAATAATTTTTATCGCAACAGTTTCACTTTTTCTTCAATAATTGATAAAACATAGAATAGCGAATAATTTTTTCACTCGGAATAAACGTTTATATTTGCAAAATGGCTTTAAAAATAATTTTATGCGATAATATACGTTTATGAGAATGTCTGCGATCAATGTAACACAAAACATGTGATGAGAAGTCGACAAACACGAAAAAGACTATCATAAATACGACACAACTTAAGGGATTAGCTAATATATCACAATCACGTATTCTGTCGAAAATTCAATTCGAAAACTTTTCGTTTACAAAATGGTTAACGATTAAAAACACAACATTAACTTCGGACGAAACCAGCAATAATTTAACATCAATATATGTATGTTCTGTTAAAAATGCAACACAATGCACAAGATATCAATTTTATTCTGAGCACGTTTCACTTCCAGTGCGAATCAATTACAGTTCCGTTAGAACCAAATACAATTGACATACATTTCGATTTAACAAGAATGTCTATTATTACTATTTCGGAATTTGAATTCTGGACAGTTAAAAATAATTAACATTCCAAAATCAACTCGTCAATCATTTGATAATCAATCACTTATTTATATCTATCAAAATTTTGATGATGTGGTGCATTTTATTATGCCGTATGATCAAATGATGAATATAGACATATATTTTTCCGATTCAAAATGGCCACGAACTTCGGTTTTGTATATCTGATTGTACCGTATCGATTTCGTAAGTTGAATAGATTCGATACAGATTTAGATTTTGTAACAAATCAGTTCACATTATCTAACTGTATTTTGATTGGAGTTTCAGATGCTCGGAATAAAACCGACGGTCGCATTCTCCATGTCCAATTTTTTATGGTTGGAAAAAAATCAATGGAAAAAAAATACGCCATGTTGGTTTAATTTTCATTAGAATAATATAAACGTATTTGATATATTATTCATTTATTCATATTTAATGGTATAGTATTATCACAATTTGTTTAAATTTTAATATGGTTTAACCTTACCAATCAAGTTAAGCAACAAATGGATAGGATAATAAATGGTTTTGGAATTAGGATTGTTTTTTAATACTTTTGACTTTTCAATTTCTCATTACTATTATACATATATGATGAAAATATCTGGATTTCTATTGATGGATAAGAAAGGCATTAGAGATTAAAGGGTAAAATTGAAAACTGCATATAGAAAAATATTCAAATAGAAATATATTTCAGTTAAAATTGACATTCAACTTTACATATATGCCACGAATATAATATGAATCAAAAACGGTGGCCATCATAACGTGAGGATATTTAAATTTTTTTTTTTCATTTGTGTTTGACACCATCCCCTATTTATGCGATAAACGGGAGTATATTTGATATGAAACAAATACGTTTGCCAAACATGTCTTGGATTCTCTTACATGCAACTTATTTACACATTTAAACGATGATCTCGATTCATTGTCGTAACGAAAGAGTACTAAAAATTATAAGCATAAAAAATGAAAAATAAAATCACTTACGTGTCTGTATTAGATACCATATAAAAATATATATTGATTTTTCTTTAATCCTATGACAATAGTTGTATTAAAATGCACACGTAAATGTTTATCTGCTTATTCATAGATATATTAATTTTGAGAGTTCATAAAAGCCAAGTTGACTCAAGTTTGATAATATAAATATATGTACTCGTTTAAATTTAAAAACGTAAAATCTATGAACACAACATAAACACTATAGCCTCCACAAATCAATCAAATAATCTCATTTATAATACAATTTTAAGAGATAATAAAGAAGATTTTCTCAATAAAGCAAATCAGATCATCCGCATACAAATAACAATTTTGACAAAACTAATGATTCAATAACTAAAATGTTCATCAAAATAAATAACAGTTGTGTATTGGCAAATAACAATTTATATTAATTAACATATTTTAAATTCCAACAATAATCAATCATTTTCGCCCTCTACGCATGCATACTGTTGATTTATACAAAAAGAGTACATTTACGACAATATCAAGGATTTTGTTGAGTCAACTGATCAGTGACAAATAAAATATTTAACGATACACATACAAAAAATTAAAAAAATTGATTAAAAATGCAACTCGGATCAAATGATAAAAAGAGCGTTTAGAAAAGGTATGAAAATAAATTTATCTGGTAAGAAAATATAATTGTGCTGGTGTTGAGCAAGAATGGATATTACACAGTCGATATATCCGTACTCGATGTTATTTAGACTTGACCTGAGTGGTGGTTCGTGCTCTAAGATTTTTATTGGTATTTTGGTCCACTTCGGGCAGATCAGATTCTTCTGTATTTTTCTTAACTGTAAGCAAAAATTAATTTAACAAAATTTAATTATATTAAAAATATGCATAGCTTAAAATTGTAATACCTTTATCTTTTTTAAGTTTGTCTTTCTTGACTGGTTTCACTTTAGCCTGTGCGGCTTCTTGAGCTCTCATTTCTTTAGCCATTGTAAATTGTTGGATAAGGAAATTGTACAATAAATAAACCTAAAATAAATAAGTTACATCATTACTCTTGATCTCTTACAATTCACATACAAGTGAAAACATATAATACGTACTTGAAGAGCACCAACAGTGAGTAATGCTCCAAATCTAATGGCTGGTTGCACAGCATCTTCTTGCGCAAGTCCATACCAGAAGGTGAGTACAGTGACGACCATCGTACTCAACCTGATGAGCATGAACATGGCAATATTTATGTATTTAAGAGCTAAAACAGAAAAAATCCATTTCACAATTGTCACATAATTGAATATTCAATGATTGCACAATATACTAACTCGTGGAAACTTTATCTTCATTATCAGCCCTAAGGATTCCGTTAAGTTTGGTCAGATGAACGAAAAGTTCACTGATTCCATGTAATACTATCAAGCATACTCCAACTCGGTGGAATGCGAATCCGTACGCGGCTACAGTGATAACGAATCCAGCGACGGCTTGTTGAATGCGTGCTGGCCATTCTTCGCGTTTGATTCTTTGGAAGTAGAGTTCGGGAACGGCGTGGAACCAGTAGGCCGCTTGTACGACCCACCATAATTTTAATAAGAAGGTCATCGGATGATTTGGATAGCCTGCAAAAGAATTAAAACGTTAAATACGAAAATAATATAATTAATAATAAATTGAAAGTCAACTCACTGTCCCACAGAAGAGTTAAATTGAAAAAGAACCCTTCTCTTAAAATGGCATCACAACCCCATAGAACAGTCATCAAATAAAATATCATAAGTTGACCAGATTCATTGAGAGAGCTTAATCTTGATTTAGAAAGGTGGAAACGTTTTGAAATTTTCTATAAAAAATATCATAAATTAATACGATTCCATGGTTGCAATTGACGATATATTTTTGGAAACATACATCTAAGAAATATTCTTGCGCTATCGCATGCATAACAATGCACACCAACGAATAGAAAAATACTGCACAGGCGTCTTTCCATCCGGCTTCATATAAGTACGTCTCTCCTTGAGGATTTTCTTTGCTAGGATCGGCCCCGCTCACATTGTGATGCAGAGTTATGAATAAACTAGCGATCGGACTCGTGGCCTGAAATAGAAAAATTCAAAAATGTTAGACAAACTGAATATGTGTGAAAATTATAAAATTGACAAATTTTTATATGGTTTTCCTTCATTATATGTCACAGTCCAAGTGTATTTCATGTATGTACATATTTATTGGTTTATTATGTATATTTGGATGGGTCATAAATAAACATTTTTGAGAGTTGGGTTGGATAAGTTATTTTTTTCAAATATATATATATATATATATATATATATATTTTTTTTTTTATTGAAATTTTGGATTAAGTTAGATTGGGTGGGGTCAAATATACATGGTCTGTAACACATATAACATACAGTAATTTACCAGTGGTTGACCATGCACCAGTATTTGGCTACTTCTCCGAAAAACGTAAAAATTAAGGTTTTTAAAGATGATAATCTTTTGAAAAAGGTACGATATATCAGATACAACAAACATCTAGTCTATTGCACCCTTTCCGAAAGTCTTATCGTTTTTAAAAGCTTTAATTTTTATGTTTTTCGGAGAAGGGGCCAATTACTGGTACACGGTCGACCACTGGTGCATTATATTGCGAGTCAAGGCCACTTAGGTATTTAAGGTGAAAGTAATTCTAAAAATTTTAAGTAATAGTTTGACGTTAGTTGCAGGCCATTACAATTGACGATGCTTCAAATTGCTTAAACGTATCAGCATCAGCATATTCGATAAGATTAAGCTGTCGGATAAAATATTATAATTAATAAAAATTCCCAAGATTCAAATTAGATACCGATCGGAGTGCGATAAGATCGAGTTTATTCGAAAAAAATAAAACCAAAACGAACCCCAACCGCGACCAAAGAAACCCTAAAAATTCCACCGTTCACATTGCACAAACTCGAACCGTGTTGATGTTTACAACCCAAACATATGACAAATACCCCGACCCGAAATCTTGGCCGCGACCCGCACGAAGATGAAAGGGCACGTGGGCGGCACACGTGAACAACTCGCACAAAATACCTGGACCATGAGCCCGATGAGGAACAGCATAGCCACGCAGGACACGATGTCCGCATGGTTCTGGATGACGAACTCGTGGCTGAGGATGGGCGGGTTCTTGGCCGAGGCCTTGCGCCCCATGCCGGGCTTCACCATGGTGCGGGGTGCGGGGTGCGGGGCGCGGGGTGCGGACAACGAGCGTGCGTGCACCTCCGCGCGCTGCCCCGTCAACTGTGACACGCCGACACGACACGCCACGCCGCCACTGCCACAGACAACGGTTCGGGCGCGAGAGATCGTGGCCATTGTAGTTGGGGGTTTTTTTGGCGGTTTCGCGGCCGGTTTTGTTCGTTTCGGGGGGTTTTGTGTTTTATTGAATTAAATTGTTCGTTTGGGAATTTTTGTTTATCGCCGACGTGCCCTTTCACTTGATCGCGTCGACGATTTCGAGTCGGGATATTGTCATACGTTTGAATTGTAAACATCTAGAGATGGGCAAAAATGGGAATTTTGAACGAACGGGAAAATTGGGGAAAAAACGGGAATTTTGGGAAAATTGAAGTTTTTTACATGAAACTGTATTTTTTTAATTGAAAATGACCAAAATAATACAACAAATTTGAATACATAGTTAATAATCAAAGAAAGGTTACATTAAAAGTAACATAAGAGTTTTTATAAAATGATTTGGATGTCAAATATCACTTTTATTCAAAATCTATACATACTTACAATACATTTAATATAATCGAAATCCTCTTTAAAATTGAACATTTTATGTAGGTATGTAGTTTTACATTAATTCACAAAAAAATAATTTAAATTTTAGATTCTAGTTTATGATTTTTCTTCGTTGTGAATTTATTACATAAATAATATAATTTTTTACTTCTTCACATAATACTTACTTCAAGACACTTTTTGCTCTTTTAACTAGATAATCAATTGATTTTTGAATGAAAACGTTTAGATTCATTCAAGTGTTGTATGTTGCGATGCAAGTATCTAAAAATTTGTCGATTTTAAAATCTGATTAATATACATAAATTTTTTTCAATTTTCCCAATTTTCCCAAAATTTCCGTCACACAAAATTCCCGGGGAAAAAAACCCGGTATATTCCCAGGAATATACCGGAACACAGATCGAATTATTAGTCCAAAAATTAGGTTTCTTAACAAATTGTGCAATACTTGTAAGTGTTGTAAGGAGGTTCTAATGATTGTCAATTTTTAAAAATCATTTTTCTTTACATTGTATAAATGTACACATCCTAACATTTCGGACATCATAATATGCTCCTGTACATGTAATTGAAAATTGACAAATATAAACTCCAGACTATACCCGAAATCCGTTAAACGCTAAGCCCTCGTTAATTCGTTCGTATTTTTATTCATGTTGAAATGCAAATTTTTTAATAATTAATTTACTTAAATAAGGAATTACCTTTACCAGACCTTTCAATTGTCAGGTTTTCTAAGGTTAAAACTAGCGAATGGCAAAGTATTTGCTATTTTACTCTATCGAACGAATTCTATAAGAAATTAAATTAAATTAATAAAAAAAATTCATTATTTTTAAATTTTTATTACAATTTGCTAAATAGATACATTTCAAAGCACAAATTTAAGTGCGAAAAAATTAGTTTAAATATTTGGAAATTAAAAATACTGATCGGTCAACGAACAATGAAGATAAACACTTGAAAGCAAATTTATCAATTGTTGAAAAAAAAAAGAAATCCAATATACAAATACAATAAATAGATCACATTGAATTTTTATCACATATTTCATAAATGGCCACTAGTGACTTACTAATTATAAACATTCATATTATTTTTATCTCACATGTGAGCGAGTAAAAATCGAATGATAAACTACATTTGTTTCTCACCTAAAGATGATTCAAATGCGAATATTTCATATATATAAATATCCGAGTTGAAATAATGCAGTATGTTTTTAGCAATTTCTTTTTTCATTTAACAACATGTTCAAAAACAAACTAAATTTTGAATTATAATTGAATGTTTTCCAAAAAAAAAAATCATCAATCAATTAACAAAGTCTGTCTTGAAAATTTACATAAGCAAGCGAAAACAACAATTTTTATATCATATTTAATAAAAGCTTGAAAAAATATATTTGAAATAATAATAATAATAATACATTATAATCATTTTTGTTGAGCGAAACCATACAAGATATGTTGAAACAACAGTGTAATATGTTAATGTCACATTTTAGTATTCAACAAACACTAATTTGTCTTTTCAATAAATTAAAGAAACAAAACGCAATAAAGTTTCAAGAAATAAATATTGAGTTATCAAATAACTCACAAAAAATATATATTTGGTTTTTTTAAATTGCACCTGTTTCAAAAAATAAATTCGATTTAAACAATACTGGAACATTTGTCACATGAAATAATACATAAAAATATTAGAGTACTTTTAAATTATTTCAAATATAAATAAATACTCTTTAAAAAAATAAAACAAACAAGCTTTTTGCAATATTAGTGGAAAAACTGACTTTGATACACCAACAAAATAAATAATGCAACTTTTCATAACAACTGAAATAACATTTATCAAAAACACTATATATAAACGTTTCAGTCATCATAGTCACATAGTAAAAAATACAAAATATGAATTTTATGTAAAATTTTCAGATTTTCCAAAAGATCATACAAAATATATATTTAGACTAATTCTCCACCTTCAAGAGTGCCTTGTTCGACTGTCATGTACATTCCTTCCTCTTCATAAGTCGAATCGTGCTTAGCGAGAATACGCAAAAGGGGTCGCATTTTCAACCACCATTGATGTTTGGGAATGCGTTGGCTGAAATACGAATAAATAAGTTAGAAATGAAATAAACGAGTATTAAATAATAAAAAAAAAATACGTTAACTAACTCAAAATTGGTCTCTGCTCTCAACTCTTCCATGGGAGTGAATCTGTATTGACGACGCACAACTCCCAAAAGACAAGCAGTGTCGGGTCCGTCAGCCTTGAGTTCTCCGTCTGGTCCGGTACATTTTTCGATCGCTGATGTGAGCCATGTGACGCATTTGGCAGCCATTTTCGTGCCCATGTTACGATCGAAAGGTGTAGGAGATCCACCTTGTTGCATATGACCTTTGAAAATATAAATTGAATTTGTGGTGTGTTTGGTTTTTTTTAATAAGATTTATATAAAATATATTTAGTCTACCTAAGACGTTCATCCTGGCGGAAAACAATCCTTTTCCCTCTTCGGAATATAACCTATAAATAAATTCAGTGTTGTAATTGTCGGAAGCTTTTTCGTTTCTGAGAATAAGGCCTCTTTGTACTCCTTCAGCCATTTTGGCTGCCATATGATAAAGATCTTGTTGCAAATCTTTTATAGAAAACTTTTCTTCATATATGTATGCAGCATCTGCACCTCCAGCGAGACCTGAATTTTTATAAGTTTATAATTTTCGTTCAGTTATTAAAATTGAAAAAAGTATAAAAGAAGAATGTGCGTACCAGCGACTGTTGCTAAATAACCGCAAAATCCGCCCATTGTTTCAATAACGAACACACGACGTTTAGTACCCTTGGTAAGAAAAAATAAATTTGAATAAAAAATAGTTATCAATAATACATTTAAAATTATTTACTTGTGCAGATTGACGAATGCGGTCACAAATTTCAGTTATCTCATTAAGAGCAGTATCAGCACCAAGTGAAAATTCAGTTCCGGGAACGTTGTTACTAATTGTAGAAGGAATCATCACCATAGGGATGCAAAATTCTGGATGTTTTTTTCGGGCTTCATACATCTCCAGACCAGCTTGATATGCCTATATGAAAAGAAAATATTTGAAAAGTGAAATTCAAATAATGAATAGATTTGAAAATAAATAAAAAAAACCTCAAAGCCTCCGATGATAAGAAGGCCCTGAATTTTGAATTCTTTTATGCGAGCAGCAATCTCTCCGGCTTTACTTCCCGGCAGAGTACGTTTTGTTCCCAAAAATGCACCACCTTGAGCCACCCATCCAGTTACATCCGCCCTTTATATTCGAAAACATAATATTAAAGAAGCAGGAAACACTCAGTACATTCAGGTTTAAAAATTTAAAACGTACCAATCTATCGGTTGAATGTTACCGGTAATGAAACCTTCAATGCCGTCATGAACGGCTAATACTTTGTCACCACGATATATGCTGTTACGCACGAAAGATCGAACAGCCGCATTCATTCCGCAAGCAGGAGCACCGATGTGGACAACAGCCAATGTATAGCATGGCTGAAAAGCAAATTTGAGTTGAATTTAAAAAAGATAAATATAGAAATCTGAATATGAAATCAATTTAACTGACAGTGCCAAGGGGGCGTGCTGGTGGCTTCAGCCTCGTAAGCATTTTGTATGTTTCTAAGTTACGAGCAAAACTACGACCTCGTAGTTGGACAGCGAGCTCCCACTTTTTCTCCGCCATGGCCTAAAAAATAATGTATTTAGAGAAAAATCATAATAGATATAATACTGATAATAAACCCTTACTTGAGCGACGGCTTTTGTTTTGCGTACACATTCCATAAGAGGTAGACGAATGGCTTGGTTGCCGTCGAGTGTAATTACACAAGGCTCGGCTTCAGGAGCAGCTTCCATCAATGCCATAACAGCTTCAGCTCCCATACGGCAACCCTAATAAGCGCAATATGATTATTTTCAGCTCGGGAATTTTTAAATGATACAAAAAATAATTTCAATTTTTTTACCAATAATCTATCGAAAGCAGACGGAGAACCACCACGTTGGACGTGACCAAGTACAGTAATACGAGTGTCTTGATTAAGTTGTGCTACGACAACATTTTTCACAGCTTCGGCAGTGATGGGTACGCCTTCCTGATCTATCGCTCCCTCGGCAACGATTATAATATTTAATCTTTGTCCAGCAGCACGTTCCTATAAACATATTGAAAATTAACATTTGAACAACATCGAATGTCACTGTACAGTGTAATGTTAGTTACTGATTGAGAAAAATAATAGGTGTATAAACATGTGATAAAATCAATTAAGCAAAAATTAAATATGAACCGCTTTACCTGTGTGCGTTTATACTTTTTAAATAAAAAATAACTTATACATATTGCTCATAATGTCGTAAACCAAATCACCAAAAAATTGTGTACATTTCTTTAAAACTCAATTGCCATGTATAAATAAAATAACAAACAACTGAAATAAGAGCTCGAAATATTAGTTTTATTAATGTGTTTATATGTATAAATAAAAATAAAAAAATATTTATGATTTTCGTTGTGCAAATAGGATAATAGAAAAAAGAGAAAAACAATTCCCTAACCAAAAGAAACAAAAAAATCATATATAACATATAGATTTGTACCAAACAAACACCACAAACAAATATTAATGATTAAATGAAAATAAATATATTTAAAAGAATAAAAAGCCATGCATGATATTGTATGATGATGATGATGATGATATTAAGAGACCGACCAATGTATGTAACAATGTATCCGAATACCCGAAGCTGTCGGATGATGTGCGAACGCACACATTTAAAGCACTCTTTTCAGGTAGCCCTACCTGTCCGAGTTTCGAGCAAAGCCTTTCGTTCCAATTATGAGGCGCAGGATCTTCTGGTATGAAGACGTAATCGGCTTCACTCGCCAAGGCAGCTACGAGAGCCAGATAGCTGTAACAACCACCTCGTGCTTCAGACACAGATTTTTTTCAATCTACGACAATCATCTTTCGTGATATGAGAATACAGGCACATGTCTCACTAGTTCTACACATTGCAATACGATTACATATAAATAATATAAGCAATGATGGTTTGCATATCATGCTGAAATTTCTATTGCATTACCCAATATATGTGGTATAGAATGTAACGATTTCGATTGTACCTTCACCATATTGCATTATTCAACTACACTGTTTAGCAAGTGAAAATTAAATAAGAGATAATATAATTATGATGATTAATAATTGTGGTATTCATTAAATGCATTTGCCGTAGAAATTTTTTTCAATCTATAAGATTTTGAAAATACATATAATCCAAAGAAAATAATTCTGAACATCTGAATAATTGATGGTTTTTTTAAATAGATATTTTCTTGGTAAAAAAAGTTCACGTTTAAGAACATGATAAGCATATTCAATATATACATTTCAAAAACTTTTAGATAAATGATTGGCCCCTATAATCCTTATTCAATATTGCCTGAAACCAAATATGTATATAAACAAACATAATTTAACCAGTCCCTTCCCGCAAAATGGAAAGTTCTTGCCTGTTTGAGTTTGGCACAAAGGTTTTCTGGCCAGTCTTTGGATGGAGGATCCTCGGGAATGAACTGGTATGTGGCTTCTGTGCATAAGGCCGCACTCACTGCAAGGAATCTGACACATATACATGCAATCAATAACTATGCACAGAAAACTAAACTTACTAAATACTCTTATTAGTAAGATATTTCATAGCGTACTATTCTACATTAACACTACTGTGATGGAAGCGAGTAATATGAGCACATTGAGAAGAAAACAAGAAAATATGTGCAAAAATGCAATGGATGTATGGCCTCGTAAAATGCAATAAAAAATATACATCATGTTCCTTCCAAAGTTCAGATAGGTGTATGCAAATACATTTATAGTTTGCTTGCCTGTAGCAGTTTATCGCAAAGTTTTTTGGGCCAATCAGCAGGTGGTGGCGATTCCGGAATGAATACAAAGTCGGCTTCTGATGATAAGGCTGTCACAAGTGCTAAGTACCTGATAAAGTTTTTTAACTAAATCTTCAAAATGTTTTGCTATCCTAATAAATCTACGTGAAAAGTTATTAAAAAGAATAAGGATTTTCGTAAAAGGTTTCCGGTATCTTACCCGCAATGTCTTCCCATGACCTCCATAATAAATGTCCTCTGATGAGAATAAGCTGTGCTCACAATGGCGTCGATAGCCTCAATAATTCTATGCAGAGCCGAATCTGTACCGATTGTCATGTCTGTACCACAAAAATCATTATCGATTGATCCGACCTATTAAAGTAAATAAAAATATACAATCTCTGTAATTATCATATTAAATTGTGCAATACTTTGAAAAATATAATATGATATAAAAAGCTTACAGAATATTAAACAAAACTAAAAAAAAATTACCATTCCTGCGATATGTAAAAATTTATATTTTTCTCTTTGATCTTGAGTTATCTTATTATTGCTGAGAAGTTCGTCTAATAAACTAGCCCATTCTTGTCTAAATAAATCAGCACCAGTCAAGGAACCGTCACCACCGATCACTACTAAATTTGTGATTCCACGCGCAATGAGATTATTAGCCGCTTGCAAACGACCAGGTCGTTCCCTGAAAACAAAATTGAAACATTCTTAAAATTTCATCATCATGCACTTTTCATCACCGAAAAGTGCAGTAATTACCTAAATGCAGAACACCGAGCGGAGCCAATAACGGTACCGCCCTTGTGAATAATAGAACTGACGGACGACCAGTTGGCCTCTTGGATATTTTCACCCCCGTCCACCATACCCTGGTACCCTTCGCGGATAAAATAAACCTTGCATCCAAGATATAATCCCATGCGGACCACGGCGCGAACGGCTCCATTCATACCCTGGGAATCGCCACCGCTGGTAAACACCGCCAGGCCCTTACCCTTGTGGGCTCCCCTCTCGATGAACTTTTGAGAACCGGACGTGTCCATGTTCAGACGAGGCTTCTGACTTCCGATTCTTGGAGTTGAAGGACAAAAAGGTCCGAAAGGCGGCCCTGAAACGCCGCCGTACAAGCGCGCGCACCGACCCCAAATGACAATTTTGAATTTGACAGCGGCCAAGGTGAACTGTCAAGGTGACCTTTTACAACTGATCGTAGCACTGCAGATGACCGCCAAGGCCTAAAAAATTTCTTTTCAGCTTTTAAGATACATAATTTACGTTTTCTGTTACTCGATAAGATAGATTTACTATTGAGTATAATGTGAACTGATTTTGATTTGTACTAAGGTACCAGCACTAGTGATTCACTACCTCTCAGAAAATCGTAAAAACTAAGGTTTTAAAGATGATAATCTTTCGGTAAGGGTGCGAATGATAAGATGTAAAAAACACCTAATTTATCGTTCGCTTTCCGAAAAATTGTCGTTTTTGAAAACTTCATTTTTTCACGATTTTCTGACAGATGGTCAATTATTGGAACACGGTCAACTACCCGTGCGTTACCAATTAGAAGTTAAAATAAAAAGGTTGAAAAACATCAAATATCGATGAGAACCGAGTTACGTCTGTTATAACAGTTATTTATGCAGAGAATGCAGTTTTGATCACGTATATCGCGCTTTTGAGGAAAATATTTTACTAGTGACTATACTAGTCCACATTCTTACTTCCAGAAAGGAAAAAATTGACTCATCGCATTCGTCTGACATTTCAAAATACTTACTCGTCTTACATCACCCACTAACAAAGCTGAACTTCATATTCTCGATGGTAAAGATCCCAGTATAATATAAATGATCTTCGTATTCTCAACGGGAAAGATTCTCGTAACGTACAAATCATCTTCACATTCGTGTTTTATACTAACCTATTAAAATCTCAACGTTTATTCTCTTACGTCTTTAAAGAGACTCAAATTTAAGTAATATTGCAGCAGAATAAGGTTCTGAGCCATTATTTGTTATGTTATAGATGTTTTTAAATTTGAAAAACTTATTATTTCCAAATATTGCGTCACAATCGTAAGGCTTTCTACTCTAATGTTGAAATAAAAGTGAAGTTGAAGTCATTAAGTACAAAAATTATCAAGAAAATTCTGTTATTCTGTACATTTTTGGCTCATTGTTTCGATACAATTTTTTTGTTTACATTTTTATACATTTTCAGCAAATTTTATGAATGAAATTTCTCGAATACAAGATAGTTTTTGTTTTATTCCACATAAACACGAATGACTACATGTTGACGTTGACAAATAATAATTTAACAAAAAAAAATACTGTTGTTTGTTATCTCGAAAACGTTTCCTAAAAACATCTTATGAAATACATACTGTGTATATTATTTTCATTATATAAGCTCAATAAGTATAAAATTTTTTAATGGTTATACTTAATTTAATTCTTATTGTGCAAAACTAGAAAGTCGAAATTTATTCATCACTTTTGAGTTTCAGTTAAGTGAATTTTATATAAATGAATTTTGTTAAAAAAAATAAAAATAAAAACACCATATCGGTGGCGACAATTCGGTCTTAACAATTTCAACAAATATAAATAACCGTCAGCTAAATGCACTTTCTTCTATTTTATATAATAAATGTTCTCTCATTTGTAGAAAATTTCTATACTTATTCGGAAGTCTAATTAGTTTATCATATAAATATAATTTAATGAACCGGTAAAAAATCGTAAAGAGCTATATGAAAACGTAATGAGATGCTTTTATTTTGTGCCGTTGGAACACCAAAATTAGATCAGCAGAATATATAGATATTCTATATATAATAGTTTGCTTTTAAGTAAAAAATAATTTAAAAAAAGAGGTATAAAAACAAAAGTAACATAAGAAATTGTAATTTTAATAACTTAATTCCATATATATTTATATCCATCAGGTCAGCTCAAAATTTGAAATCAGTGTAAATACAGTTATAGAAATATAGACTTTTGGTCGAAAGGTACACATAACATGTAGATAATATTTGCATGTAAGGTGTGGGAATTGTTACACTGACATTTAACATTTTCTTACAACCAAATTACATATGAAAAAAGATGACAAGATATTTTTCAAAAATACAAAATATATATTACAGATAACCTTAAAGGTAGCTCGCTGTAGACCAAATAATATTAAAAAAAAAAGCTTGTGTGGATACAAAAAATAAATGCCACACAACTCTGCCTGAGAGAAGTGGTTTTGTTACTCTTGAATTTTTAACTAAGCTTATATGTCTTTGTCTTGCATTCTTTGATTCAATTATACTGACTGAACATACAATCATTACAAATATAAAAATAAGCAACAATATCAGTCATCCTTTCATATAGGTAAATTACACAAAGGAATTTATTTGACTTTCATTTATTTTAACCATTCAGAGATTTAGAATATACATATATATTCCACATTTAACGTCAATTCAACTGTAATATGGTATAATATTTTACATCAACGACAATACGTTAAAAACCGATCAGCAATTAACTTGAAAACATCAAGAATGCAAGAGGATCCGAGATGACACTTAAAACAGTGCATAGGCTGTCCAGCGAAAAACGCTGGGGAAAACCTGAAGTTTTTGCTATTGAAAGCTTAAATGCCTGTTGTAAAGACAACATAATCGGGACATAAATGGAAAAGTTACCAAATGACAACAGGAATAAGAGGTGTGGACTAAACGAGTAAAAATATGATGACGATGAAATAGATGTTGATGAACGAAGATGAGACTAATTGTCTCCTGTTTCTTGTGGTTCTTCACCATCTCCCTGTGTGTCAGATGTCCAGAGCGTCAAGTTGTCTCTGAGCAACTGCATTATAAGCGTCGAGTCTTTGTATGAGTCTTCATTCAGCGTATCTAATTCTGCAATGGCATCGTCAAATGCCTAAACAAAAAGAAACACATTTTAATAACCATTGATAATAAGCCATAGTTTTAGTTCATCATGTAATCTAATTTAATTTAATTGTTTTCCCCAATGAAGAACACAAAGTTCATTTTATTCTTGTATTGAACTATCTTTACTTACACATACATCACACACACAAAAATATAAACAAAGCATAACTTAATCATTATGCACACACACAAACGACTATTTCAATGTTCTGAATTTTATATTTGTGAAGTACAGAAAATAAAATAAAAGCATTAGAATCAAATATGTTTAAGTATATAACAAATCATTTAAAACATTAAAAGCTAATCTGTGTCAGACTTACCTCACATATATAGGCAGATAATTAGCGATGGTATACTTTCAAATAACGTTATTATTTGTATGTATACTAATAAAATTGAAACATCGCAATAAATTCAAATTATCTGAACACAGTTTGTGTAAAACCAGATATTTTACACTAAATACTTATTGCATGCACACGTAATAATTTATCCATATTTAATAGCACTATATATATATATATATATGATGTATAACTCAAAAAGGAAACTTGAAGTCAGATATCAATTATAAAACATGCTAAATTGAAAAATATATACGTCCTAATGTTAATTGATAGGGTTAATAAAAATCAACAAGAAAAGTGCTGGTTGGATTTGAACATTAGTACATTAAACACACAAAAAGGATATGAAGTTTGTAAGGACACTGTTTACATTAATCCAAAGGGATGCAGATACAAATTCTGTGAAACCTGTTTAGCCAGGTGACAAGCCCGTGCAGGGGAATTGATAATCTCATAATAAAAGACGGAGAAGTTGAGCGCGAGCCCCAGCCGAATGGGATGAGTGGGTTGCATTTTTGCCTTGGCAATATCGAAAGCTTCTTGGTAAGCTTTCTGCGAGTCTTCCACCACCGCTAATATTGAGAGACAATATTAATACACAATGTTATCATCACCAACCAGCACAAGATATATACACAAATTAAAGTTTCCTTTATGAGTTTTACAGCGTCCCCCTAAAAGAATAATCTGAAAATGACCTGTTTAGCTAGTTGACATGCTTTATCTGGTGAATTTAAAATCTCATAATAAAAGACTGAGAAATTCAAAGCCAGGCCGAGTCTTATGGGATGTGTAGGTTGCATCTTTGTCTTGCTTATTTCGAAGGCATCTTGGTATGCCATTTGTGAGTCTTCTACGACAGCTGTAAATCATAAAGTAATGTAAAACTCCCGTCGTTATTACCACCGACACAAGTTCAGTCTCCTCGTGCTGTGATATTCAAAAATCAAAAGATATATTTGGAAAAAGATGAAAATTAATGATAAAAGTGAAAGTAAAAGTAAGATGACTGTCGTTAAAAATAAGTAATTGAAAAATTTTGAAAAAATAAAATACCAAACAATTCAATAGGATTCAAACGAGTTTATGATTTAAATTTGTTGTATTGAAGTTTAAAAAAGATAAAACGTTTAAAGTTAGACTGGTTGTTTTTAAAATTAAACTGAAAATATAAGTTTCCAAATATATACACAAAATATAAGTTTCCAAATATATACACAAAATACTCGTTCATCCGTATACAAAAAATAATAAATTTATTTGGGAAATCTCGATCGCATCGAACAAGTTGAGAATGTATTTGAAAAAGGAGTGAAAAGATTTTGAAAACAGTCGTTACCATTTCGGGTGTCTCCTGTGGCTACCTCTGCTAGATATCTGTAGTAATCGCCTTTCATTTTTAAATAGAAAACTTTACTTTCGGCGTTACTCGCCTTAGGAATGAGATATTTATCCAACAAATTCTGAAAAGAGTCTGTATGAAAAAAAATCCAACATTTCGTACTAACAAAAGGCGAGTGGCCGAAGAGGAGGCGGATCGGGAACGGTCTGGAGACTGCAGAAGGTCGGCACGGGGAGGAAAAAAGAGTTATGTAACTGGTGGTGGGGAATCGGGGGGCGTCAGGATCGGCGGCCACGTGCGCCGCACGTGTGACGAAAATCTCACCAAAACGTCGTAACAGATTTCGCGAAGCTCCTTTTCGACCTTCTCTCTGTACTCCTTGGCCATCTGCTGTTTCCTCTCGGAGCTTTCGGTCTTCTGCTCGATGGAGGAGATGACGCGCCAGGAGGAGCGTCGCGCGCCCACCACGTTCTTGTACGCGACGGACAGAAGGTTGCGCTCCTCGTTCGAGAGCTCTACGCCCGTTTCGGTGACGGCCTTCATCGCGGACGCCATGTCATCGTAGCGCTCCGCCTGTTCGGCGAGCTTGGCGCGCTGCACCAGCTCCTCCTTGTCGACGGACATGACGGCGGCTGTAGGCTGGGGGCTACTGGTCACCGGTCACCTGAAACGAGACGGGCGGGGTCAGGTCACGGTTGCGAGAAGGTTCGCGGGTTCGGCCGGGGGCTCGGGGCTCAATCAGCAAGACTAATCGAAATGCGAGCTTCAGGGCCGACCCGAGGGTCGGCTCAGCGCCTGCTAGACGCAGAGTCGTCATCATGTGGAGCGTGAGCACGTTAGATCGCGTGCTCGTACCTGGTGCGGGTGTCGTGCGGGGGCGGCGTCCGTAGCGGCAGTGGCGCGCCTCATGCGGCAGCCGAACGACGCGGAGGGGGGGAGAGGGGGCGGCGCGCATATCGATCACAGCCGCGCGCATCCGCCCCTCGCCACCGACCGGGGCACGGGGCATGGGGCACGGGGCACGGGCCGAGGGCGGTGCACCGAGGGCGGCCGATGCGCCTCCGCCCCCGGCCAGATATCGCCGCGAGATCGATATCGGAACGTGCGCTCCGGCAACTGGGTCAAGGTGGATCTTACGCGCGCCAAGGACCACGCGCGCTGCACTCTCTGCATCTCGGATTCGAGCACATCGTTTATATATAGACTCTCCTATCGATCTATGGATCGTAAACAAAATCGTTAATCCGTATATGCGAGCGTGATAAAAACGCTCTTTCGCAACGATTGTCGCCGTGCGCGCGACCTTCGCTATCAATTACGTAAACGCGTGCGTAAACAAAAAGGGGGAAGACGCGCGAAAACCGCAGCCCGACGTTGCAGCGGCCGTAAGCGAAAATAGTGCGTGCCGACCGCGAACGGGCGGTTCAATGTCATTCGGCTGCATCGCCGCGGGATGCACCCGGGGGAGGGAGGGGGATGCGATCGATACGGCCATCTTTTCGTGGTAGGGGAAAAGCGTGGATTTGACGAGATCCCGGGATCACCTGTTGATATCGCGTTGCGTAATTTGCGCGCGCCAGTTAATGACCTTGTCGCGTGTTGCGCGCGCGCACTCGCGTTCGGCTCGATTGTCAATTTCGACCTTACACTCTTTTGCGAATTGTCGCGAAACACAGGATAACGAGATCGATTGACTTTACTTTCAACAGCTTCGAGCCAGCGATCGTTTTCTTTGGAAATTTCCGCGAAGCGCTACGTAAAGGAAATAAGTATTTGCACAATCGCAGCATATGTAATTTCATATGCATTTTCGCCGGCGCAGAAATAGCGCCTACAATGGAAAGCGACACATAAAGAGAAAGGAGATACGCATTTTCCTTTTGTTTGAAAAAAGTTGAGCGTTTTTGTTCAAAGCGACACAAAAAAAAACAGTGTGCGAAACAATTAAAAACTGTGAACTGTATCCGATTCACGCTAATTTGATACTAGACCGCAGTGCAAAGACCTTCGGCGCGGCGCGAAAAAAATTCCAGTCGAATAGATGTATCGAGGTCAAAAACATGTCTGTCTGTCTTCGATTAAATGATTTGCGAAAAAAACTATGCCGGTGCATTAACAAATTTGTTCAACCGAACGGGACCGACGTAGAAGGAAAATCGCGCCGACGGGGAAGCCAACTGTTACCGAAAACGTCGAAATAGGAAAATCGGACACGAACAAAAATGACGAAACAAGCTCTCGTCGATCGACAATTAGTCGATTCGTCGAAAGGTAAAACGCGCACATACGTTTCGGCCGCGTCTTTTTCGTTTCTGGAAAAATTTCGTTTTTCCACTATCGTGGAAGATAAGCTATCTGGACAGATGAACTCTTGTTTGATCGCAACGTTTTCCTCGGACGAAAAGAACGCCGAAACGAATCGGTACGTGCCATATTGAATATTGAAACATTAAAGATACGCGACACGTGAAGAATTTTCAATCGGCCGGCGGTTCGAACGCGATTCGACACGTACGGTCGACTCGTAACGTATCGAAAATTAGTCATCGCGAATGCAACTAAAAATAATAATGTCGCATCGTGCCGAAGGTTCCAGAATCGCGACACCGGTTCTGTCGAAACCTCGTGACGCACGAAACATATGTCCACCGTAGTCGTTTACTTTTCGAAAACGATCGAGAATCCGCATTCTCGCCTAATGCACGGAATCGTTACTAGATAACGCCGCGCCGGAAATAGAAAACTGTTTACGTCAAATGCACGGATTGATACACGGATGATGTCAGATCTCGCCGGACATTCGGAAACGCGGGGAATCATCGGCGACGTCTAGACGCGTTTCCTTAAAAATTAAAAAACTGAACGGGTCGGAGGTCGAATTCGTCACAACATAGCGACACCTATAAGACACGTTCAGTATTTTGACTGAAACGTGCGGCCTTCGCCCGCCCAACCCCGACGTTCAGTTTTTTCTAAAGGGAAACGCGTCTAGATGTCGCCAATATAGTCTGATAGATCGAAAATATGTCATAGGTGGCGCCGCGGGGCGATAGCGAAGGGGCCCCCGAATTTACGCGGCGAATTCGAATTTCGGTGACAATTAACGGTACGCGGCGCAGCGTCATCAGTGTCGTCATCGTCGACCGGTCTACGTACGTACGCGCTCGCCCGAAAAAGGCTCGAACGCTCCGAAACGTGCGTATAGAGGGGGCGCGGGCGCGATGACGCGCGCCGCGGACAAAGGACGTGGGCGTAGGCGCGAAAGGGGCGGGAAGGGGTGCGGCGCCACACATAACCTCGAAACGCCCGGGCGCGTGAATCGGCGCCGTGACTCACCCCCCAACGCTCGTTGGCCCGCCGGACGGGGCTCCCACGCGGGGCCAAACGTCAGGCGCGTCGCGGACCGGGGGTCTGCGGGGGCGGGGGCGCGTACTGACCTGGTGGCGCTGGAGCGCGGCTCGCGGCGGGCGGCGGCGTGCGACGGTTGCTATCGGCGCAGCGGAAGAGCCGTCGGCGGCGCCGCTCGCAGAGACTCGACTAAACGGACCGGCGCCGCGGGAGGGGAGGGGGCGCCGGAACGGGGACCGCGAGGTGAAAGCAGGGCGTTTCGCCGGAAGCGGCGGCGTCTGAGCGCGAACGGTCGTTCGAAATTTGCCGCCGGGACGCAGTTTCGATCGTTTTCGGGCGATATTCGGTTGTTGTTTTAGAGAATATGCGGTTTTAAGATTATCGGTATCTTTTTTTATGGATATTGTGTTGAAATAAACAAAAAACAACGTTTCGGTTTTTATTCCGTTTCCACGAGGTGCCGTATAATGAACAAGTTTTTTTCCAAATTATGATCAAATTAACATTGTAGACGTTCGATACTAATTGGAAATCATTTTAAAACTCACCGTATCGAACTAAATTTGAAAAATCTCAAAAACCTTTCAACACTCGTCGTGAACTCGTTAAAATATTTTTTACTGGGATCTCGTTCATTTTTTTTATTGTAAAACCTGAAATTCGTTCTAGGGAACGTTTGCTGCTTTTTATTGCGAGCGTACAAAGTGTGACTCGTAATTTTTTGATAAAATATTATTTTGCGCCAGGTCGAAACGTAAACGCTTCGGACCGAAAACAATATTTAAGAAACAGCCGCACGTGTCAATCGCTTAACCCTAGTTGTCAGTTTGTCGTTTCGATTTTTCGGCGTCGTGTTATTGTAAATTAATCGATTATTAGACAACTGCCCTGTTATTGTTCGTCGTATTCGTCTAAAGATTCATAATGCCGAAATCTAAAAGAGATAAAAAAGGTATTAGACTTTGTTTTCCGTTTCTGTCAGTGTTTTTTTCGAATTTCTTACGATTTCATCATCTTTTTTGTCTTTTAGTGTCGCTGACCAAAACTATAAAGAAGGGCCTAGTTTTAAAACAACAGATCATAGGCGACATTCGTAAATCCGTCGAAAAATACGACTCCATCCTCCTCTTTACCGTCGACAACATGCGAAATTCTAAACTCAAAGACTTGCGTTGCGAATGGAAAGATTCTAGATTCTTCTTCGGCAAAAATAAGGTTATGGCCCTAGGCCTCGGAAAATCGGAGACCGACGAAGTAGAAGATAAACTACACATGGTAAGATTATTCTCAGAGGTGTATTTAGAATAGACTTCTTTTACTCATTTCATTTTTTTCAGCTTTCGAAGAGATTAGTCGGACAGTGTGGTTTGTTATTCACCGATAGGCCGATTAAAGAATCCGTAGCGTGGTTCGAGGATTTTTCCGACGACGATTTTGCTAGAGCAGGATTTGTGGCCACAGAAGATGTAGATCTGCCAGAAGGACCGCTGGAAGATTTCTCTCATTCGATAGAACCTCACTTACGACAATTGGGGCTTCCGACCAGCTTGCAACGCGGCATCGTGACCTTGCTCAAGTCGCACGAAGTTTGTAAAAAAGGACAAACCCTGACTCCCGAACAGGCTAGGATATTGAAATTGTTAAATATTAAAATGGCCACTTTCAAATTGAGCGTCAAGTGTTACTGGTCGAAAAAAGAAGGTTTCCATTTGTTAGATTTAAACGAAAGTGATAATATTGTAGATGAAGGAATCGAAGACGAACCAATGGAAATAAATGAAACATGATGAAATTTTTTTTGTTTCTATTTTATTACTTTAAATAACATTGATGCACGGTAACATAATTGTATGATGTTACAAGCTTTTAGTACATACGAGTTTTGAAAAAGACTTTGCATCTTCGTTTTCCATAGCCATAATCAAATAAATAAAAATACAGACACAAAAATATTTTTTCCAGTGCGTATGCGTGCACGCATGCACTTTTGTGAAAATACAAATTTCTTCATATTATACTACGCTCAAATAATAAAAAATAATATCACATTCTCTTAATTATAAAATTCAAATTAAGGTACCATTTTTATCACTTTTAATTGGTATGAATAGTTTATTATATCAATAATAGATCGTGAAAAGCTGAGTTTATTAGAGCTTTAAAAAAAAACTTATGGTGCATGATATTTATCATTGCTATTTGATTATTTGATATTTTTTCAGCTAAAGCTTCTTAATGAAAATTAAAATATAAAAACCAACGTTGAATAACACAACAGAGCATGTTGACGAGTAATTGAAATAAACATTTATTCAACAATGCAAAATTTTCGGAATGGATAAAATAATTTTTTTTTAATAACAATATGAAACAAAAAAACTAGCATTTGAATCATTGTAAAAAATATTTCATAGAACTACTATAGTATCAAAAATTAATAATATTGTGAGACAATATACACATTTAGACGTTATTTTTTTTTTTGGTAGTATAATTTTGAGCAACACTTTTTCGAAAAATACAAATGCAAAAAATTTCCACCTTTTCAACTAATCATTAACAAGCACCATAAACAAATTTAGTACGCTTCATAAACATCCGGATAAATCCTTTCAAAGAATTGAAACAATAAAAAGTCATTTAATTCTACAAAGTAATCTAATATGATTGAAAAAATTACATATAGACTATTGCGAAGATCATGAATATACTCAAAACAGGATATCGACGCATAAGCTAACGTTAAATAAACGTGACTACATGTTTTTCCCTTTTTTTATCGGAAAATTCGCTAAAAATAAAATAAAACTAAACAAAAATGTAAGGAATGCTAGTAAATTATTTAAACAATCACTTAAATCTAGCGGTGGAAGAGTATATTTTTATGTAAAAATTTTGCACTAGCATGCCATGTTTTATGAATTCTTACGTAAAATTACTTCAATAAATATCATAGAACAAATATTTTCAAGCGATTCATTAGACTTTCTACTCAGCGGATTAATCGGCAGAACCTTCCGGTATCGGAGGTAATGAAAATTGTGATACAGGCGGAGGAAGTAATTCATTGAGATCAGCAATTGGTTGCCGCCAATATACAAATTGTGAATAATCTTCGCACACATCTGCTCGCACAGGAGGAAATAGATGGTCTACGATGTAGCTCATGTTTGAATATCTGTAACGAAAAAAATATTTATCATATTAAAACTATATAATTGACAGTTCAATTTATGTCGATAATAATAGATTTTATATGAAAAATGCTGAAGTATGAAATTTCAAGTTTTTTAAAACCAAATGAAAACTATGGTATTTTTCAATATACAAACACAATATGAAATTGATATAAGTATTATTTCATATAATACATAATTTTTTTAGTTGAAAATTAAATATGAATATACAATGGTTATAAACAAATTAAAGTTTTTCAGATATAATTAGCATATGCAAATTTTATCTGTAGTCAATAAACGGTCGATATAATTTTATACATGAAGTTAATAAAACATTTTGGTGTGTACACATAGATGTCGTAGAAATCACAAAAATCAATGTATCTTTCCTTCAAAGCTGTCGGAAAATTTCAAAGATAATATATCACTCAACAGTTTTATATCAAAAACAATATTGACCCTTTACTTTTCAAACTTACGCAAAATAAACACATCGACGGAACAAAATACAACATAAAATTCTATTATTCGATAGTAAGTACCTCCACCATAGAGTTTTCCACCACCAAAGCAAATTAATTAAAGCATTATTGCGAATCGCTAAAATGTATATGAGAAATAATGATAGTATTAAATATTTAGTACCAATGCATAGTTATGTTTATATAAGCGGGCAGAGCGGTGACATGAATCAAGGTGAATATGATCTGATTTCCATGAGATTGTTTATGAGCTTACCGTTGCAAAATATCAGCAAATTCGGCACCACATTGCAAATATAGAGAGCTGGGTTGAAAACAGCATATAAAACTACTTAAAAATATCACATTCAAAATAGACTGGAACTCTCTTATATGTTTATATATAAATGATCGAAAAATAAAGCCTATTCATATATAACAGTTTATAAAAAATTTCTATTTGTGGATTAATATTACGACATTCATCATACTGATACTGGCGGAAACAAGTCATCTACTATGCAACTCTGCCCAGTATAGCTGTAAAATAAAGAAAATAATAATAAACTAAAAAAAATTTCATACAATTTTGTCAATCAGTTTAGTTTAAACTCCATTTTTATTTTATTCAGAAAAGCCAGCATGCAAAATCTGTTTTAAAATTTTTATTTGTTAATTTTAATAGAAAATTATAATTAAATAAGATTCAATTATCGGTACATTTTATATTAATTGTTCATCATGCATTTCTATCAGTAATTAATAAACAATTCTCATTAATAATAGAAATCGAATATGATAATTTTCGTTTTTTATTATATTGCACACTTTTTTTTACTAATCTACATATGTTAATTATAGAAAAATTAGTTAAACCCACATAGCACAATTATTAAGAAAAATGTTCACATCACGTATCTTGGTTAATAAAGCGGTTTAAAAAAATAAACAAAACAATGAACGAAACGTGCAAAAATTATTACAAATTTCAAATAAACTGCTATACTTACGTCGACTGGAATGTCTGCGTCAGCTCGTGTTTTAATTCACCTTTGTAATTGATGGTGAAAATTCTTACAATTGGTATTCCGACTGTTTGATATGCACAAACATCCTGAAATCACATTTAGGTACTTGTTAAGATACTATTTTTGTATTGCTAAAATATCTAATTATTATTGTGCAAAAAAAAATTACATTGACTCTGTTTCCATATCCTGCATAAAATGGTTTGTAATCATCTGGGAACAAAGCCATTATATCGGACAAGCATTGAATTTTAAACTCTTCAGGTTTCTTTTCAATAACTTCTCTATGAAATGCTCTTATCAAAGAAGTAGGATTTAATAACAATGGACCATCAGGTAACGACAGATCTCCTTGTTTAATAGACCGCAAATATTCCCTTGTAAGCTAAGATTTGAAATTTAAAATTTATTATAGGAATCAACCGAAATATACAATTTATTCAAAATAATTATGTAAAAACCTTAGCTTGCCCTATAGCACGAGCTGATAAATACAACAATTTATATCCGTTATTTTTGATTTTGGTGAAAAGTTGAGCAACTCCACTTTGAGCCCAATCTTTTCCTACTAATGGGAAAATGTGTCCCAAGACATCAGACCTATGAAAATTTATGACAATTAGATTATTTATAATTTTCTTAAATAAATTCATTTAGAAACAAAATTACTTGGTGATAGTGCCATCAATATCTGATATTACAATCTTATCGTCATAACGCCAGCGGAATACATGGCACTTGCATCGAGATGTTCCTTGATATGCTGTAGTTACGCTAAATACCATCTCATTCATTCCTTCGTGTAAATTCAAACTAGCCTGAAAATTTAAAGAATATTATCAATTGTGATGTAAAATATTGTTATTATATAAATAAAATAATATAACTAACAATTTGACTAGATGACAAGCGGAGAGTTTTTCGGAATCTATCAGAATGCTTCAATGAATGGGATTTTCCTTGAGATATTGTGTCAATGTTTACTAATCCTTTGTCAGTAATACCTTCATCTGAATCTTCCGAACTTTGAGAACCACTATAACCTTCACCTGCAACACTCAACGAAGGGAAAGAAGTCTGAGTGCTAACAGCTATGGTTTCTTTGGGAATATCAATTTCTTGAGTTTTTGATTCAATCACACCTGAAAATTGTATTTAAATTAAATAAAATATCACAAAAGTAACCTTTTCAAACTTTACATTAAACTTACTAGATTGTTCTATCTTTGAAGTTTCTACAATATTAGGTTCAGTTTCAGTAAGTGGAGTCTTTTCATTTAATGCAGTTTGTTCGCCAATTGCATGTTCACTACAGAATATTAAAGTAATGAAAGATTTATAATTTTCTTTCAACAATAAATAATATAATTAGTATATAATGATAATTACGTTATAGTTTCATCTCTTGTTTGTTTGTCAGTTGATCGTCGCCAATTCCACCAAGTAAACCCACCAGACCACTGCTGAGATTTACTTTCAGTTCCTAGAATATTATCGCCAGACTTACTATCTTGAGATTCTCCTCGTTCGACAACCAAATTTTTCAGTACATTCTGAATGTGAGAAATAGTTATTTTTATTATGAAAATTATAAATATGATTATGCTAAATTAAAAATAATCTCACCTTTGGCAACGATCTATGATAGACAATCAGTGAAAGCAATATAGGCGCTGCTGCTGCCCAAGGCATGTATTTATCTCCAATACGAACAACTAAACGAGGATTTTGAAGTAACGAAGAATCAGTGCAAAGAGTCTCAAATCTCACAGCATCCTGTTCAAAAGCTTCAGCTACAGCAGCAGCTGGCTGGTCTAAACAACTAGGACCACACAAAGAAAGTCCTACATAACCTCTACAAAATTATAAAAAGAATAAATACATACATCGATAAATACAAATAATGTCGATTATATTAAAATAGATTTCTTTGATGTACTTGTAAAAAATTTTGAGATCATCTTCATCGGAATCAATTCCCTTGTTCATAATGCCATCTACAGAAGAGGGAGATTGTGGCAAAGATGGTCCGTTACCAGATTCATAATCCTCCTCAGTGGCCATATTGTTGGTGATATCCAAGGGCAACGATCTTGGTACTGCTAACAAAAAAATAAAAATATTATTCTAATATTTCAAAAGGCGAATATTTGTGTAGTAATATAAAATAATTACCATTTTGATTTGATGAGCTACCTTGGGCATGTGAAGGGAAATAGAGAGCCGCAACTTCAGGTTCTATAGCACCTGTTTCTAATTCAGCTAAATAAACACCTTCGCCAGTATTAGCAACTTGTTGGGTAGATCCGCGAGGGTGTTTCATAAAATTGAACATTCCGCTCAACATTGATGTACCACTTGCTTGCGCTACATTTCCAGAAGATACGTCATCTACAATTATATTTATCGAATAATTTAAAACTTGTATAAAGATGAATAAAAATGGAATAAACAAATTGATACCTTTTACGATACTTTTTATATTTTCATCATCTGAGCTGATCGATTCAGTGGCGGGTGGATGAGTTAATGAGACAGCAGATTTAGTCATCGGTAAAGGTGATGGCAGTTCTCCCCATCGCCACGATTGTCCGGGTTCGCTGCTACCATCAACTCCAGATCCACGAGCCAGTTCCAGTTCAGAATCAGATTGTACTGGTGTTCCAGAACGTCTATAGAAAAATACATATATTTTGTTTATGATTTGGTTAATATTGAATTAAAAAAAAAATGGATTGTTTAATTACCTCAGTTCGGAAACAGTGATATCGGTATCACTAAAGAAATGTACGTCTTGCATTATATTCTTCATCATAAAAGATGAATTTGAAATCAATTCCTTATCACAGATTGTTTCAGCAGGAACTTTGTCGATAATTTTTTCAGAATCTAGAATTTCTGAGCCCAAAGCCTCCGACTGGCTCGAATAACCGTTGGAACTAGTAGACGATTTTCGCTGAGCGTTCTTCTTCTTGGAACCAGACTTCTTAGTCTTCTTCTTTTTCTTATTGTTACCTCCACTTAATGGTTTCTGAGAATCGTCAATGGGCGTCTGCAGACTGATATCATCAACACTATTAGCTTTGGCATCCAGAGTATCTTGGTGCGAAATTTCTTCATTCGCAATCGACTTAAAATCATTATTGATACTAATTTTTCTAACTACATCTTTGGCTCGACTTTCCTTATCATTCACTTCTTCGGCGCGGAACATTTTAGCAGTCATAGTTCCCATTTTTCCTTCATCGTCCATAGCGAACACCTGTTCTTGACTAGATTGCACCTGGTTGTCGTATGATTTGTCCTTCAGTTTATAATCTCGTTTTTGTACGCCGACGTTGGCTTTTTGCGTTCCTTGACCGTCCGTATATCTAAACCCACAAAAGACATTATGAAAAAATAAACTTTTTATAACTCGATATGGTTAGTGAGTTTTTAAACCTTCTCTGTGTATAATCGGAAACTTGATTTTGATATTTGTCGAGAGAAAAATCAGCAGAGTTCCTTCTAGGCGGTAAACTCTGTTCTTGATACAGAGTGAACCCATTATCGGGAATCGGAGAAGTGGCCAGATGAGCTGAATATTCAACTTCATTTTCGGGCACTTCTTCGACGAAGAAAGCCTCTCCGGTCTCGCCCAACTTCATGTGTATATTCAGCGGCTCTCCGTTCAGCTCCAAGTCCACCTGAAACGAGAAAACATTGGAATTCTCGTCCAAAACCATCGTCCGAGGTGAAAGTTTTTCGTGGTCTCGTTGGCCTACTAAACCGAGATCGGTCCAACACTTTCTGAACGGCAAGAACGGTCGCTGAGAAATTGCATAACTGGTGAATAACGGGCACATGTCTCCTTACGTTACGTTCAGAGTAGAGAAACAGTGAGAGTATCAATTTGTCGAACTGTTATTCAATCGAAGATGCAATCTGGCGAATTCGGTCGACGAACCGACGAAAAATTCAATTGAAAATGATCAAAGTTGAATCGAATTTTCAAGTAGAAAAATAAACGTCTAATGCGATGGCACTGGTGTGAAATGAAAAATCAGTATAAATGGCAAGGTCGTATGTTACATGTTACAAAATTTTTTTTGAAAAACTGATCAAATTACATGAAAATTGACGATAATCAAACGAAAATTCGAATGATTTGAATGCTTTCATGACGGAGTACGAATTTTACCGACCGCTTTGTGTTATATAGTAACATAATAATTAGCTTCGTAAAATTAGGATCCTCATTCGATTTATCATCGCAAATGCGTCATGAAAGTCACTTAAATTTTCGATCAATGGATCATGAGTTATTCCTCGAGACACAAAGAAGTGCCAAGACAGATGGGCGGGTAGCGAGAAAGAACAAAGTTCAAAACAAATCCGACTTAAAGTTCAGCGAGACCAAACACCTTTTTACTCAACAAAAAAAATCTGCACATTTCCATAATAAGGAGAAGGTAGCTCGCAAAGAAACGATCACATCAATCGATTGACTACACTAACAGTCGCTTAACTGGCACACTCAAACTCTCAATCACAAAATCTTGAAATACAAAAGGCACTCACGACTTTGAAGCGACTCCTGAGCACTCCTAGTTTCCCGAACCTAACATGGAACGGGGAGCAGGTGAAGGATCCATCGGGCTGCTCCACCACGACCACATCAATGGCTCCAGTGAGGGTAGCGCCATTAATCTCGTTGTAGAATTCCTTCACGTTGTTGAACACGCGTCCCAGATAGTTCATGGACGACATCTTCGGTTGGTTTATTGTTTAGCTTTTCCTTAATGAAAAATAGTCTTTTATTTTTATATGTATGCGAATGAATACACTGCGACGAATCAAATTTGGATTTCGTCGGCTGCTTTTTCACACTTTGTCCATTTCACGCCTCTCCATATTACATATCGAGGTGAATCTGAAAAAACAATTTATAATTAATTACATAATCAAAAAGCAATTTAATTAGAAAATCGTAATGTATAAATTTACAGACGGACTACGCTATTTTTGTTTTAATGATATGTCTGGTTAAAAGCTTTGAATGGAAAAAAATGTTGGCAAAGATAAACTTTGGCACTATGTACAGTTTTACTATAAAATTTGGCAGGTATCACGTTTTCCAGAGTACCTGAAGACTTTGCACAATTTTCGCAAGATTTTTAGATAATTTTCATAAATAATAAAAAACGATCACTCTTATTGTTAAATTGACTGATCGCCCAGCCGTACGAAATCACAATGACGCGATAAAACGTTGGCTTAATTCGAAACTCGATAACGTGAACGTGATAATATAAGAATGTTAGTTAATTTACAACCGCTAATATCAGTTTTCGACGACGACCATTCTCAGTTTTCGAATGAATACGAATACTTTGTATGAGATGAATTACTCTGCCAAGAAATCAAACAATGACTAAAGGCATGAAAATAGAACACATCCGAAACGTAGACAAATGTCATCGACTTCATAATAATTTAGATTATAAATAATTCTGAAACGAACGATACCATAACGAGGAGAAGCCATATATTCGTATCGATCGATCTTTTAATCATGATATTAAAAGCCATCAAGAGTCACTTCAAACGGAATGTTTCTAGAGCTGACTTGGACGTTGAAAAAACATTGAAAATACATTAAAAAAATTAATGCAAACATTCAGAATATTTCAAAAACAACGCGAGCAAACTTGAAACGTACAGAGGTGCAAAATCACAAGGCCAAAGAGAATGTAAACATTCGACAAAAAATGTTTACACATATCAAAACATTTGACGACATTTGAAGAAAAAAAAATTGAAATTTATACTAAAAAAAGTTTAATTGATAATATCAAATTTATATACCTTATTTTTTTCGTATTGAATGTTTGATCTTTTATATTCGAATTTCTTTGAAAAATTTTTTAATATAAAACATAAAAAGAACATACATAATAAAGCAGACAACTCACTTTCGTACAAGAGAATCTATCGATTTTTTCTAAATCAGAAAGAGAACGTAAACGAGCCCACGCACACGAGAGACGTAGTACAGAAACGTAGTAAAATTGTAAACGCCCACATAATACGATAGAAAGCGGAAAATCCAACAAACAACGATTCCAGTGTGGGAAAATCGTTCCAGCGCCATCGATTTTCCCAAACGAAGGTCACAAAAGGGAGAAAAGCTACGTACGAAAAGAACGAAATGATCCTTTCGAGATTCAGCTGACAAACGAAGAGTTGGTCGATTGTTGTACTCTTCCTGTTTGCTTTGGCAACCGACTCATTTAGTCACTGCCAAATACGATAATTTAGTTTAGAAATGGACGTCGAACGTTTGAAATATGTGAAAACATTTTTTAAATGTTCATTTGAAGATTTTAGCAAGGTCGAACGATAGGGATTTTGTTTAAAGATCAAAGAATTTACATAAAAAAACGCGTAAATATATCATACAATGAACAAAAATTTGTATAATATACACACAAATATAATATAATATAACATAATAAAAAAAATAATACGTGTAATATTCAGAGTGTGAAAACGACAGGTGTTGCGGACATATCGAGATGTGCTCCACATTTCGCGCACGTTGACTTTCTAGACGAACTTTGCGGAAAATCGTCGGTGGCGTATTGTGGTCTTCTTCGAATGGAAACGAGGTTGAGAAAAAGAGGTACATGTTGCTTTTGAAAAGAAACGAGTTGTCGACTTGTGGACAAGAAGCACGAACGGTCCAACGAGCGTTTTCCGGTGCGAGATAAAGAAAAAACGAGGTTCGAATAAAAGGCGAGTCGATTCGAGTGCAGTCACAAAGAATATTTTTGTTATGCCAATTGAAAATGTTAATGGGAAAGCAGTTGTGAAGAATCGACGGAAAAAAGACCATTGAAATGTATTGATGACGAGTGTATAGAATTCGATTTCAATCTTCATTATCTACAATTTAAATGAGTATGAATTTGTTAAATTAATTAATATTTGTCATCGATACTATATAATAAAAATATTAACATATAAATTGAACATTGCGATTATATGCAAGGCCGTAATATGCAACTCATGATATTTCGCTTTGTGAGAAATTACGTCTGATTACATAATCATTATCATGATCAAATAACATACAAGGTCATTACGATACAACATCAGAAATTTTAGGGCATTTTTCCTATCTAAACTCAACGATAAGGAAAATATTGAAGAATTTGAATACTAAACACCATCGAAATGGTCTAATGCACACCGATTACATTCAGGTTTTAACCTTGCTGAATGCAATAAACCAATTGACTGAATGAATAAACAGAACCATTACCATCTCATTGTACAAATGTACATCCAACTCAAGTCCCATTCCTCTGCAACACTAAAATCATCAACTTCGAAGATACTTTCGCTGAAGTTCACGTAAACCATCTGTCAATCCACACCAATTACATTTAGGTTTTTAACCTTGCTGAATGCAACGAACCAATTGACTGAATGGACACACAGAACCATTAACATCTCATTGTACATACTTCCGACGCAAGTCCCATTCCTCTGCAACACCAAAATCATCAACTCCGAAGACATTTTACTAACAATAAGTCCACACCACGTAGACAATCCAATCAAATGCAATAGTCGTTCTCGCGATGGAACACACCTTCTTTGGTTACGTACTGAGTTACCCTACGACAATCGTGCTACGTCAGATGTTTACAACTAACTCGGCTGATACTAAATACGAGTCACGGTCATCCGACGGCTTGTTTACGTCGCATTCGAAACAGCCGGGTTGTTTTTGTTATTGTCGGCGAATATTACTAGGAAGCTTTCTAGTGTGGATTGCATCAACGAGTCTTCGTTGTCTGATATGGCGAGATTGTGGGCCGTGGGTGTTATCGAGTGCGAAGTGCTCGAATTTTAATGATATTTGAATATCAACAGATACACGATTAGAGTGAAATTGTAGATATTTTAAATACATTTAACAAATTGAATCAGAATCGTATCGAGTGTTATGATAGTAATAGGACTCGGTATGAGACTTATCACAAACGGAAATCGATTATTATATGTAGTGATTATGGTGATCAGACGTTATTAGCACTCACGACACGTTTAAGGGCTGCATGATGGTTGAATAATCCAATTAATGCTTAATAATTTATTTTGATCATAATTTTCGCGGATTGTTCTACGTTCGGTGTTTTAGCGTCGTGTGCGCTAGTGTCATTTGCGCAAACTTCTGAGTATCGGAGATAATGTGTAAATTCGTAAAATGAATTGGAGGTTGTATGCACTGTCCGATCGATCGGTGCTCTTCGACTACCTTGACCGGAGCTTCAAGTGCACGCATGCGAAAAGCCATGCCAACTTTTGAGTTTGCACTTTGGTTCTTGGCAACCGCCTAATGGTATGAATTTCGAAAATTCGGCGTATTGTCAGAAAATTGCTATTAAATATATAAAATTTCGTCGAAGTTTGCTTTCAATATTATTAACGGTCGTGCGGAAGATTCAAACAGTTTTTAGCATATATTTTCAATTTTTATGTAAGATCGGAATTGTTATATTATACATTTTTCCTATTCAGCTTTATATAAGTCGTAGAAGAAATCCGATTTCGTCGTAAGTTGAAGTAGTACATTTACATGAAAACATTCCTCATTTGTACTTTATTATACCACGTCAACCACAAGAAATAATGATATAAATTAAAAAAACACAACACTTGCATCGGTTTACCCAGCCTACATAGATAAATAGCACTACGGATATCATATATCAATTATTTACATAAAAATAAACAGTACCCGACCGCAGTATTTTTCACAGCGAATTTAAACAGATTCTTTAATGCACACAATTATAGAACACGACCGATAAACACCAGACAAACAAATTCCAAAGCATCCTACGACCACACAAACCCACCACGCATTCAATCAACACTGATATTCAAACTGAATTCTTATCTCGACAACCTCAATACAATGGACATTCTGAAACATCTGCAACCTTTGCACTATCGATTCCAAGCTTTTCCATACACCCTAAGGTGTCTCGATAGTCGGTGAATAAAGACAAAATAAAGCACTTATCTTCCCAAAAATTAGTGTACAGCAGAGTTTTGGAATGAAGCTTGATATTGTGGTTCTTAACAACATGACAAAATCTTTCTTTCGATATGAGATTGGTTTAAGATTTTAAGAGAGGTCGAAGGTTGCCGAAAACGATTTTTCGCCTATCGCTTTTCAGAAAAATATCGCAAGACAAATTTGTAGTTTAGGAAATTTTCTACAAAAAAAATATTATAATATTTATTCGTAAGAGTAACTGTTTTTGAAATAATTCGATTAATAAAATCGCTACTATTTTGTATGCAGCTCTTAGCAGTATGTACGTAGAAAGCTCAAAAAATTTCTAAGAAAATGTTTTTAATTCATAAACAAAATAACTTGTTAAAAAAAACAATTGATGCGATTATAAACGTTTTGAAACCTAGTTTATGTGGTATTATTATCAGTACTGTGAAATATCTACTTATGATTTTATATCAATTTTACATTTTGAATTGAGTGAATTTTTGAATTTTCAAATTTTTACAAACACCTGCAACCTTTGCACTATTGATTTCAAGCCTTTTCATACACTCGAAGGTGTCCAATCTCGACACCACATTTATGAGCACAATGCGACGACACGGACAAGGTCCAGGTCAACAGCCGGATCCAGAAGGCGATCTGATGCAACGACCTGGTGCACGTCGTGGTGCAATAACGTGTTTGTTGTACACGTGGCGCTTACGTGTCTTCTATAAATATGTTTTTATCGAATTTAGAACGGACAGGCCTGGACTGGGTGAGATTTTTGCTTATGAATTGGCTGGGTTTTGGAGATGATGGATGATTTTGTATGAGTGCGCTCACTCGTTATGAAACGGTTCGTTTGGGCTGTTATGGGAATGGATAATTGATTCAATGAGTCTTTGAGTTTATTCGAATATAAATTCCGGTTGGATTCATTGGGAAAGTCGGTGATGTAATTGGGTTTTATTTGAATGATGATGTGAATATGAGTGCGTTAGATGGTGTGTCGATTGTTTGTGATAATATGATAGTATATTATTTGAAATGGATAATTAAAAAGTGTTAAAAATAACTATAAACTTGAAACACAATTTAAAAGAAAGATAAAAAGTACGATAACGTAAATTAATGGTTTTCTATAAATGAGCATTGCCAAGAATTTCGCACATTCAGCGCGAAAATAAGTAAAAATTGTCAAAAGCCATTATCTTACGTAAAGAGGTCGAAAAGGTTATAACGAAAATTGTAATTAAAATATTAATTAAATAAATATGCATCCTAGTGATGGTTTATAAAAAAATACATACATATTAATATAATTTCTTTTAATCAAAACGAACAAAACGAGTTTTATTGAGAACAAAAACTGAATGACGTTATACATAATTAATAATTTGAATATCGAACTTAAGTAACAAAAAAAAACGGAACATTACATAAAAAGTGAAATTTTCAGTTTCATCACGAATTAATTATAACACGCGTCATATAACTCATTGTACTTAAAGGGGACTTCTCAACAATTGCAATAATCTAACTAATTATCGTTACGTACATAAACATGCACGTGTACGCGAAATCGTTACACAAAACATATCGCAAACGGACATAAAACGACACACTTTACACATAAAGTACCAACAATTATTCCATATTACACATTCACATCAACAAAACAACTTCTTAGGAACAAACTGCTTACGTAAAAGTCTGACTTTGAAGTATTGAAATACATATTCCAGGTCGAACATAAGTTAACTAATTCCCATCCATTTTTTTTTCAACAAAAAAAATCCAGAAGAGTGCCAACGATCTGCAAACCGCTGGCAAATGTCGAAGTGTACAATCAGCGTAACACGAGACTCGTTCCACTTTTCAAGAATCGTCCATTCTCTCGAAAGGGTCCAAAAATAATGTTCTTCGACGACGGAAAATCACTTAAGTGTGCGAAATTTCGCGACCCAGATTCGCCGAATAGCATTCAACCTTCACTCGAACGACACTTGTGTTTGCGTATTGACAAAATGAGGATTCGCGTATGGAAAAAAAACCGTTTTCTAACGCTGGCCATGTCGCATATCATACAGGCGGGCTCTAATCGTTATAATTGATTTATTTGCTAGTGGGTACCAAGAGCCGGAACTTCAAAGTTGAATGTCACAGTAGACGTACGTAAAATATTGAAATTTATTCAATTTTTATAAATGTTAAGAAATATATTTAATAGAAGTGTCACGGATGCTACAATCGTAGACCAATTAACTGCAATTAATCGGCGTAAAATATTGTCAATCAATAGTAATTAGGTGTTCTAGAAAATGGCGAATAATCATAGTCCACCAAGCGGAACGTCCCCTAAGTAAATCGATACACATTTCTGTATAAAATTCCACACGTCACTAAAATATTAGAGAATTTCTAGAAAAAGCGTTCCCGATTCAGATGACAGCTAAACTTTTCCAATAGACTAAAACCACGTTGTCGACGAATGTCATTGTCTATTTTTATAATGTCGAAATCAAGGGCGTTTCGGCGACGTCGCGTGTCTGCTCACTTTGCTTTTCCACGAAATTTTCGATGTGGAAAAGAGTCGGAAAATCCGTCATATTAAGTATCAAAGTGCAATAGTCTCGTATGGTTCAAGTGCACGGTCGCGTTACATTTGTACGGCCTCGGCGACAATGAAAACTGTTAAAAATCGTTAAAAAAAACTGTTTCACTATTATATGCGAAGATCGCAAAATTAATTAATCGAAATTTTATAAAAATCAATCTGTTTCGTCAGTGTACATAAAATGGTTTGATCTTCGTGAAATGTTTATGGCTTTAATAAAACAGTTCAACGAACCACTAATTACCAAGTCAGAGTTTGCCTATATATATGTAGAAGCATTGTTCCGAAAACTTTTAGTACATATAGATACTAAAAACTATGGGTAGATTGCACAATTAAATACGAATCAGTTCGAAGATATGGCGAATAAATAAACGATTCAAAAGAAAAAAATCACGAAAACATTTATCAGATGGGACTATGAACTGGAAAATCGATAGATCCGATTGTTCAATGGAATTCGGAATCCGACGAAAGTTCAAGACTTATCAGATTGCAAAAAGCACAATTTCGCTTTATGAAAACCTTGAATATATACATTAATTAATCGAATTAGAAACACGCAACTATTCAATTCGAAAATAATCGACTCCAATTGCGAAGTAACATCACATTTTTTGACCCGAAATAATCTCAATCGTTATGGAAGTCTTTCATTCGAACAATGACCGTCAATTGAAAAATTATACATAAGCGAAAGTGCAGCACAGGTGACTCGGCAACAGATAAATCGATTCCATGCGAAAATTAAACATGTGTAAATAATATAATGCAATCTCGAGACGATGACTAAAGAGCGTGTTGGACTTTGGCATGAGTACACGTCGGTGTGGATCTATTTCGATTTTTTTGCAGTTTTTTCCAACTCTTGTTATTTCTAACAATGCTTACAGTCATTAAAGACGTTTTCCATTGTCATGATGTTCATGAAATTTCGATATGCAAAGAAACGATATGTTCACGTGTCTGACACGCGAGATTTTACATATTGTGACGATTCATCGGAAACAAGAATATGAAAAAAATATTGCAAATCGAATCGACAGATTTCCCTATTGCATCACAGAATATTATTTTATAAAAACATAAATTACCGACGCGTTACATAAACAAACAAAAAAAACTAATTGCGAATATTGACATTATGATGATCAAAGTTGAACATTTGAAAAAAAATCGCCGAAGCGGAAAATCCACGGCTGAGAACACACCGACTCGGCACTTATTGTTATTATTGCGAATTCTCGAAAAACGTACTTGTTTTTGTTGCACAATTGATAATCAGTAGATCAGCGGCTGTTTGTACGTCCGACCAATACCACGTCCGACAACCGACTGACTTGATGATGACTTGACTTGACTTGACTTGACTGAACCGAAAAACAGCTGTGTACTTTTTTCCGGGGGAAATGCGCGTGCATAGCAAGCGTAATTCATGAAGAAAATATAAATAAATGATATACGATATTGATGATTTTTGTACTAATTATCAACGACAATTGATTTTGACTAGATACATTTTTTTTTAATTTGAACAATTACTTTTTATGTCATAAAAATTGATGATTTCTTTGTGCAATAATGGTACTTGTATCATTATTATATAGCAAATGATTTAAATTTCAACTGATATGCGAATCATAAAACTATTATATTTATTAAAATATCAAATACATATTAGTCACGCAATTTTCACGATGTATCAGAATGAAAAAATAATCTACGCTCATACTAATTAGTTAATCGTGTATGTAATTTTCGTATTAAATATCATAATGGTGATATATCTTAATGTACGTAAAAGGTCAACAATCTAGATACTGCATAACACTTGTTTCATTATGGCAAGTTGTGGTTGCGTATAATATCCGCGTTCTATTCTAAAATATAGGTTGTAATGTTTTTCATTAAACAAGTTCGCAAGATGACGATTTTGTTTTGCAACAAAATAAAGCATGTATGTACAAAGAAAATATAACCTTAACATTTTCCAATACGCAAAAAAAATACGAAAACAAAGATGTTTACGAATCAAGAGTGCGAGCGGTACAAAACAATGATGCATTATTTATCGTACATTAAGCATCTGTAAATAATGATAAATCAAAAAAAGAATTGATTAATTGTTCGTTTACGAACAAAACGATAATCCAATTACGTGTACTGTAAAGGAAGGTCAACGTTAACGATTACAATTCAATAACATTTTTCTAAAATTTCAAACGAAACGCGATTCGAATATAACATTGCAAAATGGTAATTCTTTAAAAATAAGATTCAACAGGTCATCGACATTGTAATTCAATGTTCACGCACGAAAACCTTCATTTCGCACGTAACAAATGTCCAATGTTATTTTCATCGAAATGAACGTTTGCATAATTAAATTTCAAAATTTTCTATTTGGTCAGTAACTAAATATTCACATAAATGGTCAGAAACTATAATATTTATATATTTAAAAAAAACAATGGACTTCCATTATAAATGAATTAGCGAGCAACAGTATTGCTTTATGAAAAAAAAATTATAATGTTGTTGAACTTGACAGAATTCTTTTTGAACATTGTTGTACAAATTCCATTAATACTTCCATTTGATTAGAAACCCAATCGTTTTATATAACTACGTGTTTAATTTAGTAACTGACCGTCTATAATACCTATCATTTACCATCACTGATCATTTTGATATAAACACGTCAAAACGTTCAGCAATTCAATTTACAGACCCAAATCATGATTCAGTTACTTGTCGAATAAAAACGACCCAAAAAATCATAACCACGAATTCGAACATCTGTTCAAACATCAAACACGATAAAAACATTTCCAAATAATGATTACAACTAATTGTAAGTGCTTGCAATTTTTATTTTGCGATATCTGAAACGTCGAATTGTCAAAATATTTTCACACACACGATCGATTGCGTTAGATAAGATGTTTTTCGACGCATTGTGACGTTATTTGTTTATGATAATAAAGCGTTACTATATTTATTAATGTGATACAAGAAAGACCTTGGCTTGAGTGGAAAACAAACGTGAAAATCGCGAAAACAACAACGTCACAAAAATGGGCGTGCCGGGAAAACGCCCTCCGTTGCGGAAAATTCGATCGTGACTCAAACGGGTTTTCCCGAAAGGATTTAAAGGAATACATTATTTGTATATTTAAAAAAAGATAGGAAATGGAATTCGCGTGTGCGAATATGCGTTAATTAGTCAACTTTGAAGAAATCGCAAGGTTGTAGTTGTATAAAATATAATTGATTGTATGTGATCGAATAAAAGTCGGCCTCGCTTTATGTGCATTGAAGTCTTCGGAAAATGTATGATTTTTAAAAATAAATATTCGTATTGATGCAGGCCTTGGGAAATGTTTCGGCACGTGAAGGTTTTTTTCAATATCGGATAAACTCGTCGGGAAATTCTGCTCGTTTTTGTCAATGTATAAATTTTCGGATCATGTGTATAATATTGATAACAGTTAAAGATATGTTTCTAAAAATACAAATCGAAATATAGAATAATAAACATGTTTATTCGGCCACGTCGCTTTATCGGTTTGGAAAAAATCAAAGTAAACAAATATCGAAGTTCAAAAACAAATTTGAACGTTTCAGTGCAAGCCGTTTTAAAATAGATAAAACAGTTCCTGAATGATTCATAGAAATGTATAATGAACTATTTTATCTATTTTGCTTATTTTCATAAAAATAAATATCAAACGAAACGTTCATAAAACCACATGCGTATGCAAATAAGCCATATGAAAAATATTTTCAATTTAACATTCATAATAATTTCAATGCCAAACACTTCATTGAAAAAAATATATATTTACATATAATCGCAAAATTTTAACACAGCCTGAAACGAACGTCAATCATGACGTCCGTTGCGCTTATTTACATCAAATCTAATTACGACAAAACACCTAATTACATAACTTTTTACACTCGTTGACGCTATCACCGTAAAAAGAATCTATTACACCGAAAAACTCTCATTTCACGGCCATATCCGGCTAATAATCTCATTAAAACGACGACATCGGAAACAATGGCCACCTTACCGGCATAATGGACTCTGTCGAAACATTCAAATTACTAGAAATTTCGCCTTGACCTCACTTTTACAGCAATCGAATTCGGCGAGTGGGCGTTTACATAAATAAATAAAGCAAATATGCAATTCGGTGTAAACACTCTTTATAAATAAAGCCGGTCGTTGCGAAAACGCGATACGTACTACTCCGGGTATGGCGTCGTTTCGGGAATAATCTTCGCAATATAAGGAAAAAGAGGATTGAATTTTCAGACAAAGAGATATGGTGATGATCGTTGTGACGTTTGAGTTTGAATCGACCCGGAAATTAAATTTTAAAAAAAACGGTGTTTAACACCAACTTTGGAATCGGATACGTTTTTATTCGAATTGCATAATTCATATGAAAGAATTATTTTTTTCAGATTAATAAGATGGTGTGGTTTAAAATATTTTCTGATTAATTTCGTATGATAACTGGATAGTGTCGCAAACTGGGACGAGGTTAGTGAGGCACTCACCTCGGATACCGAAACATGAAGGGTACGCATTAAAATGTTAAAATCTTAGTACAATATCAAATTAATGATTCGATTATGAAAGCCGACGTGCGAACTGATATGGATAAGCGAACCATTTCACAACAAATTTCAATGCGATATAATTTTCGATATGTAGAGGATACCCGAACGAAAACAAACCTAAAATAGCCCAACATAAACAAGTCTAACATATAATATCATCAAGTCTCCCGCACCGGCTTGCATATATCCATATCCATATTTTACCCAGACGGTCAATAAAGCGACGAAGAGGCGCCATCGTCCAATATAATGAAAACCACATACGAATAAAAATGCATTCTATACCAAAGTGACCATGTTTTCATAATCACAACCGGGACATTTTTTTCTAAAAGAAAAAAAGATACAGTGTTTGTAATGTTTGTAAGGTAAAAATTAAAGGTGCAATTTAGTTGTGCGTCGGAAAAATATAGGTGGTGCCTTAAAACGAATTGTTGTCGTGCATTATTTCTGGTGCATTAAAGAATCTCGTATTGAGCATAATTTAATTTGTAGTGTGCAATGAAAAAAAAAATTGTGCATTATGAAGTGAGCATTAAAAAAAATGAAATGTACGATAGAAAAAACATAGTTTGGGGATTGAAATGAACGAGATGTGGCAACGTCGCCAGAATAAAGTCTTCCTCCACAGACAATACAATAAAACTGTCAACATATCTTTTTATAATAATGGTTATGCGGTTGCGGTTGGTGTCTCGCCCTGTTCACGTTTGCGGCGTTGACGATTTTTTATTTATATTTATTCTAATGCACACATTTCAATGCTTGTACAAAATGCACACTAATTTTATTAAGTGCTCAGGTTAAATACACATTTATTTTATATAATGCACGTTTAAATTGTCCCCAAAAGTAAATAACAAATATAACAACTTACAGCTAGTTTAAGGAAAACATAACAAGTATTTTTTTTAATGTGTAGTCTGAAAAATAGTATACTGGTTTCATTTTATGATTAACCAGGACAAAAACCCTAAAAACGAGCATAAGTCAAAAATGAAAAATTCGATATAAATAAAATTTCAACTTTCACGTTCGAGGTTCAAAAACGTATATCTGTTATAGTCAATATGTTTTGCAGTTAGTATGTTTCGTGAAGAACTCCAAGAAAATATGTATTAATACATCAACATGTAATATTTTACTTTATGAAATAGGATTCAACGCTCACATTTGAACCCGTGGTAACAGTTTTTTGTTAGCAGTATTTTTGAAGTGCTGATACGAGCCCTTTCCAATCGCGAGACTTTTCCGCAGTATGTACGCCGATGATCATTTTTCAAGGTTTTATCTACAATATTCATTCAATTAAATGTAAAATATTTGTAGGAAAACTTATAGAATCGGCATTATATTTCGTATTTTGTAAATGATGCACCCAGCTCAAATTCCAAGCTATAAAAACCTGAAACCCTGGTGCACTCAGCGCACCAAACGAGTGGAAAGGATTGAATAGTATGACTTTAAGGCGCACACGAAAACGAATATTTGATCAGCTGTCGGACTCGTAATAAAACATATAGACATATCCAACACAACTTGAAAAATACCCGCACTGTTCTATCAAAACCAAAACGAACGGTCACCCCAGTCGAACTTGACAGCGCGTCAACCCGAGTTTTTCCGGAAACGCACGAAAGAGACGCTCACCCACTGCGACAATAGCGTTCTTATGCTAACGACCTCCACGATACAGATTCGTTTGCACAACTGGTTTACGTTTCCGCGCTTGGGGTGAGTGGCGCGAGGCTCGCGCGGCAAACCGACCAATCGCGTGCGAGCGGAGCGCGTCGCACGATACCGTGACGTCATCGTCTGACCATTTTCACCACGTGCAATCGCGCGAGCTTTTCGGGCGGAGCTTCGTGTGCAGATTTCGAATTCGCATGAATCGGCAGTCAGAATGTCGGATAATTTTGTATTGTATGGGGTTGGATTTTCCGTTTTCGCGATGTTGAGGTTCGGTTTGGGTTTTGAGTGTTTGGTCGTAAATATGTGTCATACGATCGTGTCGTTGCGTTCTTGGGAAAATTGAATAATTCGAAATTTTATGTATTTTATGAGAAAATTATGAGTTCAAATATACTTTTGATACTGTATGATTATTTTCTGATACAGTTTTGTAATATTTATGGAAATAATTCCCGATGATATTGCACATAAGTAGGGTGACCATATTTCCCAGGACGCAAAACGGGACGCTCCGAATAAAAATGCTCCCCCCCCCCCCTATATAAAAAAAATTCCCTCGATTAATATCGTTAAGGAAATACACTACCGATAAAATATATTTGCCCACCCATATTTTTTCCAATATCATACATTTATTAACGAATTTATCACTCAAAATAACATTCAAGTAATGGATAATATAACTTTAAATATGTATGTATATTTAGACAAATAAACAAGATCAAAATGACAGAAAATATTTTTAAGATTTTATTAATACAATTAGAAATATAGAAAAAATCCATCTTTTATTTTCATGCGATGTTTTTCATTTCAGTTAATCGAATTCTTTCATTTTTTTATTACTTTCTATTGACGAAATAATGCTTAATTCAAAAATGCATTGGATTTTTATTTTACTTTTACAATTAGTTTTTATGAGAAAAAACAGCATTTGAGTTTTGCACTTTTTGCATCATGTCTTTATCTATAATTTTTATTTTTGGAAAAGTTTTCAGCAAAAAACAGTGCATTTTTTTAATTACACGATATTAGTAGTGAAAAAAACAATGTGTTTTTTTGGTTTTAAAAAGATGTAGGCTATCTTCAAATGACATTTTTGAAAATATTAGTTACTTATTTCGGTTGAATTTTTGAGCGATTCTTTAAAAAATCGAAAAAATATAACAATAATACAAATCAAAACATAAAAATAAGACTTCAAATAAATTATTGATCAAAAAAGATCCAAGGAAAACGCATTAAAAAATATAAATTTGATAAATATAAAAAAACTCAGTCATCTTATGGCCATCAAAATATGTGAACCGGCAAAACGGGACAAATCAAACTATTTCACGAAAACGTTCAGGCGAAAACGGGACGTATGGTCAGCCTACACATAAGGTAACTACACCGGTGGTTGACCACTTCTCAGAAAAACGTAAAAATTAAGATTTTTAAAGACGAAAATCTTCCGGAAAGGGTGCGATCGATAAGATGTAATAAACAACTAATCTATTGCACACTTTCCGAAAGATGATGTCTTTAAAATTTTTAATTTTTACGGTTTTCTGAGAAGTGATCAAGTGAATTACTGGTACATGGTCAACCACTGGTGCATTACCTTTTAAGGTGACTATTTGTACTGGTAATAAAAACCAGGACAGTACTGATTTTTAGAGTGTCTGTCCTGGTTAATTGTGAAACGAAACTAATATACTTTTTTTAAGACTACAAAATCAAAAATGATTAATTTAAAATAATAGTAATAATTTTCAGCATATTTTAAATGTCAAAATGTTAATGTCAATACTCTTACGTGAGATCCTTCTAGTTTCTAGTACTAGCAGTGACATGTGAGATGATGTGATATTTATTATTTGTATTTACTGTTTACCTTATTGGATATTATTTTAAAAAACTATAAAATACATTTATATACTTATAAATATTGTAATCAATTTAATTATTTTCACAAACGATAAATGATTCTTTCTGCCTTTTTTATAGAAAAAATGTGCTGGTTATAATTTTGAAAAAACAGTCACCCTAACATAATGCAATCATTCAACTTTGAACGTTTGCGATTAGAAACGAATCAATTTTTTTTTATAATGATTATAATAGAGTTTCGCAGACGACTCGGGTCATCTGGGTCGTGCAATTTTACAAACGCAATCTTACGCAATTTATTCATTTTTTTAACAGTTACGAGTTGTTAGAGAGTTGATAATGGATGCGTCTTGTAGCATTCATAAATTCTGTCCTCTAATCACGAGGCGATAAATAATATCCGAATTTGCGAAAAATTAATCAACTTGTTCGAATTGATTTATGTTAAATCGCACGTTGAATATTATTTGTAAATTGCCGATTAAATGCAAGATAAAATTTAAATGCGAGCGTTTAAAATCAAATTTAAAACGTATAAAAATTATAATGTGAACAAAGTTTATGGAAATATCGCGGTAATATATATATTTTTATTTTCCATCAAACATAAATAATAAGAGGAAACATTATCATCGAAACATACAGAAAAAGGAAAAAACAATAAAAAATGTACACAACATAAACTCTGAACACGAAATCAATAAGAAAGCTAATAAAACCAAAAATAACAAGCAGTAAAAAGGTCGTACGTATTCGACTAAAATATTTTAAAACAGCACAAATATTACACAAATGAAAATAGAAAATCTATACTCGACTCCGAACATCATTTGCATTCACCATTTCAACCCTCACGATCGCGCAAGCATACGAAAACCGACCATACTTAGAAATCACAGAATTAGACGAGTCATAAAAATACAATTTTATCACAACACGTAATACGAACCTTCGGACAAACAAATCCGTTATATAACAGATTAGCCGAATATTTTCACAACAACACGCATTTTTTCAACCTTTTTATTACACAATCTAGATTAACAAATAAGCGGTGTTGTTGAACGCGGAATTTGCTGGTGCGAAAAAACAACGTGGCGGCCAAAACACACACCGACATTGTGATCGAAAAAAACAACGGTTTGAAAATAGAAAAAGCGCGTGTATTTGCATCATAACAACGTTGTTTCACTGTTTTTGAAACATCTAACTGGATTCTGATATGAAAATTGTATGGGCGACAAAATTGGGGTTAGGATAGTTTTTTTTTTATACAAATTTAAAATCTGCGTTTTATGAACAGGGTTTGGATTTAGGTTAGGTTTTGGAGTTAGGTTAGGGCTTTTATGCGAATCGTTTTCAATTGAAAAAATAACAAATGGCGTTTAAAGAGGTGTTCAAAGAAACGTCGAGGTAAATAGAAAGTGTTCGCAAATTGGGGTCATTTGAACAAAGAAAAAATAATAAATCTTGGACATGAAATATGTGAATCAGTTTTTACGCATGATTGGTCGATTTAAAATAGAATTATCTGTTTTAATTGAAAGAAATCGATTTTTTTTTTTTTAACTAATCTAATCTTGATAAATATGATTTATTTTTCTAAGAAAAAAATCGGATGAAATAAATGAAGTTGATCAAAGTCCGTGTTCATTTTTTTGGACGATTTAGTATAATTTTCACTAAAAATCGACATTACACGTTTTATAATCCAACGATTAAAATACTAAAAGATCTTTAAAAGAAAAAAAACCTTGAAATATTAGCGTACATAAATTTTCTATTGTTCGATTATTTATTATTATTATTATTATTATTATTATTATTATTATTGTTGTTATATTTTTGGTTAATAAAAACTAACTTGTGAAAGTCCAATTACGTGATAAAAATATGATCAGACGACAAAAATATAAATTACACCTTGCTAAAATGACAGAAAATTCGGATTTAAAAAAAATTAAAAAAGCCACTCGTAAAATATATATTGTAAAGTTCGATCGCAAAACGTATCACGATCGAAAATATTATAATTAGAACAGAATTGGCAAGCCGAAAGACGTTTTCCTTTGAACATTTTGAATTGACAACGCGCCCGAGCGCCAGACGACAGTATCGATTGGGTCGCGCTACGTCAAAATTGCGAATTCTCTATGTAAAATGGTCAGTTTTTGCGGTAAAAAGGACTGTGACGATGTCGAGACTTACTTCTTGGCAGATTTCGGTCAGCAGACGGAGTGGGTGTGACAGAAAAATCGGAAAACTCAGGACCTTTCGCGATTCCAACGAACGCCGCCAGCCACAGCTGGTCGTTGACAGGAGGGCGTCGTGGCAGCTGTTTTGGCGTCCATTGCGCGAATTTTGATTCGGTTGGATCAAATGTTTTTGGGTTGTGCGTTTTGAAAATGATTTTACTTTCAGATTCAATTCTGAAGTTAATTGTGTCAATGTGATCTTATTGTCGAATGTTTTTATGTTATTTATTTAAAAAAAAAAGAACATTTTAAAAAAAATTAACAATTTATTTTTAACAATTGTGCTGGTTAAATCCATGGGGGGGAGGTAGTAATAATTTATTCCAGTTTCAACACCGAAAGTACGAACTAATACATAAAATTATTGTCAAAATTGGATTTGAAAAAAAGGAAATTCTTGGAATTGAAAAAAGAGGACATTCTGGGTATATTGCAAAAAAGAGATAGAACAAAAGAATTATGTTAAAAAAGAGACCTGTTGGCCACCTCTAGTTCCAGGGCTCCGAAACGGAACTGAACCGAAAAAAACCGAAAACTGCTAAAAACCGAAATTTTTGTCGGAACGAAATCCGCAACAAATATCGGTTTATTTGGATTCAGCAAAAAAAAAAATAAAAATGTTATATTTCGAATATTTTTGTAGTGTTGTCGTTTTTTTGGGAAAGTCGGTTTTTGAAAGTGTACTTTTTTTTTTTTTGAAAATTCGGAGCTAAACCGAAAACGGGAAGCGAACCTAAATATATTTTTTTGTTGAACCGTAACCGAAAACCAAAACGAAAAAAATTACGTTCGAAGACCTGGTTCCATCAGTGGCGGATTTATCTATGAGCGGTGGAGGCACTCATCTTGGGCCCCTAGCATTTTTGAAAAACAAATTTTCGATTAATCATTAGACATCAAAAAGGCATTGGTTTGCATAAACGCAAATTTTATTTCCTAAAATCGCCCATTTGTCTTATATTTTGTGAAACTGGCTATAGTTATGTACCAATAATAAATGAAAAAGTTTTCATCTGTGGCGCTACTTATTTTATTTTGTGTGTAATGGGGGAGGGGTAAGTTTAAAAGCTGTTTCTGTAAAGGAGCCCCTAAAAATTAGTGAAGTCTCGAACCCATAAGCAATAGATGAATATAAATATAGGGTTCCAGATTTCTTGCAAGTCAAACCAGGACACCCCCCTTCGATATTTTTTTTTTTCGATTTTTTTCTGTTAGTTCAGTGCTCTATCTACTCAGTCACAGAAACAGGTTGCCAAATTTTGCACAGGTTGCAAAATTAACATTAACATTTCACCCCCAAATCCAATGCAATTTTTAAATATTTTTAAGTCATTTAAAAGTTATATCACTGCGGCGCTCATCGATCTTACGCATACACTCAAGCCTATATGCATTTATGTACTTTCATCCGCACACCAATTGCATGCACAAACTATATCTGTATGTACGATAGACGAAAATGCTTAAAAAGTGTTCATAATAGAAAAATTTGAAAATCGGGACGCCTGGCAACCCTATATAAATAAGACAATAAAATATTCAACATTTTATAACAATTGATTGAAATATTGTAATCATCAAGTTGTACTTTTTATTTCATTTCGAACATCCAAATTTATATGAATAAAATAATTGTTTATGATTGTAAATATTTATTATAGCTCTTTATTTTTTGTATATACAAGAGTACAGATCTCAAGATATAGTTTTTTAAATATGTTAAACAACATATAAATGGGTCCCGCCGAATTTCATAAACTTAAATATAATAAAATGTGATCAAATTTAAACAACAAAACAATATAAAATTAATTCGGAGGCTGGCTAAAAAAATATTAATATTTTATATATGATGTTACAATATAGTATGTACAGTTTAATTTATTGCATTTTGCACATAAATTATATTATAGATATGTTAGACATCGTGAAAATATAAAAATAATAAGATTATAATTATTGTGAAAATAAATCAAAATTTTTACTCTATGTATGTGAATTTCATGTATCTATCAATGAATTTTTAGCTCTGTTTGACGAACTTTCACTAGAATTCAATGTTCCGTTCATTATGATTGGTGGAGAAGAATTTTGATTTTCCAGAGTATTTTCGTTGGGTGTGGATTCGGCGACTGCCTGACTTTTGGATCTTAATTCAAAAACTCGAGTAATAGCTTCTCGGAAGCATAAGAAATTATAATCAATAACTCCTGAAACGTGAGATTCGATTAGAATGTTTATAAAATACATACCGTTTACACAAAGCTAACAAATTTAGTACCTTGTTTATCAAAATTATCTTCTCTTAAAATACATACTAATGCAAGAAATTTGTTGACTTCGCGTAAATAAAGTATTGTGCCATTATTTAATTTGATTAAACTAAAACTTTGATTGTTAAAGGCAGCGGCTTCTGCGTCATCGACCAACCTGGAATAACTTTAATTTTATAAGCAACACATCTTAATTTCAAAATTATAATGATTATGTGTATAATGTTTTACCCATATATACATGACACATCAATTACAACATCAATCATGTCGCAACATAACTCGTAGCTTTGCATATCAACCGGTGAACTGTCAGTAGCTATATAAATTTTTGAAACGACATCAAATAGGAATGCTTTTTCTATTGCAGAATTCTAAAATATGTCAAAATTTGATTAAAATCCTGTCATAATCAAATTATAAAAGTAGATCTTGTAGTGTTTGACCAAAATATACCGATATTAATATGTTAAGTAGATTTTCCAAAGTAGGCAGCTGAGGTATAAGTTTTTGAACGACTTTAGAGAAAGCTTCAAATATTGAATGGTCGTAAATAGATGTTAAATGAAAACTCAAATGAATTTGATCTGCGTCAGAATCGTTAAGGTTATCTGTTGCTCTTTGATGAATATCACGTTGGGATTCCATTTTATAATCATCACTTAATCCATCTACCTGAAAATCAAATAAAAATGATGAAATACATTAAATGAAAAATGTATATAAAATATTAACGTATAATATATTTACTTTATGTATAAAAACTTCAAATTTTATTGACTGGTTAACTTTATAAGCTTTAGTCACGGTCGTGTTCAATTTTCCTAAGGCCTCCATATAATCATCCTACAATAAAAAAATAATCAAAATAATCTGTAAGAAGAAAGAAATATTCAATTATCATTGTTTAAGAATATACTTGTGCATCTATAACAAAAACCAAAGCTCCACATCCACCGAATATCATTTCAGAATCGAAAGCGGGATCGAAAAAGTCAATTTGTCCAGGAAAATCCCAGATTTGGAACTGGACAAAACTACTGTTGTTGATATCATCTTTGACTATTTTATTTGTGGAATCTAGAAAAAGCGTTTCGTTCGGCGACATTTTATGAAACACTACTTTCTGTATCGAAGACTTGCCAGATCTGAAACGAATCGAATATCAATAATCAATATATGAAACTGAAAAAATACAAAACTTACCTTCTCAATCCCATCAAGAGTATCCTGGGCTTTTGCTCAGACTGCATAGAATTAGATTGTGAATCCCCGTCCTGGTCAAAGGCTCCATACCCGAAGTCTTTAGGGAACGAACCGACATCGAAACCGCCGATAGGTTCATCTTGGTAGCTCTGCGAAAACAAGACAATTACAACACATGTTATGGTTCGATTATTCGATAGTGAACTGAGGGTCAAGAGATAAGTGAATTAATGATTGATATACAATGGATGGCGCGTTTTCTGTGCGTCACTCACCATGGTGTCGGCCTAATGGCCAATTTATCTACTTATTAATGTGCGAGGGGATGAAAATGAACAGGGTTGATCAATAATGAAGTGAAAAGTGCACAAGCGACGGAAACAATGAAAATCCACCAGCTACAAACTGTCAGTGAACGTCGAGAACTGACAGCTACTGCTGCCAACTTGATAAGTTATTCGTCATTCGATGATACCAGTTCTAAAAATTTATTATGTTTTCAGGTGAAGGTGCAAGAAAAGTACCGTGTTTTTTTTTTTCAAATAAAACCCGGTCTTATATTAATTTTTTAATCGAAAGACGTACTAGGGCTAATTTTCGGGGCGTGTCTCATATTTGGTTCCCAAATGTTTGCCCAATGACACTGGCACACATAGATAGTAGCAAATATTACGAAATAGCTTGATTACAATATTAAAATAAATGATTAAACATAAGTTGGATCATTCGACCATCATGTAGTCCTCCAAATGTCCTTAAAAATGTCGTGTGTTCTACTGTCAGTGCCAGTATTGTATGTATGTGCTAATGACGTTTGGGCAAACATCTGGTCAGCATTTTGACGATTCATCGTGTAAAACAATATTTTTATAAATACTAATTTAATCAAAAATCATTTTTGATATAAAAAATAATTTTAACCCATAGAATTATGTTTTTCGATTGTATTAATTAAATTAAATATGATTTAACCCCAATTGGCTTACACATGTTGTTTGATAATTCACCATATTTTTATTTTTTCAGTTATATTATGAACAAAAATAATTATGACACGTAATATCATTCATAGTAAATAATTTATTCATATTTTCTTATTAAAAAAATATACAAATAACCCAGTCTTTTGGTACATTAATAATATATTTGGCAACTTTTTTATTACTATCAATTATGTACGTGAATTTTGTACGACAAACTATTATACATAGATATAATATGAATCTTTATTACTTACTTTTGAGACATTTTAAATTAATGTAATAACACAAATTACTTAAAAGATGTTTAATCATATAAAGATGTAGAAAATGTATAATTGTTAATATCAATATAAAAAAAAACAATAGGATATGACTAGACGAATAGTAAGTGTTAACGAACTGCATGAATCATTCTTAACTACTGATTAAATAGTTTAATTTTCCTTTATAGTTAAATTTTAATTATAATATGCAAAAAACATGTCTTTTTTTTATACAATTTTGAATATTTCCAAACATTATCGAAAAAATTTCAAATCATCAACACCTGTCAACTCGTACAATGCGGGTCATACAAATTATGTACACGCATTATCGGTAACTCAAAAGTCGTAAACTCATTTCGAAATAATCGAACAACACCCTCAAGATATTTCAGCATCGTTGCTCAATTGCCTCCTCCTTGATCCCGCATTTTTATCCTTCTTCAACAAGAAATAAACGTATGCGAACGGTTTTACGACCGGCGTCAAAAAGTGCAAAAAGCTAAACACGAAAGGCACCCCAATTGGAGTGACCTGATAATGGAGGGGCGGCGATCTAAACCTGTCCAAACCGTCAACGTCATCTTTATCCGTAAACCACAAACTGTAAAATGTCGCCAATGTGAAACGCGGAGCACTGAACACCAAAAACAAACAGCACAAGAACAGAGCTAATTTTAGCGTGAGATCCACTTCTCCCCTTTCCTTTGTCGTCCACAGTTTGTAGACGATCATAGCGGATGTGGATGACAAAATAATAAATGGTAGAAGCATCTGGAACACGGATAAAAGAATCCTCATATTTGTTAAATGGTATCCACCTATTAGAGTGCAAGAAGATATTCCTGATCTTGAATCGATGACTGTCGATAAAGGAAACTCAGGAATGCTTAATGATGCTGATAAGATCCAAACGAACAAAATGGGCCAAGCGACTGGAACTATCGAAGATTTGACTTTAGTATCGTCTTCGTTTGTTCTGGTCGGTGTTGAAGTTCCGCTTCTCGAAACTAAGCTGTGTTGTGATGACTTCATCTCTCCTAAAAGTTGGGTCTCTGAGTCGTTTGATGATGCGTTCTTGGCGCCGTTTGCCGTTGCCAACGCGTGCAAGTTCATGGCTATCAGGAAGTATATGCACGATGTCCCCGCGAAGACTTCGCATCCCAAATAAACGATGCATATTGCTTTTCCAAAAGTCCAGTTGCCGATGTGATGGGACCACATCTCCGGCACGGAGACGAGAGTCAGGGTCAGCAAGTCCGATATCGCTATGTGCAGGACGAGAGTAAATACGCCTGTCAGAGAAAAAAAACAATGTTATCATTTATATAAATATAAATTTTGCATACGTATTATGTTGTAAATAATTTTTTAGTCTGACTAATATCGTATTTGTTGTACTGTCAAAGTGCAATTTGAAAATAATGCGATCTTCCACTTCGATTCGATTCAACTACAATTTTTAGAATTCAAATTCAACATTTTAAGCTTCAAATTCAACTTTTTTAACTTCAAATTCAACTTTAGGAAATTATTATCCCGTGAGCCGATATATCGGCTTTTCAAAATATCATAATTATTTCCTTATTTTAAATATATTTTGAACAAAAAAATAAATTTAATATAACATTCTAATTGTTATTATTCTTGTATTTTTGGCTAATTATCGAAAATTTGTAGGGGATTAAAAAGAGGGAGGGGTTTCATTGTCATAATAATCAATGAAATATTTCTTACAATTAATAATAATTTCCTATAGTTGAATATGAAGTTTAAAAAGCTGAATTTGAAGTTTTAAAGGTTGAATTTGAAGTATAAAAACTGTATTGCTTATGAATAATTAGATTTGTTATTATGAAGTTTTAATTTATAAACATTTCATTTCGAATATTGAAGAATTTGAAGAATTTTTAATTGCTGCACAATATGGCTCAATATTTTCATCGTTATAATATTGATTCACATGTGAAAGAATGAATAATTTAAATTTCGCATAACAAAGGATAAAATCCAACATTCCTTCTATGTTATTACATTACAACAAACAGATCACATTATTGCGACAAAACAACAACAAACAATCCTTCTAATAAACCGATTCGTATACATTCCTAATAAAAAAACACATACCTATCTTATGCTTCTGCGCCACATATCCCACACAAATGGCCAGATTCAACAAAACACCAGCACCATTAGCGACAATCAGATACATCATCAGCACCCACGTGGGCACCAAAGGGTACCTGCTCCCGGCGTCGTTCGCGCTGAACCCGAACAAGTCCACCAGGTTCCTGCCGTCCTCGGAGGCGTTGAAGGACCCCAGGAAGCCTCCGATGGACACGTCGTCGGTGGCCGGGCTGCTGAAGTTGCCGGAGCCGGCCATGGCGACCAGCTCGCGCCGAAAGTGGTGAGGGACTGGTGGCCGCGAGGAGTCTGAACCCCGCCACTGCTGTGGTCCGCATGTGTGTAGGTGATTTGTCCCTTTTTTGTATGAGGAAGATGTTTTTTTTTGTTGTTGTAGTTCTAATGTTGTGTGGTTTGTTTTGTGATGTTTTGATTGAGTGGTAAGTGGACGGAGTCGCAATATTGTTCAATTTTGAAAATATGGGATTTTGTTGTGATGAATCATCGTGGTAAAAAATTATTCGTGAGATAAAAATCACGCTATGATGCCCCATAGAATTTAATATACGATTTTTTTTATGGTGCGTCTTCGAAATTGTTTATGGAAGTAAAATATTTGGTCAATATTAAATAATTTCTAAATTGACATAAAATCGTGTATAAATATCTCACAGCATTGATACTAATACCATATAAAATAGATCACAAGAAGTATATAATCGTAAAAATTACTTTTCAATAAGTTATTTTATTTACGATTTAAATCATTTTTTTGAACTCCCCACGTACATCCGTACAGAAACTGCCTACTGTTTGTAATAACTCTTTAAACCGAATTATCCCCAAATCGGTCACTCTTACAAGTTACAAATACAAGTTAATATATCTTTTTTATAGAACATTTTTTAAGCTGCAAATTTGATTCACATTATATTTCTGTAAATATGACAGTTAAACGAGATATTCACGAAAATCCGTTTTCGCAAATCTCAAATCAATATAAACTTTTCACATTTTGTTTAAGAACCACAATATCAAGCTTTTGGAAATCCAAAATTTAGCTTTCTTGTGGTTTTTTTGGAAGCAAATATCTTGATTAACTTTGATACTGATCATTCGTCATGATAAAACACACAATTTAATATAATTATTAACAATTTATTTCAAACACTGATATCACCTGTGGACCATTTGATATAAATGATCAGTATTCATGTTTAAATTTTTAAAAATGAGAGGCATAATATACAGTTTTTTTATGGTACATCTTCGAAATTTTTTATTACCTTTTTTATGCATTCAATCAACATATTCAACGAATAATATATCCTTTTAAAGCATTCGACCCATTAAGATATCGCCATTTATATAAATTTCAAAACTAGCACACCACAATCACGATATTGACATGAAATACGGCTCTTACATTAACATGTGCATCGTTCTAAAACAAAGCCAAACAAGACAACGACGAATCACGTTGATGAACCCCGTTTTTTAATCGTTTTTATCTGGCATGGCTAAAAACAAAACATGTTACGAGAAAACATCTCCGGCGCGGATGCTCTTCGACACAGAGGCAATTAATCAACTCAACCAGCATCCATATAGCATAATTGCAAAAGCAAAATTCAATTAAAAGCGAACGAATAACTCGGCCGATCGTTTTCTGAAAGGTCGTCGAATTCGCGACAAGTCGTTGCCTCTTGAGGGGGAAAAATGTGCTTGTTTTTGTGCATCTTTTGCAAGGACGAGTCTGAGGAAAAAATAAGTGCATCCATGTTAATGTGCATGTTGTATGAGTGAGAGTGTATTGGCTTTCGTTTCGAGATAAGCGTTGTTCTAAAATGAAAGTTTAGGAAATGGGTGAAAGGCGAATGACTGCAAATTCAGCCTCACTTGTTGGATCTATTCGAGAATGTTGTTTATTAAAAATGTTGCAACATGAACAGGTGTATTTTAGATCGAATTCTATTTCAAATTCATCATATGCACAATTGATATATTATAATAACGTATAATATCGATATCCGCTTATTAAAATACCATTAGAAAATCTGGCGTTTTTCCCTATTAAAAGAAGATTTTATCATAAAAAATGGTTATAGTCTAATAGTATTACCTTTAATTGATCACTTAACTTCATTGAGAACAAATGCATTCGATAATTCGTTTTCAAATATATAAAAAAGTCAGTCAAAGGTTAAAAATATCGCGCACAAGTAATGTGTCATAACGGACGAGTTCTCCGTTTCGGAAATATCCTGAAATTGAGAAAGGAAACGATTCGAACGCGTCGAGAATAAATTTGGCGCTCTTTTTAAACGTTTTTAAACGAATTATATGACGCATTCCATCGCGTTTAGGCCCCTATTGTCCGGTGAATGATTTTCGACGCGCGACATAATGGCGCAAAATTAATAAAAATTGATTGATCGAAACAGTCATTCGCCCCGTCAACTTCATATACTTTTTCGATGTCGAATTTATAATCTTTATAATTAAATTTTGAAACAAATTCTAATTAATTCACGTACTAAATGAAGTACATTGACATTTCTTCAATTATCAGTATATTGATATACATAATAGTATGAATGTAATTCTTAGAAAAGCGTTCGTATTAACAATGTAAATATTGATTATATCATGTCAATATAAAATAATGATTTTAACATTCTCGGGATGTCCAAATTGAAAAGTATAAATTGTCGTCGAGGCGAATTTCTACGAATTGTAATTGCCCATTGTTGGTGTGGTCAATGGAGCCATTTTCCGTGTCCGGAATATGTAATTTGACAATTAACCATCGCGCCAAAAAAGCACACATCTGAAATATAACAATTGAATGAGTCCAATCGGTCTGTTGTGCATCTTCCACTTTAATGAAAATCGTATGCAGAAAAAATTGTTTATTTTTGGACTATTGAATTACGCGCACGTCGCGTTTGATATGTTTTGACGTTTGTTGATTTTTATTTAGCAATTTTTTTGGGATGTATTGTGTATTGTGTTTTGAATTCGTGATTGAAAATCGTGTTATTGAAGAGAGTCGTTCTTGCCATAAATGCGATGAAGTAGGGAAAGTCAGCGTAGGTTTATCTCGCAAAGGTCATGTAATATGACTTTTAGCAAATTTTGTAATTTTTCAAAATATTTACTAATTTTATTATGTAATAAAGAAAAGAAAGTGATGAAATTTCAATATAAACAAAATTTTATTATCGTTTCAAACATTTACATTTTTAATTGATTCGAAAACGTCTAATGTTCATACGAGCGTTAAGTACTCATTAAAATCTTTTATATTCCATCAAAATATTAATAAATTGGATATTTTCCTTGTATCATATTAATACAACTATTTAATCGAACCAAAGTAAGTATTTTAAAATTTACTTTCCGTTTCAAAAATGTTCTCCAATAACAACCTCCATCCGTCCGAGGAGGTCGCATACGTAAATAGTTGTAAACAGGACAGTTTATTTATTCGAAAAAGTAAAAGTGCATCTCGTTTTAGATCTTTCGCGCCGTTTCGTTTCGTTTCGGCAACACGCGGTGAAAACAGCACATACAATGGCCATTGTCGACGCGCGACCCGGATAATGAAAAAACCATTTCGAATTCGATCGAATCACACACATATGCCTCCGTTTTTTAAACGAGAATATTTTCGATATCGCCTCTGGAGCGGTTAAATCGAGCCGAGATGTTGCCACTTTGTTAAACTACTTGAGGATCGTTACTTTTCTGTGCACGTGTCCGCTTTGTGCGCCATGTTTATATTTCGAGACATATTTCTCACGGCGATAAAATCGAAAGAAAGATGATGGTTGCCATACGTTTGTGGCGTGTAATTTAAGTGAGAATGTTTGATTCGAATGTATTCGCAGATTTATTTTGTAATAAAAAAATGGCTTTCTTCTCGATTAAATATACACCCATTCCTCTTTTTACACAGGTTTTGTTTACACGGTTCCGCAATAACACGGTTCAAGGAAGAAGAACCGATTATTTTTTTATGCGTTTTTTTTCACATTAACACGGGATAAAAATATAAAAAAATATGTATTGTTATGCCACGATGACAAGATTCGGTGTAGGCTAATATACTGTTATAATTATTTTGTAGTTGTAATTATAGTTATGAAATAAAATTCTTCAATTTTTTTTGATGATTTTACATAGCGAAATTTTTTCACATTACACATTTTTTTATAAAGTATATTTGAATGGATATTCTATATAAATATACTGATAGAACCTATCTACAATTTTTATATGGTCACCATACTTTTTTCACCGGTAGTCCATGGAACTTATCCCCCCTGTAAAAAGAGGATTTGGTGTAGTTGAACACAAAAATTGTATCTGAAAATAATAAAAAGAACAATCATACAGTTGATCACGTAATAACTACATAATTGCTTTAACGTGATATTATTTTATGTAAACGATATCACTATTTCAATTAAAAAAAATAAGTATTTTAAAATTCTTTTATTTCCATTTCATACACATAAAAAATTAACTAGAATCGTTTTTTTTGTGTTCATTGAACTTCACACAATTTCCATAAATGATAAGTTTTTTTATATCCTCAAACGTTTAACTTATGAATATGAATCTTGAAGGTATCTATAATTTAATGCTTCGAAACATGAGGGTATTTATGGTTTCTTTCGTAAAAAAAACGACGATAGTGAAAAGGCAACAATCTCGAGATATAATATATTCACAAAAAAGTAATTTTGAATTCTGAAATTTCGCACAATAATGATGAGCCATCGCGAGGAACACCAAGTCACTTTTCAATGCAACTGTAAATTATTTTAATAACCTGCATAACTCTTATCACATTAGCATTCAAAGAAACGAGTGTTCGTTTACATATTTTTTTATGTCGTATCTTAACATACATGTTCGTTGTTCTTGTGGTTTACGCACTTTTCGGCAGCAATATAAAACCGAAGAAGCCTCCATTGGCGACAGTTCTTTTCGTATGAGCAATGCGAACAGATGTCACATTTTCACTAATTGGTCTTCGTTAAAGATCATCAGATTAATGATGCATTTGTTGAGAAGATTTATCGTCTTTTGGTTGATTGGAAATGTGGTCCCATTTTCTCATAAGCCTCAAGTACGAATCCAATTAGTTTTTATTAGAAAAGTCAATTTTTTCTGATAATTTTATTCAATTTATTTTTCAGAGGATTCATCAGTTTATGACAGCTCCAGAATTAGGTTTTTATTTCGGTTCTGCAGATCGTGAAGATGTACCAGAATATCAATTAGTTTATATGCCTGTTTTGATGTCGAGATCTGCTCAGAGAACAGCTGGTTACGATTCTGTTGAAGATGATCCGATAAATTATGGGTTCAATGCATTTGGAAGGTAAATTCATAATTTTTATAAAATATAACTTCATTATTTTAATTAAATTTGATTTTTATAGAAAAATTGATCTACAATTGAAACCTAATAAAAATTTGGTTGCGCCAAATTTTAAAGTTAATCAACGAACTTCTGAATATGGAGAACCAGAAGAAATTCAAATCGATGGTGGTTTAGATTGCCATTACCTTCATAAACAAGGCGAATCAGTTGCAGCTATATCGATGTGTCAAGACCATATAATCGTAAGTAATTCAAAAATATTATATGAAAAAAAAAAAATCAACATTTAATGGAATTTCAGCATGGATTAGTATTCTTGGATAATGCGACTTTGGAAATAAGACCCCTCACGCGCCGTCTGCGATCATTTGTCAAGTTCGAAGAAGCAATGAAAGACGACTCTGAAGAAAACCAAGTCCAAGGAGTGCCGCATATAGTCAGAAGGGCAACAACCACAAATTTAGATCAGCTCGGAGACGATTTTTTGCCCTTGATCGGAAGCTTCGAAGACTACTCTCGCTCGTACGAAGCCCCAGATGATGAATCATCATCATCGGAGGAGGATTACGTGTTGCACCGCTACAAACGACAGGAGAGACGATCCTCGACCTACACAATAGAAGTGGCCATGTTCTTCGACGAGGCCGGATACAAAATATTTGCCCCTTATTTGAATAACAATGACAAAGAAATGCGAGACATGCTGCTCGCTTACATGAATGGGGTGAAAGACACGTTTGTTCGTGACACACTTTTTATCCGACTCTTTATTAGACATTTGTTCTTTTTTTAGGTGCAAGCCCTTTATCATCATCCGAGTTTAGGCGCTTCTATCGAACTGACCCTTGTCCGTTTGGATATCATGAAAACGCAACCGGCTGATATGCCTCATTATGGCGGAGAAAGGTCCCAATTGTTGGATTCTTTCTGTGAATATCAGAAGAACCTCAATCCTCCAGACGATTCTAATCCCGAACATTGGGATATGGGATTGTATATATCCGGGTATGATTCATGTGAAATATTTATTCTGTAAGAATGTACCAAATGGTAGACGTTCGTTTGATGGTCGTTTTTGCGTCGTTACTGAAACATTCCGACGAATGAAATGCTAAAAATATGCGTAAAAATAAATCTATTCTTGAGCGTAAAGTTAACGTGTAAGGAGTAAAAATAGTGCTATATAAATATTTTTGAATTGTACGATAACATTAAAAAATTAGAAATATATGAATTGGTAATTTTTCACAGTTTGGATTTTTATGCCATTGAAAATGGAAGAAAAAGTGGAGTTACTATGGGATTAGCTACAGTAGGAGGTGTATGTATTGATCAATATGCTTGTATTATTGCTGAACTCGGCACAACAAATGTGTTTGGAAAACCTTATCCATCGGCAGGATTCACTTCTGTTTATATATTAGCTCATGAAATCGGACATAAGTATACAATCTTACTTTATAAAAAAATATATATCATTTAATATTTGCTTTCAATATACTAATTTGCAGTTTAGGAATGCATCATGACAGCAGTGGGAATTCATGTCCTAAAGACGGTTATATTATGTCACCATCTCGAGGAACCAACGGAGAAACTATTTGGTCTGTGTGTAGTGCTAGCACAGCATCAAATTTAGGGTATCAACTGGATTTAAAATAATAAAATTAATTCAAATTTAAATATATTAAATAATTTTTATTTTTTGAAGAATGTATAAATGCTTGATGGATAAACCTGGTAGTGTTCCTCCGGATCGTGATCATAATCGTTATCAAGACACACCTGGACAACAATACGGTGCCAAAAAACAGTGTGAAATTCTTCTTAGGGATAAAGATGCACAAATAAGTTTAGTAGGAGGAACTTTAAATGATATATGTCGACAGCTTCAGTGTAAAACACCCCACAGAAGTGGTTATTATTTTGCTGGACCAGCATTAGAAGGAACTGATTGTGGCAGCGGATTGGTAATTTGTTTCTAAATTCTATTGAAACCTATGAGTTTTTAAATAACAATTCATCATAATTTTCAGTGGTGCAGTGGTGGTGAATGTGTCAAAATGGAAAAGAAAAAACCAAGTGTAATTCAAGGAGGGTGGAGCAAATGGAGATATGAACCATGCAGTTCTGGCTGCATTGCTAAAGGAAGAGGTTTTATGGCTAAACGTCGAACCTGTGACAGTCCGACACCAATAAATACAGAAGATGGTTGTGAAGGAAATTCCTATGAAGTTGTTTTATGTAAAGATGATAAAGTATGCAAAATTACAAGTTCAAAAGTTAAATTATTTTGATCAAAATAAAAATAATTTGAATATTCTAATAATTCAGGTATGTGGTAAAAGGAAGAAAATTTTAGTAAATGACTTTGCAGCGAGAAAATGTACTGAATTTAGCAGAAGATTGCCAGAGCTTGATTCTAGAGGTACTGGATTACAAGCACCTCACGAAGAAGGTAAATTTAAATGAACTATTTGATCATCAATTGTAACAAATGTTTTCAAAGAAAAGTAATTTTGGTTTAGCTAGGCTCTGGATGGCTTGTGCTATATTTTGTCGAAGATCTGATACTGGAAGCTATTATACACCTCGGTTTGATCTCAATGATTTAGGCATAGACCCATATTTCCCCGATGGAACATGGTGTCATAATGATGGAAAAGAAAACTTTTACTGCTTACAACATCATTGTCTCCCTGAAGTATTTCTTTCAATATTTAATGTATTGTATAAAAGTTAATTGTATGTTTTCAATATTTATTGTTTTCAGAGTTTTAAATTTTCAAAGCTATGGGGAACAATGGGAGAAGATATTCCATTACCTGGAAATGCTCGTCCGCATATATCTCCGTTACCGCCACTTATTCAAAAATATTTATCTTTAGGCCCCGATGGCAAACCGCTTCTCACTTCACTAGATCCTGATCAAAATCTCAATCCAACAGACGATTGGTCAGCCCATGACTACGTAGAACTACCTGCTTCTATCGAACAAGAATCTGAAAGTCAAGAATGTGATAAGTAATAAAATTCTCTTCATATACTTAATATAATTTTATAAGGAATAATTTGCATAAATTCACAATGATAAATTTCACAATTTATTCTTGTGTCAAAGATTATGCCATTCCATATATGCTAGTCATTATTTGTATTTGGAAATGCTACATAATTTAAAGTGCTCACGTAAAAAGTATTATGTACATAGCTATTTTTTTCATATATTTATAATAAAATAAAAGATTATGAATTATTAAATCTGTTTCATTTTGATTTATTAAATATTATCAAGTATTAAAGTTAAATGGCAAGTGACTTTGTCGATAAGAATAAGACACGATAGCAAAGGATGAAATTTCTTAAAAGTTCCCTTTTTCTTGTCATGGTGTGTTAAGAAAAAAAATGGTGATAATTAAAGTAAACTGGAACGTTTATATTGGGTTTATATAATGAAAATGATAAATTTTATTTTTAATTATAATATTTTTATGTAAATTTATAAAAGTATTTAGTGCGACATCTATATATCATTAAAAAAACTATGTTACAAAATTATAATTTTCAATCAATTTATATAAAATGCTTAGATAATTAGAGATATTAATAAAAGAATAAATACATGTATTTAGTTAAAACAACTTAAATTATATTATTCGATTAATATTCAATATTTTTATTTTGTATAAATATTTCATAGATGTCTCTACAATATCGAAACAAATACTAAAATTATAGCTCTTAAATAATATAAGAACCCCTCAAAATCTCCGTACAGTTAACTTTGCGCAGCGGCGATATCGTAACCAATGAGGTTAATCCGAGGTGCGATTATTGCTAGTTGAAAACTTTTACCAATACCCCGCCATGTGGACGTGAAATACCGTCCGCTAAGGCAATTTTTGAAAGCCTGTAATGGGCTCATTATCTTCCCACGTGCCGAAGGCCTCTGCCTTTAATAATTGCATCTACAGAATACTACGTCATGATTCAAAACTCTGCAAATATTTTAACAAAATAACGATGATCATTTTATACTTCTAAATTATCGTCGTATGTAGAATTCACATATTTTCTAAAACAGTTCTTCCCAATTACTTTTATGTCGCGACCCCCTAAATCTGAAATAATTCTTCCCCCCCCCATTTTTTTTTTATAGTTAAATATTTATTTGGCAATAATTATCACAAATATAATACGCATATTTATATTCAGTACAAAACTATAGGAACTTACATAAAAACTTTTTTTTTAAATAAAAACTATACACACATGAAACAATTTAATGTAATAGATGAGGTCGCATGTTTTTACATAACAAATCGATATCGGGTTTAATGTCAGAAATGCTAACTCGTAAAGCCTCTTCCAAAGTCTCCGTGGAAAGGCATGACCGTTGCTTATTTTTTAATACAGTTTTTATGGTTACGTGGCGTTTGCACCCCAACCAATTAGAATTTTACGCCAGTTAGAATTGCATGCCAGTTAGAATATCACTTTGTCAAAAGAAAATAATATAGATGTCACCACATTGAGAAAAATATATACAAATAACACCTATTTGTTTGGGGAAGTATGGATGTCTTTCCAGAGTAGAGTTCTTAATTCTTTAAAAAAAAAAAAAAAAAACACAAGTGCTTCGGGTTTAGTTGTGGGTTTGTGAATGAAAAAAAATTATCAAAGAATTAACCACAATCGCCAAGAGTTTTGTAAACTGCTTATCAAATTAATAACAAAAATTACATACTCACTATAATTATGTGTTCAAAAGTACATTAATATGTTTCAGGTATCATTAGCATGTTAGAAATTATATACCGGTTTCCCGAAATTCATTAAACCTTTGAATGTAATCGTCCAAATAAAAAAAAAACCATAATTTTTATATATTCATCTCTTTTTTCGAATAATTAACATAACATAAATAATTTCGAATAATTAATACATAACATAACATAAATTAGATTTTAAAATCTTCCCATATAAAAAAATAAAAGTAATCTATTACCAATATCAATTTCATTGAAATCTGAAATTATCAAGTCATGTCTTCCCTTTATTAAACGAAAAAAAAATATTTTGATTTATTTACTTTGTGATAATTTTCGGCATGTAATTTATAAAATATTATATGCAGAAGGTGTGACATCTAAAATAATTCAAAAGAAATCTACTGCAAAAAAATCGATTTTTTTTTTTTTTTGTTGAAGGTATCAGTTTGTGTTTAGAAAAAATCTTTTACATTTACCGATTAACGAAAAATATGACAGAAATTAACAGTAATCTGCTGCAACGAGGGATTATTTGATCTTTGCAACAACAACTTTCATCGTTATCTGTAAAATATCACTTACTAAACAAAAGAGAATTCCGAGAAAATTTGTTGAAAATATCAGTTAGTGTTTTGATTTCGTTTTTTTCATAAAAATTAGAAATAGGTTATCTGATTTGTTCTTAAATACTCTAATATTTTCAAAATTTCTTTCATTTTCAAAATTGTGGTTAATTTTTTGATGAGAAAATTAATTCATGGACCTGCAATTGAATTCGAAGCATTTTTCTTTTTTTAAGCATTTTGTGCTGAAGGAATATCTATATTTTTTTGAATAGATAGGTGTAATAATAAATATACATTTTAATATAATGACATCTATAATTTTCCTTCAAACTTTTGTAGCGATCTTGTAGTGGACAAAGTTGTTGGAATCCAGTTGGATGCTGCGTGAAATTCTGATTGGGGTGCAACGTTCCGATCACCAGTTTTTATACTTCAAATTCGTCGTTTTATAAATCAAATTCGTCGTTTTGCAAATCAAATTCGTCGTTTTATAAATCAAATTCGTCATTTTACAAATCAAAATCGTCACGTTGCTAATCTAATGAAACAATTTGATGTATTTTTTTAATATTCATTTTATTATATATGTACATATGTAATATATGTATAGAGAACAAAAATAGAGAAAAAGAGAATATTTAATACAATATGTGTGTACACATAGAGAATATATTATATTATTTTTAATTTATAAAGGCTCATTTTTAGAGTCCGTTCTGGACAGAAGCAATACTCAAATTGACATTTTTACATTCTAAAATATTTTTTAGAAATATTTTTTAAAGTAATTGAAGGATTTTCTTCTTCTATTTTTTCAATTTCATTTAATATCCCCGGAGTTATTTTAACATTTCTTTTTCCTCCGCGATTTTTTTGTATACATATACTCACCACCATTTTCTCCAAACCTTTTAATTATTGCTCTTGCAGTACTTTTTTATGCCTGCGATTTCTGCAGATTCACTTATTGTTTTTCCGACCTCGTAGCACTTTATCAATTTTTTTTTTATCCCGACTGATTGTAAAAAATTGAATATTAAAAAAATACATCAAATTGTTTCATTAGATTAGCAACGTGACGATTTTGATTTGTAAAATGACGAATTTGATTTATAAAACGACGAATTTGATTTGTAAAACGACGAATTTGATTTATAAAACGACGAAATTGATTTGTAAAACGACGAATTTGATTTATAAAACGACGAATTTGATTTGTAAAACGACGAATTTGATTTATAAAACGACGAATTTGAAGTATAAAAACTGTATAAGTAATGAAGAAAATGCTGTTTCGCATAGGTATGTAGTCGAGAAAGGAATAAGGGTTACCAGGGCTTCTTTTCCAATAGCAGGATATTCTTGCTGTCGCCTTAACCAAAATTCTGAAATACTTTTTTCGTTAAATTCCACTTCAAGCAAATTATCTGATCTGATATCGATCAACTCTTCTTGGGCTGTCCACGTAATGCGTTTACATCATCTTCTCGGTGTATATAAATATGTTTTCATGTGTGTTATTATTTATCAGACTTAAATACATACATTCCCTATATATGTTATGTGGAAAAATATTCATAAATGAATATTTGTACTTTGTACTAAATATTTTCGCGACCCCCGCGAGAAATCCTGCGAACCCAAAAAGGGTCGCGACCCCCAATTTGGGAAGCACTGGCCTAGACTGCCGCATTTGTCTGGCAAGGCCTTGTCCTGCAGTGGATAACTTATAGGCTGAAAATGATGATGATGATGATGAATTCTAAAAATCACCTTACCAAATGACATTGTTCGATTTTGATAGTCTGTACGCTTGATACACAATCAAGAATTCAAATGGATTTTTATACTAAATCCATAAAAACGCAATCGTTTCTACGAAATTATATATCGTTGCAATAAAGGTTTTCGATCGTGAAGATTATTTTCGGATCGAACGGTCGATATCTATAATCTGACGGATTATTTTTTTAACATAACGTGTGAATTTTTACTAGCGATAATTGACGGAAGTTCCACTTACTCATACGAGAGGAAATTTAATGAAATTTGACAATTGCCGGAAAATTGATGATTATGACAAATTCTGTCACATATTATATTAGTATTTATCGCTGTTGAACATTTGCATATTTCTGTAAAACAAACCAATTTGAGCCATGTTACGAACAGAATATTGTGTAAATATGATATGTTCGATACGTAAATAAATTTGCACCGATTAGTTCTATTTGTGAATATGTTTGCGAAGGCAAAAATTACTTCAAAAGCATTTTTTTTAATCTTCGTTTATCAATGAAAGTAATTACTTTCATTGATTGATTACTTTCATTTTTTTCGTGACTAAAAAAATTACTATTTAATTAAAATAAACAATCATGAATATATGTGTATTGATCTCATTGTCAAATTACATATAAACATAAAATTCGATTTCAATTACAATTTTCAAACGAATCCCAATTTTCAAGACCCGGAGAAAGTCATGCGAATTATATCGGAACTGAAAACGGATAAGTGTCTTTTCACTTTTGTAATTTTTGCATATTTGTTCATCAACCAAGTTTATGAAAGAAACAATTCGAGCAACATCCCTATTTCGGACAATACATTCAAGAATGCTAAACGATTCGGACAATGCGAAACAAAAATTAATTTTCTACCTGACAATAAAATTCAATAAGAAAAAATCGTATCGTACAATGCCTCCGCTTCGTTCTGACAGCACAAAAAAATAGTAAACAAAGTCACGCGGCTCTGACATTTAAAAAGCAAAACGCGCCAACATGTATCCATCTCATTCTAACACATCATTCTACAACATCATAAGAGCGAAACGACTATATCACATGTGATATCTCTCACCCTTATGCACAACCCTTGCAATTAAAAGATGCAAGATGCAGAATAAGATGCAAATGATCGAATATAGATTTCGCGAAAGTTGAAAATGAAAATGAAAATTCGATTTCGTAATATATATTTTAAAGTTCCGATCCGGCCCTGAGGCTCGGCCAGAGATGGATGGAGGGAGTAGGCGGCGTTGCAAACTTGTTAACACAGTTCAGTATCGCTTCAGTGGTCGCCCAAGTTGGTCGACGAAACGGAAGAAGACACCTTTTTGGTTCAAAGGTTCCGAATTTTTCTGATTGAAAATGAGCGCCGAATGGGGGTACACTTCTGAAAATGGTGAGTTTTTTTAATTTAATAAAACAAATAATTTTTTTATATGAATTATTTTATAATTTATTTTTTTTTTTAAACAATTTAATTTCTATTTTCGATCTAGATTAGAAAGTGTCGCCTTATGTGGTGCTTATTAAATTTTACGCATCGATTACTCAAAATATTTTACAACCGTGACTAATAAATGATTTTTTATTATCGTTTTTGAACATAAATGTACGGTTAAAAATAATTGATAAACACTCACCGTTTACTATTATTTCACTTTTAAATTAAACTTAATAAATGCATTTCTTACGATTAAAACCGAACGTAAACAATCTCGATAGATAAATTAACCATTCGTAATCATAATCATTCACCCGCGACGGATATGAATGACGAATTGCGGTTTAGTTCAAAAAATATGCTAATATTAGCTTATTTTTATCCGTAAAATTATAGAGCGACCCTCGAGCTAATAAATTTGATTTCATATGATTAAAAGATGCGACCCGCATGGGCGTATGATCTGTTTGTGTACAAAATCGTATGTAATGTGCGATTTAAATTGCAGATGTGCAATATATTTTTGCATGATAATTAAATAAATTAATCACTGAATGATGTTTCATTGCGATCAGATGTCGCGGTTGTTGTATGAGGAAAAACTGGTGCGAACTGGTTGAGGAAATTTCGCGAAAATGGTCATTCGATAATCGTATAATTTATTTGTTTGAAATAATCCTTTGTGGTAGCAAAATCTAAATCCGACTTCATAAAATGGTTATCTAAAAATTTGCATTGAATAAATGATAATTTTTTAACGAAAATATAATAATTGTAAATTTTATGAAATGGATATATTTTTTATTTGCTCGAAACAATCCAGATTAATTGTTGGAAGTCAAATTTATAACAAACCCGTCTACATAAAATGGTTATCTGAAAAATTACATTACTTTTGGATAAGTACGACTTTTGAAAGATAATTAATAATGTGATAATTGTAAATTTTATGAAAAGGTATTATATTTTTTATTTATTTATTTGCTCGAAATAATCCTGATCAATTACTGGAAGTCAATTCTAAATCCGTCTTCATAAAATGGTTATCTAAAAACTGGAGTATTCAAACTTTCGAAGACAATTTGCAAAATTTTATGATTGTAATTATTTTATTTGATGTTGTAAAAAATGTATTTCTTTGAATTAATCTAGATAAATATAAAATACGTATCCATCCTCATAAAATGATTATTCGAAAAATTGTATTGTTTCAAACAATCTTCCAGATCTTGATCCAACTTTATAAAACGGTCATTTAAAAAATCGCATTGTTTTAAACAATGTTCTAACTTTTATTTTTGTCTTTGAAAGTCAGGGTTTCTACGAAAAACGATTTTCCTTATACAAACGCGTTTGAATAAATACAAATAAAAAAGTAAATATTTATGTACATAAATTAAATTCGAACGATACGTCATGGTGATAACTTTTTATAATACTCAGTGCGAAAATTTAATTATATTGTAAATAAGTTAATTTTTTTCATAAATGTTATTTTAATAGTTAATCCATTAGTTTTTGCATATAATAAATACATTCGCAAAGTGCTCGTAAATGTCTTTCCCTATTTTATTAATCGCCTCTTATCTAAACTAGTACTGTTTCTAATTTTATCAACATTAGAAAACTATTAAACAAGTTTGGATTATTTGTAATAATTCAATTTTTATTTACATTACATTTCAATAGAATCGCAACAAAGAAGTGCGAAAATTTTCAACGCGCTCCAAGAATTATTTGTTTTTCCATTTAACATTTCGCATTGGCACTTTATGTGACACAAGTAGGTTGCATATTTCGGATGTGAATCATTCGAAGAAGTTTAACTTATCGTTTTTTTCCTTCGAATGGTCGTTATCTTAATTGACTTCGAACGGTAATCGTGAGTGAATATGTCGTATAAATTATGCGGAATTTTCCGGATTTTTCCATTGCTTAAAAATAAATAAACAAGACCTTAAAGATTATTTAAAAAAATTCTATTTTCCAATGATTGTTTCGTTTCATAAAATGGAAAGTCTAAATAATTTTCCGTCGACAAGGACGTGTTTTTGATCTCGCGAGTGCCTTTTTTTATGTTGAAGCGCAATTTTCTTCCGCAAAAAAGGTATAGTTATTGCAAATCACCGCCGATAATTAATAAGGAAACGACGATTTATCAGCAAGACTTTAATTAATATAAAATTAGCACTTTTGCACACGGTTAAGTGATAGTTCGAGTCAGATCTTTAGAATTTGCATGCGAATGTGTAGCAATGACGCAGAACAGATTTCGTTAAGGGAAGAAATCTTTCATCTTCGCAGAAAATAAATAAATGTAACATATAAATTTTTCTTCGCTTTATTTATATTACAAATTGGTTCATTTATTTTGATCTATTTTATAAGTGCGTTAAAATATTTTTTCGCACTTTATTGATCTAATAAATCATCGGGAAAGATTATAATTTCGAAACACTATTTTGTGAATGATATTTTTAGTGAATTTTGCCACAACGTGTGTATAACATCAAACATCCACGAATGATTCAACCGCTGAAGCTTTTTCAGCTTAATGCGATTTTATCGACGTTATAAATTTTTTCAGAAATAAATTAACGGAGGTCCTAGAAAACAATTACCGCTTGATTTATTTAGACCAACTGTTCTTCGGGGACAATACGGATTTTGTTTCAAATAATCAACAATCACTCACAATGATCAAAAATATCCGAGTCTGAAATAAATGGAACATTCTAATTAGCTCGACATGAATTTATTCAGATTTTATTTTGAATCAACTTTGACTCCAGACGATTTCGCCCACGCGAATGTTATTTTTTTTCAATATTTCTCCGTATAATTTACGCAATTTCGCTGTATTTTTTTTCTATATTTACATGCAAAGGTGATACTGTTGTCTGGCTTCTAAGCACTCATGAAGATCGTTTACAAGGTTTCCACAATCCACCTTTTATTGTCACTTCTAAAATAACCGGACAATGCACACGTGAACAGGTGAAAAGTGTTCACTTCGCGTGTCGCTCAACGCTTATATTTTTCACACAAATATATATTTTTTAATCAAATTTTTATAATTTAATGAGTTTGTAGATATAGCGAAATTATTATATTAATAGATAGATGGAACTGTTATCTTTCAATATGCGATTTATTTTCGAAATCTCAGCTTACTCATAAAACTGCTATGCTTGTCAAACAAAAAAATCAGACAATGTCCATATTTATGTTGGATATTTTTTTTCGCTTTCAATTTTTTTTTAAATGCTTCGATTTTGCATAATAATTATCTCTATGTACAAACGTCGCGCAACCTATTTACATACGCATTGATCATTTTCATACAAAAGGTACACACACGCTTTTCGTATTAGTGGATTTTTTTCACCTTTGAACGTTCATATGTGTTTCAATAATGGCCAATGTGCAATCGTATATATCGATGAATAGATTTTTTTACTGTTTTCTATAGAAAATTCTCGATGAGCTACGTTTTTATAATTTTTTTCAAATAAAGTTTTCAATGAATTTTAAATAAAAATGAACCGTTTTTATGATATTTTAGTTATATGTACTCGATTTGCTCTGTCGGATAATTAGTTTATCGTCTCTATCCTTGTAAAGTGCAATATTGTTTTATGACATTACAATAAAACAGTTTTTTCTTCGAATGACAATGAACAACATAATAAAATGGCACTGATAAAAACAATTCGCAATATTTTATTTAAATTAAAAAAAGTCGTAACGAATCACAAGATCTATGAAAGAGTTTTAATACTGGATATTTTATGATCTGAGAAATTAAAATAAAACCATTAACATGTAAATTGCAAATTCAATTAATTTTAATAATTTAATCGTCACATACGATTATCGCCACACTTGATCAAATTATTATAATCCGAAATTTAAATAAACAATATTGACCCACGTATTGTTAATTTTACGAAATTCACAATAAGTGTAATACAACCTACATAAAAATAAACAAACATAAACCTGATACGCAATTCTCAAACCGTAAAGGATACTCTTGACAAAAAACAGGTTTACAAACTTTTTTTTTTAAAATAAAATCCGAGACTCTTTTACAAATGGCCGATGGTAGATCACGTGCTCCAACGGTCGTTTATTTTTTCGAAAAAAAGGTCGTCGCCGCTTCTAATTTGCTCGATTCAAAGAGATAATTGTCGATTCTGTCGCATCAATCATCTCAATTGCAGCCGAAAATTTTTTTTTCCTTGATGAGGCCGAATTAAAAGCGTAAACTCGTAAATGTCGCTAACGACTCACACTTAATTGAGTTGAATTCGAAAAGAAAGATTTAAACGAACGATTTATGTATCGGATTGATCAGAAAATATTATGAAATAATATTTAATATTGTTTATGATTGTCGAAATTCGTCAAAATTGCATTAGTTGATAGCTAATTACGTCCATGTTTACTATTAATTATTATTTTATCTATCATAATACAAAATTATCATATTTGTATCGAATTTTAAATTAAAATAAGTTTCATTAATGATATATAATTTTTTTGTACATATGTATATATGTATATATTGAAAAAAATTAATTGCAATGGGCGCCTGAGTGTTAAAACCACTAAAAAACATGACGGTTCAATCGTACAATTTTTTATCCCAAAAATTCAAATAACTATAATAAATTTTCGCGTACGTTTGTAAAATAATATGCATACGTTTCAAATCAGTTCCTTTTCGAGCTTTCGACATATAATTAATAATATATCCGTCATTTTGTAAATAAAAATTAAATTACAAAAAAAGCCTCACGAACGTATTCGAAGAAGTTTTATTACGTACAATAAACGTCGAACCGGTTACTTCGAAACTCACATGACTCTGACTCATCACTTGCGAACTTTCATTGCAACTTTTGAACTCGGATACGTCGAAAAAACTGTTAAAATTATATTAAAAATATTATTTATATTAAAAACAATCGATAAAACCGCCGAATTCGGCTGAATCTTCGTACGGTTCACCGAAATTGTCACTGGTCATGTAAATGGTACGTGCAATTTTAATCGCGATTGTATTTAAATAATATGTTTATAAATATGGTCTCGCGTTATCGTTTTGGAAAAAATATATTCTCGTTTATAATATGTTAAAATCGTATTATGTAAATCGTTTACGATTATGTTCATGAATTACGTTATGTATTCGATTCAAGATCATCGCGCAATCTTTGGAAAATTGCGTTTTGTTTTTACAAATGTATATTGTTCATGTTTATAAATATTGTAATTATATGTTTATCCTCGCATTGTTGAAACATCGCGATAACAATACATTTTGTGATATTTTTAAAATGCATATAATTATTATGATATTCACAAATATGTTATTATATTATCGCATTCAACGATAAATATTCATATCGAAATTTAAAGTCCACATATTTTTTCAATGAACAAAAATCACGTGCCCGTTTGTGCCATGGCAAAAATGTGCAATTTGTATCCCTATACGAAAAAAATGTACATGAAGCTTTTTTTCTAGCACATTCGAACGAGTAGTCAAAATGGAGAACGTGTAAAAAAATTCATAATCACTATCACATGATTCAATAAAAAGTGCTTCTATTGAACGCTTACGTTGGATCCGGTTCGATTTAAAACCTGAAGTGAAAAATTTTTAATGGAATAAATAATACGAATCGAGTTCCTTCTTACGAATTCAAATGGCGATTGACTGTAATTATGACCTGAAATGACCACGGTTTTTTTTGAAAATGTCTAATTCGACAATGATTTTTAATGACTATAGCACCTTAAAAGAATCTTTAAATAATCATATAAAAAAATATATTTCTATATTTAATATGTATTAGATTTGCTTATGTCTGTAGTAACGTTCATATCGAACTATAAACAATCAAATAAAATTTACTCTTAAAATCCATTGGGTACAATTAGTCTGCATTAAAAAAATATAAATAGTACCTTAAAACAAATTACTTGTGCATTAGAAAAATATACAATGTGCATTATTTTCAGTGCATTAAAGAATCTAGTATTAAGCATTATTTTATTTATAGTGTGCAATAAAAAAAAATTTTGTGCATTATTAAGTGAGCATTAAAAAATCTGAAATGTGCAATAGAATGAATAGTTTGTGCATTAAAATGATCGGGAAGTGGCAACGTCGCTAAAGTAAAGTTATCTTCCATGGGCAATACAACTGTCAACGTTTCTTTTTATTAAAATTAAAATGTAATTTAATTTTAATCACATTTAAACAATTTGATTATATTATGAAAGTTGTGAATAATGGTTGTACGGTTGGTATTTCACCCTGTCCGCGTTTGTGGCGGTCTACCTTTATTTACATACATATATTCATTCTAATGCACATTTTATTCGATATTTTTTCGAATACACATAATTATTAATCATTTTTAATGTCCGTGCAAAATGCACACTAATTTCATTAAATGTTTAGGTTTAATACAGATTTATTTCATATAATGCACATTTAAATTGTCCCCAAATTCATTTTAAGCGATATTTCAAAACATCGACACATACATAGATGGCGCTAATAACGCATCACGCGCGAACGCCATTTTCCATTTTCTCACAAAACCCAATCAAAACGACTGTTATATCAACAACAAACATTTAAAATGCGTCGCAATTCATTTCGCGAATGCATCGGATGCATGTCGGTCGCGGAAATGCGCTAATTACGATTCGAACAATGGCGGTTGATCCGTCAAAGAAAAATGTCTGACGGAACGTATTGTTCCAATGCCATCTCAACAGATGATTGTTCTTTCCGAGAAGGGGGCCTTCGTCGGTTTTGTCATTTTACGACTTTTAAATTAGACGTCGGTATTCTATCGAAATAGAACGTTTTTGCGCAACGGGGTGAAATACGGCGGTGCAATTTATTTTTATTGGGGTTGGCAAGAAAGTGTCATTTAAAATGATGCCAATTCTTCGGATTTTGAATTTTTGCAAAACAAGTCGATCCGTTATATCGATTTATGCGTGAGAATTTAATTTTGTTTATCGCCTCTGTTTCGCAAGAGATCAAAACCGAATTTTTGATAGAATTTTTCTCGATTATGTAAACTTCAGTTTATTTTTGTCGACTTAATGGTTTCGGTTATATAAACTATTTTCACGCTCGTATAATGTTTCAAAAAAAATATCGTGATTTTTAAAATGAGTTATATTTAGTTAATAGTTGTAAAAAATGTTAAAACATTATCTGCCGCAATAATTCCCATTATGATAAATTAAGATATCATTATCATTTTAAGCACGCATAGTATAAGCACGTGTAATACATCTTGTTATTTTAATAGGCGTTTCTATTACTTCATAAATTTTCTATTGACGCTTCGAAATATGAAAAAACTGAAAATCATATAAAAAAAAATAAACGATACGATTATATAGTATTGTGTTTACTTTTTTTTCATAATTTGACTGACAGATTATTTGCGATTGTATAATACAAGATTTTATTAAATTATAATTTTAGATTGCATTCATACCATTCAATTTTTGTCATTGATAAATTGACGCTGATTTCACCGAACATTGGTCATTAATTGATAGTTACCAGTAAGAGCGACAAGTAAGACAAAAATATCGATGAAATTAATCGTCAGCTGTTTCGTTAAAAAATCAAATTTTAGTAAGAAATTTTTGATATTGGATTGACAAATATTACAGCCAATCTATCGCATCCTTTCCATAAGATTTATATAATAATACATTTCAAAACCTTGTTATTTACATTTTTCTTAGAAATTATCAACTATAGGTACATGTTCCGTAACTGCATTACCTTATAGTTGTCGTTTTTGACTAATTGTCGCTATTATTAGTGACAGTTTGTCGTTCATGTTTAAATATCATTTACAAACAAAAAACGCAACCTTATGATCGAATCAGACGGAAAAAAAATCGATTCGTCAAACGTAAACTTTTTACACGTGTGACATTCGAAATTTATCGAACTGCAATATGTCTTCTATTCAAATTTCGAAGCAAGGAAAAAATTAACATAATTTTGCAGCGTACGACCTTCTTTTCGCGAATGCAAATTCCGTTCATGTAACTCGAATACGAATAAACAAATAGCCCAATTATACCGTTGTCCATCGAGCGTCTTTGACGACTGTTTTGTGTCGTTCGAACATATACATTTTCTTGCTTTTCCTCGTGTCTGAGGAAATTATTGCAATTTGCGCTCGTTTGCGTGTGTTTGTGTCCAGCTTGTAATTTGTCATTCGGATTCGTCTTGTCTTGTCTTCTGCTTTTCATGCAAATCGCATGCAATTTTTTCCGCTCAATTGAATAGGAGCGATCGCGTGAAAAAGCATCGATGAAAATTCACTACCAGAACCATAACTGTGCTGTCTCTAATCGCTTTTGCCCACATGTTAATGTCGTTCTAAATATACCTACAGACGTATTTTCATCGGTGTAAACTATAAACTATAATATTTTATACGAATATCTTTATGGGAATGTAATAAAAATTATAAAAAATTGATAATTGAGGTGAACTCCCACTCGAATCTGAAGTATTTATATACGAACGAGTTCGATTTGTCGGTGAATCATATTTAAAAATGATTTTTATTTCTTTGTTATTAATCACAGGATTATTTTTGCGTATGACGAGTGCTAATTATAATTTTTGCGAGAACAATTGTCGCGACAGCTATTGTTTTATTCAATTACATTTAAAATTCAAAATGTGAGCACACACTGAATATTGAATATATGTATCACCGTTTTAACATAAAAGAACAAAATATTTCCAAGCTGAATGCGAAATACAATTCCTTAAATTGAGACGCATAGAAAAACTACTGATGCATTTATGTATTTTGAAAACACCCAGAAATACTCTTTATAATCGTTTAATCCAGAACGCATCCGAAATGCATCTTCCGAAAATGTTTATATACACGTGTCTAATAATAAAACGGCCATTTTCGCCGAACAACAAACGCAAATGGACTCTAAATAAACTGACGGATATGTTGACGGTAATTTTCAGCGAAATGTCGATTTTGCACTCTGGAAAATGCCTAGAATGCCGTTACGTTTTCAACACATCGTTTGATCTAGAGATTTGTGAATATATTTTCCCATTGAATATTTCAATAATGACTTCAAATCATTGCGCATATCTGATTTATTTTATTGACTCGTTGCATCAGAATTTCCTAAATTTATTAGAGATTTTCCACGAATTGTTTCCGTGTATAATATTATACGTCTCGGCAATTCATTATTTACGCTTTATTCGTATTACTGTCATAATGTTTGTCGAGTTTACGCTCATCTCGAGTTTTCATACAAATTAGTTTTTCGAAAATAGTACTGAATATTTTATTTATTTTGTAATTTCGATAAGATAAAAAGAACATGAACATTGCAAACACAATAAAATATACAAATACTCAACATTGTTCAACTGTGGTACGCAAATCTTTACTAAATAATGAAAAAAAAACACTTAATTTCAATAAACAAATAAGTTGATTTATTATTGTTAATAATGCGTCGTATATTTATATTAATTGATTTATTAGATAAGCGATCGCGATATGCGGCTTCATTGCGACATATCCGCATTATAAGTCGGTGATTATTTTATCTACAAAAATGCACATTTCTTAATTTTATCATGATATGAAATTGAACGTTTTTATTATATTTGTTTTGAAATAATTTATTTCCACGATGACGCAAATGAGATACCTCATAATTCACCTAAAACATTCCATAAATCCCACAAATTCACATTCACTCTTTGGGATTCTTTAGAAACTTTCGATTCCGTTTAAACGATCTTCCATCAATCGAACTAACCATCCGGAATAATTAATATCAATCGTATTTTCGCCATGTCAATCGACAATGTCAATTTGCGACCGGCTAAACGTGCCATTAGACAAATAGACATGGTTAAGCGGTGCACGTGGAAAAAACAAATCCATTATCGTAGAGTTTAGCGTAGGAAAAACAGATATGTTAAATATGCATTTTCCACTTAGCTCGCGAGGAATCCGTGAATATTTTGTTAGTGCTGCGATTTTGTAAATCCTTCTAAACTGGATAATTGTGCGTTTTATGAAATTCGTGTTTGACGATTGTGATAATTTGCATTGTTTAGTGTGATAAAGTCGGAGATTTAGCCTTGTCGAGTGTATCAGTTCGATAAAGGGAGCTAAATGATGTGTGTTGTGGTCTGTGCATGGACGTGACCATTAGGGATGTAATTATCGGTAAATGACCCAAAAACAGTTCGGTAATTTACCGGTAAATAAATGTGCTGTTGTTGCTGTTTTTTTTTAGAAAATATATTTGGAATTTTTGGAAAAGCCGGATTTTGAAAGTGTACGGTTTTTTTTTCAAAATTTTATTTATGATAATTTTTCGGTAAACCGGTATTTAGAAAAATATTACCGATAAATGCAATTTTCGGTAAATCTTAAATCTCCAGTGACCATTTATTGACTTGAAATCATTTGTAAAAGATTATTTTTTAAGAATAATTTTCCTTTCGGTAAATTAAAATATCGAAATTTTAAATAATACGCCGGAAAAGATCTTAATTAATTGAGAGTGATGACGATATTTGAAAATTATAGATATTGTCTGAGTTATGTCTACTTAATAATTAATATGATAATATATTAATTATATTAATATAATAATAATAATTATGATAATTGATAAATATTTGATAATTAAATTCCAATATAATTCTAGACGTGGTCATTATAGAAGGTAATTTTTTGTCATTTCTTTTTTATTTGACAAAATAATCAATGGAAAAAAATAAAAAAATTTATCTTATGGTATGTACGTAGTTTACTTCTAGTAAAAAATAAAAATCATAAATAAAGAAATTCACAAACAAGTCCAAAGATACATTCGTATGAACTCTGACTACGTCAAAATGCACCAGATTTATTTTTTATTTTTTTATTTCGTCATTATAGATTTTCGCGTCTTATGTTAAATAAATATTTTTTTACTTCTAGTAAAAATAAAAATCATACATTCAAATGCATTTTATTAGATTTTTTATTAACAAACATTTTTCAAGACAAAAAATGCATTTTAGATTTTTTTAACCAATTTTTTCCAGCCAACGAACGACCTCCAAAGGTGAATGCGTGTTCATTTAACACGGAAAAAATGTCAAAAAAATCATCAACATATCCACGTGCTCTCGCATGTGGTCTAATCGACTCTAATTGATAACAATAAGTGACATGATTTTTTTTTATGAAACGTTTGCGATCTCGTTTCGAATCAAGAATCTTGATTGATACGATAATGATTGTCTTTATCTTTATAGTTTCCGAATAAGATGAGGTCACGGTCGATTTCCTTTTATCTCAGCGATTACTCAGGCTTATGTCGTCTCGGATTTTACTGTTGACTTTTGGACGATTTGCGTCAATTGTTTTCTGAGATTGGGAAATTCGCAATGTGTCATTAAGTTCTCTTTAATTATTTGTGAATATGCGGATTTGCAAATCTCGTATTTTGATAATGTTTAATCACTTGTTTTATAGACCGGTTTAGTTTAATGATGAGTATTTTACTACTGTATATTTTTGAAACTTGAAATGTTATTTATTGCGTATTTTGATATAAATAAATTTCTCCTTCAAACGTTCGACACTTTGAATATGCACATAAACTATGTTGAATGTACCATTGTATGCGGATTGGATTTAATATGATTTTTTATTACGAAATAACAATGATAGAACAAAAAACCTTATTGAAATAACATATTTATATCTTGACACTTACGCAATTTTTTAAAAGGGCACATACGATTAAAAATCGAATAATAATTTCCAAATCTAATCCTCAAAAGATCTTGACCCTTTTAACAAATTACAAAACTGTTTTATTAATCTCGACGGTTGTTAATACGAAATTCAATTTAAAAAAAAACCATCTTGAGTGTAATATCAAACGAAACCGTACTTAATGTTTTAATGATCCACCGATTTTTTATCCGTTTCAATAATGCACAATGATTCTTTACAATTCATAAAAAAACCTTATTGAATTTGAATAAAAAAACCTCCTCGTGCTTATGACGAGAAGTAAATCTCATTTGAGCAAGCATTGGATAATATCATATGTCTCGGACGTAAACATGTCAATTATAATACAAATCTAGTTCGCTTTCGAAAGTGGCGATGCTTTCGATAATACACTGTTATTATGCCTTCGATATTGTGAATTATGTCATGAAAATAATATCAAAGAAATTGTAACACGTTTTCAATTTAATTGTAAGTCGCATAAACAATTGGCGCATTTTGCTTCAGACCGGTCGATAAAATATGTATGAAATTGTAATGTATTATGATAATTTTCAGTTGATAATATGTTAATGTTTTGTACATTGTGAATAAGGTGTGAAAGTGCGATATGAATCGTGTTATTGATGTCAATGGACGATTGCAAATAATGTTGAAATATTAATGTTTCAATAATGATATGAATCAATTGAAATTTTCATATGTATTAAGAAAATACTGAAAAAGAAATGAAAAAATTTAGTAGGGGAGACTTGTTTAATTTCGTGACACGTCTAATTTCGTGATAGTCGGAATAAATTTGATTTTTTTTATTCAAATGAATAAAACAGAGATTTTGATTTACATAATTTTTTTAACTGTCATTAGATAGAATAGGAGTGTATGTAAAAGTGTAAAGCATTTTTTTATTAAAATATTTACATGGATTAGTAAATAGGGTAATCTTAAGAATCTGAGCTTTATTTTAGCATTTCATATTAAGTTAACAACTTTATGTTTTAAGACAAATTACAAATAATTGTTATGCAGCATCTAATAGGCAGTATTGATGAAAATATTCATTATAAAAATTATTCTTATTAAGAAAAATAGTTTTTAATGAAATCAACAGTTATTTTGAAAAAATATTGTTATTGATAAATCTTCTATAAAAATTCAATGCTAACCTTTTATTATCAAAAAAAATAATATTACGAAGCTTTTCTCAAAATTGAGTATACTATCACGAAATTACACAACTAATATCAAGAAATTATATCAATGTATAATATCATGGAATTAGACGTCTCATTGTCAGATTCGATGAGGAGATGCCACATAAAATTGGTAATGAGTTACAAACATTTAAATACTGGTTGAAAAAGAAGGTTGATTCTTTATGATTGTGAGCTTTGTTTTAATTATTTTACAATATAATACAAGATAATGACAAACAAGTATCACGAAATTAGATAAGTTTCCCCTTCATGATTTTATTTATTTAAAAAAATTATAATTAATCAAATATTAATTTTATCACTTTGAAATTGATTTTATAAAATTTCTTCAACTAATCCAACTGTCAATAAACATATCAACTTCGAAAATTGAAGTGTCACAATTTTTCAACACTTTCAACCGCCTTATATGGCCGAAACGAAATTTTCAATCGCTCTCAATAACATTTAGTTCATTATTATATTAAATACGCGATCAATCAAGTGCAAAACCAATGCGGATCGACGCAAAAAAATGCGGCAGCGAAAACTCGAGGAAAACTCAATCTATTAAACCTGCGCCCGGAAGACGTTCTCTGTTCCGAATCCGTTCTGTTTTTTCTCCGATTGAGCATTTTATTATTTATTTTATTCAATGTGTCGCTTTTATCAAGGATGTCCAGCGGTGCAGGAAACGAGGTGACCTCAATGAGGTCGTGGTGTAAAACACCTCTGATGGCCTTCGAACCGAAAATGTTTCTGCAATTGTGTGCAAATAATATGGCGAATAATTTAAGAGGAATTCGAAAATTTTCAATTTAAAAAGTCTATTGCGTACGTAAATTTTTATGTGATAATCAAAATTTTTAATTAATGTGGTATTTGTATATTTCATGGTTAATGTGCGATTTGCGACATGTAATGAAAATTAATGGTTTTGTTTTCGTCGAAACAGGTCCTACCCGTGTGTTGTACGTCGTTTATGTAATATGTCGAATTTTATAAACGAGTTTTATTTTCGTTATAAATAATTCGTCTGCGGAATCGCATAAAGCATAAACATTGAAGAATGTTCACATAAAAAAATTTAATTTGATCTACGTAAATTTGCATGCGTATACCAACCGGTTTGACGTAAAGACAGAAAATTAACTTTTTTGCTTAAAAATGGGCAATAAATAATTTTTTTATCGCTATCTTATACAATTTTTATTTCACTGTTTTTATCATTTGAATTTGTTTATAAAGTGTATCCTTGAGATGTATATTTTTTTCCACAGAAACACAGATTTTTCTTCTTTTTCTTCTTCTTGTGTTAATTGTGATTTTGTTTAACTTTTTTATTCGGATTGTTTTCACCTCGATGTGTCGACCATGACCGCTTGTTTTTGTACGTGCGGTCCTATTCAAATCCGTGTCTTTAATAATCATAATCGTAACGAAAACAATGAGGATTATCAGGTCGTTGCCAAACTGTGACCATCAATTTCGATTAAGGGCGTTAAGTTACGAATATAAATTTTTATTTTAGTTTAGTTTTTTGAAATATTAAATAAAACATAATTTCTTTTTTGAATTATTATAGAAAACCATCTTCATCATATATGATACTTGTATACAATAATAGGTTTATTAAATAACAAGCTTTTACTACCTTCAGAAGTTCAAAATCTTTTCTTTGTGATAAAGGGAAAACAACTTTCTATATGTTTTATAGATGGATATATATTTTTCTCAAACTATTTGAAATTGTCTCTTCTTTACCATATAAGAAAAAATGTCCTAAACTTTCTGAAGAAAAAAAAAACATCCTGCAGTTAACGTTATATAAGAAGCGCGTGATAATGATGATGATTTACCATCAAATGAGTCTACACACAGACAGTGCTGTAGCAAGCCATTGGCAACTGGGCAAGCGCCAAGGGCGCGTGACTTTTGGGGCGCCGAAGTCGCCCTCCGTTTTTTTTAAATGATTACTTTTAAACTATTTAGATGTTTCCCACGGGAAAAAAATTTTGGGGTCCGAATAATTTTGAGAAGTGTCGAATATCTAAAAAAATATTTTCGAAAGTTAGCGTGAAATAATTTCGCGTGAAGCTAACTTCACGCGAAATTATTCATCAAACAACGATAGGTTGGGTTAGGCTTGGTGAGAAATTCGCAAAGATATTTCCGAATGTTGGGTTACATTCACGCGAATTTATTCGTCAAACGACGACAGGTTGGGTTAGGCTTGGTGAAAAATTCCCGAAAATATTTCGGAAAGTTGGACTACATTAATGCGTTGAGCTTTTTTTAAGGAAAAATTTTTTTGTGGTTCGAACACGTTCGAATAGTGTCGAATAATTTTTCATTTGAAAATTATGAAATAAAAAAAAATATTTTTGACCAGCTTCTCCATGAAAATTTTTTTTTCCAACTACCCCTTGGGAAAAAAGGGGTGCCAAATTTTATATTTGCCAAGGTCGCCAAAATCATTGCTACGGCTCTGCACACAGATCAGTTCATCAACTAACTATTACGAAAACATACACAAGAATCGATTCTTATTCAACTCGAAAATCAACATTGCATTCGTCCGACTCGAAAAGCATCATTAATCACCAATCAAAGGCCGTCCACAGTTTGAGGACCGCTCCGCGATCATTCCAAAATCAACGAGTCATGTGACCGAAGGGGAACGGCTCAGTCATGTGACCGGCGCTTATCAGCATCGTCATCACTATCATCATCATCATCGTCGTCGTCACGATAATAATCGGCGTACACCCCGTCGCAAATGGGACACATCCTCTGGACGCGGCTCTCAAGTGCCGGAGGTCATATTTCAAAGAAAAAAGATTATGCGCTATAAATTATGTTAATTTGGTTTTATGATGATTTTTGTATTTGGTTATTGGTGGGAAAATTTGAAATTTGAAAATTTTTAGCCACCCTTGATGACAATTTGTTTTGCGGAGACATCGACTGAGGGTCATTATCGAAACTCTTAAATTGCGATTATTTTGTTATTCGTAAAAAATCGAATTATTATTTAAATATTTAATGTTTGTTTTATGTAAATTATATCTTTATTTTTTGTGTAATCGAGTACATTAGGTATGGTATGGAATATTACGTTTTTGCTTAAATCGTTAGATTATTTATATTGGAAATTTTTTCAATTTTTATGTTATTTAATATTAATTTTTCACGAAAATTAACAGCATATTTGAAATTTAATGGTTATCGATGTGTTGTCATTGAATTTTTATACATAATAAAGCCTTACGGCGTTTATCTAAGGTTCTATAGAAATAATATGCATTGCCCTACAATGCTGAGTATCTTTGAGGTCACCTCGTTATCTAATTTAACATGACATGTGTTATTATAAATAGTTGATTTATTGATTTTTTTTAAATATTTTCAATTCAAAATTTAAAAATAATAATTTAAAAATATACTTGAACCATATTCAAGCGTTTCAATTAAATAAAGATATCATACACTTACGTAATGAGAACATTCTATCGACGATCAGACCAATTAGACATAATTGTCTGATTTCATATCATTGTGGATTTGCGCAAACGCATTTCCACACACAGCAATTGCCAACCTTTTATTTAATCAACTCTGAAGTGTTATATTCAATAAAACACACTACAAACCTCAAAACATTCAAGAGGACCGACATAATTTTATAAAACTATAAAGAAATGCATCAAAATACCAACAGTGCGGCACATCTGTCTAAAATTGAAATCGACAGCGTTCGTCAATCGTCGGGTTGCGTGCTTCCTATTAAAATGATGTCACGCTTTTTCAGTCAATTGATCAATTGGGTACCGCACACTTTTCGGCACTTTTGACAATTTACGGTCGCGTGCTGCTTTTTGATAATTATTTCTTAATTTTTTCACCAGTGATGTCAACTGTTATGGACACAAGGGCTTATCCGAAATACGGATTCCTTGTGAACTCGCCGATTGTTTAAAAATGTTGAAATCCTTGAATTTGTTTTTGTACAATTCTGTTTTGCGGCACGTGTGGGTGGAAAAATTATTATTTATAACGACCCGATACATATAAAGAATTTTTATTAATATATTATTCATGAATTTATGATCCAATCGAGATCTTAACCAGTCTGGGGTTAAATAAACATTAGTTATCTTTAGATTATTTTAACCTTTTCACATGTTTAGTTCGAATGTCAATCAACTGAATCTGTTTGCGCCAATAATAAAAAAAATATTGATTATAAACGTTTACGACTTCGCTCCAATCGAATGTTGGTCATTATAAAGCATAACGATCGGATTATAGTAATCAATGTCATCAGTTGCATGATTTTTGCATTCGAACCTTGAATGCTTTAACGTAATTTATGCGAGTTTCCGGTTAAAGTCTCGGTTCTAGGCCGGGCATACGAAATTTCATTATCATAAAATTATGTATGCGATAACAGCGATAATTTTTCAATCGCGAACCATCAATATCATTTGTTGACATCAAATAATTTGTTTATAGAAAATAAATTGTGTTTATTACCAGATTTTATATGTATGTGAATTGGCACTGAAATAACATGAGAAAATCAAAAATCTTCAACATATAACATTCAAATCAATAGATCAATAGATATCAAATATTGCTGAAAATATTAATTTGGATGGATTGCCGATAGGTGGCACTATAAACAGTATACAAACATTAGATATGAAATATTCAATCGAATTTCGCATAAAATCTATAGTGCAAATTATAGATACAAGTATCTTGTTATTTAACGGGTTAATTGACATGAAAGCAGGTGTTGGCTAGCTTTCAATGTGCTTCTGACTGGTTGTTCGACTATTGTTACACTTTATTGCTGCATCATGATTCCAATGATCGTCCATTTTCACTCGCACTCTGACGCCATGGACTGGACAACGAGGTCGGTCTGAAAATGCGAAAAAAATTAATACATTTACAGGCACGCGAACGATTCGAATGCCGGATGGGTTGAAAATTGTGCATTTCCATTAAAAACTGTTAAGTTTTTCATACGTTTTGAATGTCTGAATACGATGAATAGTGATTATTATGTTTAATAAAATTTTATTGTTCTTTTGTGTCGTATTTCCTTTTTCAAATTTATATCAAAGCAAATTATCTGAGTTAGCGATTGTAATAATCTAGTGTTTTTTCCTGTTTCGTAAATAAAAAAATCTACATGAAATTCGTTATCAAATTCGCTATATACTATGTATACATCTATTTTTAAGTATAATTATTTCATAACAAAAATTTTGAGATTTTATACAGTTTCTTATTATTTTAATTAGAAGTTAATCAAAATTTAAATAAAACTCTAATGAAAATCATTTTTATTTATATCAACAGGATTAGATCTAGAGATATTACAGTGGAAAAAACTTAACATAAAACTGAAATATTTTCATGTTAAAAAAATTCATCTTCAACGTCATAATATACGCACATATTGTTATGTCAAGACTACGGTATTATTTTTGCCATAAATTTTTCATACAAAATGTTTTCGTGTTAAACGATTTCCACTTTACATTCATCATCGTAACATTACACAACGACAATTGAATTAAAAAAAGTTTCGTTTCCAATTTAACAAATACAAAATACTCAAACATAAACCGGATGAAAATTATTCTCACTAAAATTCAAACAACATCAATCAAGATTCAAAACTAACATAATTTACAATCAGATCATTCTTGATACAAGAGTAATCTAAATTGTGTTTCTGGATTCTAATGTTCTAAATTGTGTCTCTGGATTCGAATAAAAAATTTAATGCAATTTTTTCATCATTTTTCAGGTCCATCCACATGGATCGACAAATTCCCAGCAGCCCGAGGAGAACGCCAAAGCCCGGTTGACATAACGACGTCGACAACTTCTGGAGCCCAGCTTCCTTCGCTGAAATGGAACTATTCCCCAGCCCACACCAGGTCGCTGGTCAACCCTGGCTACTGCTGGAAGGTCGAGGAAAACGGCAAAGACTCCGGTGAGTGAGACGACGAACAAGAAGCAAAAATAATTGTCGAGACCGGTTCATGAGATGCTCTGCCGCTTGTGCTCTATCTAAAATTCGATCGCGTTCTGCATATTTTCGATTTTTTATATAATCTGTTTATGTGCAGATGTTTGTGCAAAAATGCTTGTTTGCGAAATTGAAACGGACTGTTGTTTGTTATGCTATTTTTGGGATGTACACAAAAGAGGGCTTAAAACTCGAATGTTTTTTTTAATGGAAGCATTTTATTTTAAATTATAATATAATCAATTTGACTCTAAATATAACTGTTTATTGTACAGTAGTAATAATGAACAAGGATTTAATTATACGACGCGAATGTTGAAATTGAGTATGAACGGAAATCATCAGGTTTCATGAAAGAAGCCATAAATTTCGCACAAGTTCAAGAACATTTCAATATCATAGGCATGTTTATGCAAAAAATTAGAATTTCCAAGTAAATATCAATACATTGATGAACTTAACCATAAAAATTAATAAAACGATTCACACATACTAATTTTATGATATCATTTGATGTAAATAATCAAAAGTATCCACTGAGCATGAGCGGAAATCGTCAGGTTTCATGAAAAAAACTATAAAATTCGTACAAGTTCAAGAATATTTCAATATTGCAGTACGTTTATGAAAAAATTAGAATTTCCAAGTAAATATCGTTACATCGATGAACTCAACCGCAAATATTGATTCACACATACTAATTTTATATCATTTGATGTAAAAAATCAAAAATAAACGGTTTATCAAAAACAAGGATTTTGATTGAATTATCCAAAGATCAAACAACAATTTAAATACAATATTACGACAATTATTTCAGAAATCACTGGCGGCCCTCTCGGCAACGACATCTACAAATTGGTTCAATTCCATGCCCATTGGGGATGTTCAGACCATGTTGGATCTGAACACACCGTCAATGGATCGTCTTATTCAGCTGAGCTCCATTTGGTGCATTGGAACACCACCAAGTACAAGACCCTCCAGGAGGCTTTCGGACAACACGACGGTCTTGCCGTATTCGGCATCTTCCTGAAGGTGAGCTTCTTGAACCATTTCAAAGTATAATAATACGGTAAATGCAGTGAAATCTTGTTAATCCGGTTAAGGTGAGAGGTCGATTGGTTTCAGGGTTTTCAAGATGAATCATTCATACAAGGGCTTTTTAAGAGCTTTCTTATTATGACATTGGATTCGGAATGAAAAAAGAAATAAAAATTTTGATTAAATTTAAAAAGCGTCGATGACTCGATGGGATTGTAATTGCATCGCCGTTTTTGGATAAATTGCAAAGGCAATGTCGCGAATTCGTCCGAGTTTGTGTTCGAAAATAGATATTTTTTTACTGAATCACGATCGAATCTCGGCAATTAGCTGGAAGCTATTTTCGACGATTGAAAAAATGGCCGTCGAAGATCGTGAGCGTCGCCATTTTGGCGATGATTGCATGTCTGGCGCGAAAGCTGCGAGTTTCGAAACGTTTGCATATTATAAGTACGAATGCTAAAAAAAAATTAGACACAACACACACATGACTCTCCAAATAATATATTTTCATAGAGAACTTTGTATTTAGTCGGAAAATTTAAGTATTTTTAAAATCAGTTCTAAATATTTATTCTAATTCAAATTTTAACATTTCATTGACTGAAATATTTTCATGACAAATATACTGAAACTATTTTATTTTTCACTACGTATAGACACTTTCTAAATAAAGTATTTCAATTTGAAATGAGTTTTGATTCAACCACAAATTGACGTATCAATAAAAGTGATAGTTGACGGCAGTCAAACGATCCGATATCTTAATCCCTGACAAATTGGTCTATCGATCATTTTCAGCTGATATTTAATCATCAATCACATTTGTATTAAAAAGATTTTAAATGTGAATTAAAAATATTTGCTTTCCGGCTCACAAAAGAATTATGGACTATTACTTAAATAGACGCATTATTTATGTAAAGAGCGTGAAATTTTGTCATAATGTATGATTGTTTATTGTGTTTAGTAAAAAATCTTGAAAACTGATATGTTTTTATATCAGTAATCGCATATACCTTTCAAATTTGATCGTAAAAATATATTTGGATTCCATCCAAGTATACAAATCATTGATACTAAAAAAAAACATAAACCACAACCTTACTTATAAAAACCCAATTATTTTGAATCAAGGTCACTATTTTAAATTTATATGATTGAATTATTTGAATGGCTGCTGTACAATATGTACATGCATATCCTTAGTCACGGACAATTTTATTTCCTAGATTAACACAATTTATATTAAAAAATTCTGTACAGTTCTTTAATATATTTTGACCGAATTAAACTGTAAATAATAATTCTGTTATTATATTTTGATATAATTTGATTTCAGGTTGGAAAAGCAAATCCTGAATTGGAAAAAATTGTGAGGTTATTACCGTTTATCATGCATAAAGGGGACAAAGTCACCATGAACGATTCTCCCAATCCTGCAAAACTTTTGCCTGCAAATACAACTTATTGGACATACCCTGGATCTTTGACTACGCCGCCTTGTAACGAATCTGTGACTTGGATCCTGTTCAAAGAACCAATAGAAATTTCTGCTGAACAGGTAACTCAAATTTCTTAAATAAATATTATCATTGATTCAATTTCTGAACTTCAAATCAATTATAATTGTGATTTCAGTTGGCTAAATTCAGAGATTTGCGCACTTATTGTTCCGATGAGGATAGACCGTGTGACGGAGCTGATCAGCAAAGCAACTATCGTCCACCTCTCCCGTTGGGCAATCGTATCTTGCGCGAATGCGGTGGTCGTTAAGCTCACCTTCACGTATTAAAACGATAAAGAAATGGCCATTTATTTGCTTAGCTTAACTTATTCGACAATGTCAATGTTTTGCCGATTCTCGATAATTTTTGGAATCTGAAAATTGAAGGAATCAAAATAAGATCTAACAAATTTAGTTTTAAAATGTACTAATATGTATTGATAGATTTTGCTAATTTAGTTTCTTAACATTGTTGCTTCTTTATAAAGTAGTGCTAAGCTTTTGCCTTCAGCAAAGTCAATTTTGAATAATTACAAAATATATATTTTCTTTTGAATTCGCCACCATTATGAGTTTTCATATTGAATGACGTTTTTAGTTGTTATCATATCATCATAAGAAATGTTTAATTTAATGATTGTTTATGGTCTTGTCATAGTTTTTGGTATGGGAAAACATTATCTTTTTTTGAGATTTTTTATTTGTTAAACAAATGTGCCCAAGCGGGCTAACTTGGTTCTCCTACGTGTACTCAAATTGATTTTTTTCATAAATGATATATTGGTGAGAACAAGTTTTGACCAATATTTGGCCCCAGTTTATTTTTTTTTAATTAAGTTAATATAAATATAAATTCAACATAGTTTTAAATATATTCTTGTTATAAAACATATATCACAAATGTTACTGTAGAGTGAGCATGTTTTATCATACTTAAAATTTAAAATTAAAATTAAAATTTAAAAAAAATTTAAAATTTAAAATTTGTATTAAAACCTGCATGGAGTGCTTTCTATATTATTAAATTCAAATAGTTTTTGAAACCATACAATAAATTAATAATAATAAACCCAAAATATAAAAGGGAATTAAAAAACTAAAAGGTGCCTTTGAAAAAATTTTATAATGTATATTTTTTTATAAAGAATCTCAAAACTTTTGTCTCAACAGATATGAAGGTTACAATTATATAATATTTTGTAGAACACTTTTATGCATTTATTTGTAGATAAGATCAATGTGAATGTGCATTATCAAAATATAATAATATACAAGAATGTAAATGTTGAAAAACTGATTAAATGTTGTTTATTGGATTTCCATTGTTTTATTTAACATCCCACAATAAAAACCCTTTCGGGTAACAGGTCGAATTAAAACAAAAAAATACTTTTCGAAATTGTATTTTTGAAAAATAAAGAACAAACACGATCACATCTAAAGCTATAAAATTATGGTAACATATCACTATAAATACTAATCGAGATTTTGTTAGTGAGTAATTTTGACTAAAATACTGGAAGATATTATAGTAAGTACTTTGCCATAATACACTAATCAGAATAAAATCACATAAATTCCTTAATGAATAAATTTTAATAAATGGTAATGAATAAATTTCAAAAAATTTAATAAGTACACTCGGCGGGTGTTAAGCCATCCCGTTCTTGCCAGTTTTGAATGATATTTGATAGAAGATCCAGTCTTCAAGGAACGAAGGTATAAAAGCGCTGCTTTTAGTAAAATCTACAGGCGGATCGAGCTTAACCAATTGCTTTTCGTACATCTTGAGCGCTTCTGGACAGCTGGCACCATTTGCCTAACGATACAAACAAAAACAAAATAAATAAAACATACAATACAGCAATACGAATAAAGTACATATACTAATTACGTGAGTCATGAATTTTCCGGTAGGTTTGAGAATTTTGAAAGACGTTTCTAAAATGAGCATGATGAAGTCCCAAATCTCCCCACTGGGCGTATCAGATATCGGCACGTCGGTGAGATCTCCGAATATATAATCTACTTTCTTACCTTGCGTCATAAACTTATTTAGAGTTACCATACAATCATCCACAACAATCTGGGAAAAAATAAATATTTTAAAAATACATAATAATTCAAGAAATCGTCATTTATAAAAATCGATCGAAACTAACTTCATATTTATCACATTTTCGTCTTTCCAAGACATCTCCACAGATAGATTTCATGTGTTTATTACAAGCAACCATCACATCTTCGTCTATTTCTAACATCCATACAAACTTAGGTTTTTCTTTCAACAATTCATAAAGTAAAGCACCATCTCCGCCTCCTAAAAAAATAACAAATACAGTTAAATATAAAATATATAACAAAAATTTCATTAAATAAAAAGCTTGAAAAACAAGTCAAGTTAATAAAAGCTTGAATTACCGAGAATTATTATTTCAGCACCTTCGTAACTTTCTTTACCTCTTTGCATAAGAGTTTCAGTATAGATGAGATCAGCTTCGGCAATATCTGAAAATTTTATATTATATTTACTCGCTCGTTGAACTTAAATGGAGATAATCGAAAGTATATTTACTCTGAAGTTCGTCCAAAACCAGCATGTTGCCAAGACTCTTTGAATGGACGATTTGTATTTTTTGAAACGGTGAGGTTTTCTCGTATATAACGGAATCGATATCGTATTCCAACAATCTTTCATCTAAAAATCACAAAAAATTAATCGCATGTCAAAGTCAGAAAGATTTCTTGATAAATTACATTTTCATATGAAAAAACATGCATGAAAAGTTAAACCTAAATATTTTGCTTCATTAATCGTATTAGTTCAAGACAACAAGTGCATCTTTATATATTCCAAATAGATATTCAATGAAATAAGTGTATTCAGTTAATACTTAAATTTTTACAATGAGAAGTCGCTATGAACAAGATAGTGACAAGTTTATTATTATATTTAGTACAAATCAATTAATGAAAATCAAAAGATGTGCCACTAAAGTGCAGTATTTGATTTTGATCTAAAAATATACATAACTAAAGATGAATTTCAAATCTAATCTTCTACAACGCAAAAATCATAGAAAAAAACGTGAACTATCGAAAATGCAATGAAAATGCTAATCAAGTTAAACAAATGTGATATGTGATTCGATAAGAACAATATGTACTATAGTGAAATTCGCTCTAAAATACAAACAAATAATAATTCATCGTATAAACTTACCAGCACTCGGAAAATACCTTCCAAACAAGGTTCTCTTGATAGGCGGATAAGCCTGCCCTTTGGAGCACTTAAGCTGCTTTTGCAACAATGCCTCCAACGCACGTGCTGACTATGGTATAAATGAAACATAAAAGAAAAACAAACCAAAAATTGAAGGGGGAGAAACGTTATAATAAAAAAAAACATGCAGAATGCAAAAAATATACATATCGTATATATGACTATGTATGAATATGTATTATGGATAATATTCATTGAGTTAGAAAAGCGAAGAGAGGTCAATTTTTTAATTATGATGTGTTTGTAAAAAAAGAAGCCGAAGAATTGAATGTTAATAAAAAAATCTACATGAAAGGCAGACAACCTTTTTTTGATAAAATGATGAGAATTTTAAACCACTTTTTGCTTGTGTTTGTTTGGATATTTTTAATTAAATTATATTTCATAACAATATGTTTTGAAAGACACATGCACCATTGAAATATTTACAATTGGAGTTGAATTAATAAAGAAATAAATACATAAAAAATTATTTCACATACCTATTATATAATAGAATGAAAGTCAAAAAAGTATATTTAAAAAAAGGGAATAGAGTTTACAAAGAGTATTCAAATCACCAAATACATAAAAATGATAACATTTATTTTAATAAAAGGAGGGATTTCATATATGTACATTTTCATACATGCATCACTAGTCCCATGCTAATCAAAAATTTGTACAATTGGTGATACTAGTGTGATTTCCTGAATAGAATCAGCAAAATATAGCGAGTTATCATCGAAAACTACAATTGAAAAAAGTTACAAATTCAAATAAAAACATCAAGAATGAAATTGTTCACACCAAAATGAATTATTATGTATAATGAGAAAAATGTACAATTGATTGAGAAATCAGTGTTAAAAGGAGTTAGTAAATTTGAAAAAATACAAAGTATAAATATATATACCCACACCTAAAGAAAAGACAAAGAATATACAGAAAATTTGATCTCGGAACCCGTACAGTCAGAAAACCAACTAACACATAAACAGAACATGCTGGACCATGCTACAGGGGGGTTACGAATATTTATTCACACATGTGCAAATTAAATGGCACAAATTTCATATATAAAAAAATTAACAAATTTAGTCCAACAATGCACATAAATAGCTCATTTTTGATTTTACAAAAAAAAAATCAACATTGACGTTTATTAAATTTGGATTTATTACTATTTGCAAAAAGTGGATTAAAATCCCATATTTTTTTATTTATTTACACACTATGATGATATGCATAACTTGTTACTAATTGGATATAAGAAAGGAAAAACTAGAAAAATAATGGTAAAAGAAATGCAAAAAGTGTATAAATTTGGAGTAACGATCAACAGCAAACTAAAATTCAAACAGGATAAAAATGTATCCTGACCTGAGCTAGTGAGGTAAACATCGTATTTGTATCCTCGTTTTATTGTAGGGAACAATTTCGCTCGGTCACATTCCAGGGTCACTCTTATCAAATTTTCCAGTAGCTTTGAAGACTAAAACAAATATTCCAATTCAAAAAAGGGGCATTCTAACATTGATTTAACAGTCAAAAGCGTTAATATAGAGATAATGTAAAATTGTATGTTTTTGAAAATTATGCAATACACAAAATATAGAAAACTTTATTAAGCCGATCGAAGAATTTGTGCGTATGATTTTAATTTCATTGTTCTGTTAGATTTTGAATTCCATGCTTGTAAATATGAAATTGAAAATATAAATAGAATGGAAAATGAATGTCGCTTTCGTGTCGTACAGATGATATTTAGAATCGAGTAATGAAAGCGAATGTAAAATTATTTCAGAAACACGTTGGTATTCGAAAAATGAAAACACAAGTCGCAATTTTAATTATGAAAAATTAAATGGAAGCAACGAGTGCACAAAATTTACGACACATGAAATGTAAATGACTTATGCGTTTTTGCACATTCAAAATATAGCGTGAAAAGGCTAGTTTTGATCAACTATTCAGGAAATTTCATATTAATATCACCAATAAATAGACACCCGATCGACTGTCACATTTTGTAATGGGTGTTGTTTTATATATATTTTTTTTTAAATCGAACAATTAATGAACATTGCGGAAATACAGATATTTTAGTATTCTGACTAATTTCCAATTTTGAATTGAAATAAATTAACAATGTTTACGTCGATCAATTGCGCTATCACCCCGCACCGTGTCGACATAGCGACATCTAGACATGTTTCCCTTCCACTTTCCTTATAGAAAAACTGAACGAGGGGGTCGGGCCGACTGCATGTGGCTACTTTTACTAAAAAAAACGGTATCCTTGGTTGAAACCTAAAAATTATATGAAATACATGTATACAAATCCATGGGGGGGAGGGGGGTAGCAATCATTTTTCTAGTTTCAGTGAAAGTCAAATTATATAAAATATATGTATGGAAATCCATTATATGTTACAAATAATGTAACTTTCGGTGCTGAAACTAAAATAAATAATTACGACCTCCCCAGGTTCACAAAACCATAATGGCGCCTCTCACACTCATAAAAGCACCCTTTCAAATTTTTTTCTGCAAAAATATATTTATATCTACCCTTAATTCGCAATAAAATCATTTCCGGCAATTTTTTTCAATTTACCGGTAAACCGGAATTGCAAGCCCTAATTGACACGGTGCGGGGTGATAGTGTACCCCAGTTTAAGATCGAGAGATCGACGTAGAAAAAGGGGTTTTTCAATAGAAAAGTAAAGCGAAGAGTATTAGGTTACCTCGAAGTCGAGCAGGGGCTTGTCGCCGTCCGCCTTGTAATACTCGATGTTGATGGTGATGAGACCCTGAGGGAAGACCCTCACCGAGACGGAGACGCCCTTCTCGGCGAGGAGGACCAGCAGCGAGCCGCAGTCGTGCGGCACTTGCAGGCGGGCGGCCGCCGCCAGGCCGGGGAGGTGCCTCCTGAGGAGGGGCTCCAGGGCCGCCAGCAGCGCCTTCTGGCCCCTCTCGTCCTCGGCGCGGCCCGCCTCCACGCTGAAGTCCAGCAGCACCGTCTGGACGGACATCTTTCGCGGCGAGCGTTCCGGTCGATATTGCGATATTGCGATATTGCGCGATTCCGTTTGACGCATAACCTAATACCACCATTATAGACCAAGGTTGCCTATATTTGGTTCCCAGAAGCTAACTCACACGAAGTAAACTCACAGGAAGCAAGCTCACGTGCTTTCGAAAATTTTCGTATCATTTAACAAGAAATGTCACTTTGGTACTGATAAAATATTATGGATGTATACTATTACGTGTAACGTGAAATTCTTTTAACACAAAAATGCATTTTGGTGCTTTCAGTTTCGTGTTAAACGTTTTTCACTTTAATTTGAAAATTTGAAAATTTTCGAAAGCATGTGAGCTTGCTTCGTGTGAGCTTGCTTCCTGTGAGTTTACTTCGTGTGCGTTTGCTTCGTGTGAGTTAGCTTCTGGCCACCTATATTTATGATTAGGTCGTTCCGTTCGGTCGCGTCTTTTCAGTTGTTGGACGTTTGCTCGAATGCCTCTGGCGCACGCGACGATTGTGCGCACGACGCTGGCGTGCACCGACGTTAGCATTAAATTTCCGAAAAATTTAATAACAGTTTAACCGCGGGCAGAGCCAGCTCTAGAGGTCCCAGCCAATGGTGTAGGGGGGCCGGAACGCGCCGGAACGTTGTTCCGGCACTTTATTTCTTAGCCGGAACGCGTTCTGATACTTTTTTCTAATTATGAGTAAATTTTTTGTGAAAATATTAGAAAACAATACCACGGGATCTGGGTCTAGATATAAGAAAAATAAAAAAATCCTTTTTAATCGAAATTTTGAGTTTCAAAAAATTATCACCCTAGTCTCTTTATTTAGCCAAGATCTGCGGTGGTGAACCTTTACTATATTTACTCGTTCGAAAAAAGGTTCGTTTCGTTCGGTGTTCCAGTGCCATGGGTAAAGGTGATCTTTAGCATGTATACGAATTTAAGTTGGCACATCAGAAACATGTTTATACACGTACCAGGAATATTTTCAACCACCTGTCAAACTGCGAATGAGTATTGGTGCATGTACGTATATAAAAATGTTTCTGAGGTGCCAACTTAAATTCGTATGTGTGCTAAAGATCACCTTTACCGTGCCATGTCCTCCTGTCACTGTGTTCTTGTGTCGTATTCTATTTTTGCTGTGTTCTAGTGTCTAAAAAAAGGTTTGTTCTAAAAAAATTCTCTCAATTTCTGCGACTAGAATATCTCTTTTTTTAATATTAAATCATTCGCATTTCAATACGATCTTTCACGCGTTTCAATTCAATAAAATAAAATATTCAACAAAAAACCAAACCGACAGAGTGACATATTACGAAAAACGTCCGGAGGGCAGCCATTGGTCGGTTCAGACTTTCCGCGCGTTGTTTGTTGACAGTTGTCTGTCGGCGGTTCCTCGTGTCCGTTTTTCCTTCGAAAAACCACCCAAGTTTCCTCATTTCGCTGTGATTTGGCCCGATATATGTTTCCGCAGCCGCTAGCCCTCGCTCCAGCTCCGAGAAGGCACGGCGGGCCGGAGGACCGTCCATGACGAAAGTTGTCCCCGGATAAATGTCACTTCGCTTCGGTTTCTTAGTTTGAATAGGGTTCGGCAGCAGAAAACGTCGCGATGGAGCAGGCGGAAGGTCAGCAGGTCATCATCAACGGTCAGCAGCTGCAGGTCTTGCAGATGAATCAAGCCACTCACATGATACAGGGTGCCAACGGTCAACAGATTATGGTTCACGCAGTGCCTCAAGGAGCTCTAAATGTGAGATTTTATTCCATACGAATGCCCTTTTGGGTAATCTTTTACATCACCCCGCACCAAATTGAATTAGCGACATCTAGACGCGTTTTCGTTTCACTTTCTTTTTAGAAAAACTGAATGTGAGGGTTAGTTGGGAAAATACCCATTTATTTAATGCTGCATGTCTCATTCAGTCAGAAGTCTGAACGTATTTATTACTGAATGCATTAAAGGGTGTTGCTGTGTTCACATGGTGCGGGGTAATGGCAGAGAGACCCTGTACTCTTTGGAACGTTTTCTTTTATGTATTTTTTAATTTGCAAACGCTTACATTATTTTTTTTATGCCGCTTTGTTTAGATCGGGGCACCGACGTTACAGGTAAAAATTTGGCTCTTTGGCGAACACTGATTACTTGTTTCAATGATTTAATTTTGTTTATATCACATTTTAGATGGCTCCTCAAACCGGTCAGAATCTTCACCTTGTACCGGTTTCCAACTTGCAAAATTTAGCAGGTATTTATTCAAGGCTCTCATTTTTTTGGTCCGTATTTTAATTCACTCGTGATCAGTATTTATGCATTGATACTAACTGTTTATTTTAAATGGTCCGTATTTAGAGAGCACAGACAGGCAATAACTTTTTGTATTATCAGGAGTTTGTCACAATATTTTGATGAAATACATTTTATTGGAATTTTGTTAAATGTGTTAGAGACAAAGCGTTCAATTTAAAAAGTTTATAAGTTCGTTAATTAATACTATTTATATAAACGTGCTTCAATTTATAATAAATGTTCACAATACTAGTTCCCGCACTTACAATTTATTTGACTAGCTTAAGTTAGATTAACTAGTATTATTACTATTTATATTTACCTAAGACTTTGTTTCATTTACTAAATCCCAATTAACTTTTTTTTCACATAAGATTTTATATTTCTTTGATTCTTTTTAGGTGCTACTAATTCCAACGGCCAAGCGATGGTAATTGGAGGACAACAGGCTCAAATAATTCAAAGTAGCGATGGGCAGACTTACCTTTATCAACCCTCCGTTGTAGACAATTCTACGATAATACACCAACCTTCAAGTAGCTGTTTATATTTTATCTTTATACATATTGAAAAATCTCATCTTAGGTAAATGATAATGTTTATTTTCATAGTTATCAATATTAATGGACCTTTTGTACAAATCGGCGGCGCTCAGGCTGCCGGATTGCAACAATCTAATCAACAGCAACAACATCAACAGCAAGCACAGCAACAAATAATAAACACTGGAAATATATTGATGGTATAAACTGCTTTTCACATTTATGAAAACTTTTTTATATTGAATATACAAATACTTTTCAATTCAGATGGTCGGTGGAAATACTGGAACGGTTGCTGCCACCGGAGCTGTAGCGACACCTACAGTTGTAAATACAACTGCAGCGTGCGAACAACAAGAAGAAGAACCGTTGCTTTATGTAAACGCTCGGCAGTACAGACGTATTTTGAGGAGACGCCAAGCTCGAGCGAAACTTATGGATCAAGGAAAAATTCCAAAAGAGCGGCCTGTAAGTCACAATTGTTTTAATTGAAATAATTTGAATTATATTAATCAAATTTTATTTATTTATACAGAAATATTTACATGAATCTCGGCATAGACATGCTATGAATAGAGTAAGAGGTGAAGGCGGACGCTTTCATTCAAATACTGAGGACAAACCAAAGTAATTTTTAATTTCTAAAATTACCAATTTAATTATCGCATTTTCTTAATCAAAATATTTTTTTTAATTTTAAGAATAAAAAATGGTGAAATTTCTCCTGATCAAAAACCAACCCGTATTTATATAACTCAGGTAATTATTTAATTAATAAATTATTAATGTCGATTGTATTCGTATGCATTAATTTTATAAAATATTCAATTTTAGAATTTAACGACCGATCAAGTTTTGCCCGACCTAATAAATATGTCAGCCTTGGAAGGTGATTGATTAATATTCCATAATGTTTTGAAACGGAATAAAAAATATTTATTAAAGTACCATGCAGTGTGTAAAGAGAAAATTTCTTTGAAAGACTAAATGATAATTTTATAAAATACCTTTTAAAAATGAATATTTGTACATGTTAGTGAATATACAATATACACAAAAAAAAGATTAAAAACTTCATCTTCAACAATTATAATTGAAAGAACTAATATCTAATTTAGATTCGCCAACACCTTCGCTATAATTTGTGTATGTAAATATTAGAAGTAGTTTATTAATTTACCTTATCTTTGCATACTGTGATGGACGAAAACATATTCGTATAAATGTATGTATATATTTTTATAAGTCTAATTTAGTGAATTAATCGAGGCGTTATTTGTTTTTTAATTGTTCTTGATAATTTTGTTTTATTGATATTAGTCGAGATGTTTTAGACAAATATTTCATATGTATTGTATGAATAATCACAAAAAACAGTTTTGCTTTAGACATTTTGTACAATTGTTTCAAAACAAGCTTTAAAATATAATTTACAAAGATCGTATAATTTTCAATTGTACAAATTTGAAAAATATTTTCAAATAAACACGGCACCAAAACCACTTTTGATTTATAATTATTGATCCTTTTACCTCCTGTTTCCTTATTGCATATTAAAATCACTATTTTGAACAGTTACTAATTGTATGTTATGCAACGAGACAGATGCAATTACATATCGTTGACCTGAGACCATTGAGAAACAATAATTTTCAGTACTCGACTCAAAATTATTTTATATAGAAATATATTTGAACTTCCAATGACTCGTCTTATAATAGATGTTATATCAAAATATGTATACATATATATAAATTTGAATGACATTCTAAATTGAGTAAATTCTATGAATTTAAAATTTTCAAATTATTATAAAATCACAAGTAGATATTTCACAGCACCAAAAATAATGCCACATAAACTAGGTTCACATAAAAGGTTTATAATCGCATTAATTGTTTTTAATAAGTTATTTTGTATGCGAATTAAAAACTTTCTTAGAATTTTTTGAGCCAGATGGCTCAAATGGCTCCACACTGCTGAGGGCTGCATACAAAATATGTAGTAGCAATATTGTTAATCGAATTATCTCCGAAACAGTTAATCTTACGAATAAATATTCTCATATCTTTTCTGTGGGAAGTTTTGTAAGCTACAAATTTGTCTTTCAATGTTATTCTGTAAAAGTGATACTTACGAGATGTTCACGAAAAACAGTTTTCGGTAACCTTTGGCCCCCTGTAAATTTTTTCAAGCTTTTTATTTATTGTATCATTTTCATATCAACGGGGAATTTTATTATTTTGTTAAGAACCACAATATCAAGCTTCATACCAAAATCCCATTGTACACGGATTTTTGCGAAGCAAATGTCTTTATTCCCTGAACTATTACAGAAATTTAAAACATTTGAACTTCTAACGACTCATCTTATAATAGACGTTATAACTACATAATAAATTATACTGAAAAACCTCACCATGTTAAAATATCAAAAGATTAATCGCAACACTTTCAAATAGCCCATATCCTAACGTCCCCAGTCGAAACTCTTTTGATTTCCGCTTTGTACCGGTACGAAGTACAGACATGCGGGCCCATTATCGAAGAAAAGAAAGGCCAATGATCCATACAATAACCATTTTACGGTCCACACGAAATGGCCGTTATTGTCTGATGAACCATACCTTTAGTTTTTGGCGTTTTGAAATCGCGCGGTCGTCACCTGTTCGGATGGAGGAAGCAGTGGTGTGTACGTTTTTGTATTTCTTTTAAAATTTATTTTATTATATGAATACCGGAAATAATAACGGACTTATGTGCCAATTTTTAGATTTCGAAATATAATACATCGATTTTTATTTAATTGTAAGATATTCTCTAGTCCTGTCAATAAAGATATTCGCTTCCGAAAAACCACAGGAAAGCTAGACTTTGGAAAGAAGCTGGATATTATATTTCTTAAACAGAATGAAAAAAGTCCATATCGATTTGAGGTTTGCATAAAATTTTCAGCGGGATCAAAGGGCGCAGAAAGCGGTTTTTCGTAAATATCTTAACAGTCTCATTTGCAGAAATATAATGTAACTCAAATTTGTAGCTTAAAAAAAATATGGTAACTTATATTCGTAAGAGTAACCGCTTTGGAGATAATTCACATTAAAGAGTTGTTATTAATTGTATGTAGTCCTCGAAAATTCTCAAAAAATATTTTCAACTCGTAAAAAGAATGACTTATTGAAATTTAATTAATGCAATTATATACTTCTTGAGACCTATTTTATGGCTAATTTCCAATTTTAAAAACAAATTATCCTATATGTAAGACTCAAATGATAAATAAATAATTAAACCACGCGTTGAATTAGTCTTTGAATATTTAAAATTATTAATTCAAAACAAAATACGCCGCCTTTGGATTTAACCGTCGACTTTTCAAATATTGAACCAGAAGCAATTGCATCCGAAGCCATAATGCATTTCCTCTTCCTGTCTGTCTAAACGCATTCCTATTGTACATTGCCATGTTTCTTGTAAGCAATTCTTTATTATTTCACATAATACACATCTATAAAAACCGTCCTTATTATATTTTTTATTCAAATTTACAATTATATCGTAAAAAACGTTGTGTACGCGATACTTCAAGTTAACCAATCGCTATGGTCGCCCTAATCTGAGCAGGTGCAATGGCCAATGTTGTACACACTCAGTATTTACCTGTAATTATTTGTTTACGGTTTCATGGTATCGTGCATTAGGAAATTATATAACGATTTTTCAAAAATATGAAACAAAAATATCACAAATAATCACAGACATAGCTCATTAAACATCGGTTTTGAACTCAAGTAGGAAGTAATCAAAACCGATTATTTTTCAAACACCTGGCGCGTGTTGCGATTTTCCAATTTGTTATATTTTTTTTGTCAACGATAATCAATCAAATTTTACAAAAATATGTACAGAGTAAGTATTAAAATTTTTTGAAAACTTTGGACTTCGTTTTTTTTTAAATAAGAAATATCAAAAAACTAGTTTCACTTTTTGGTAACTAATCATGCATTTTTTGATTTTAATATTCATATTTATGGATCAAATACACTATAATCAAACAAAAAAATATGATTTGTTTACCATGTTACCTTTCATTTGGGAATTATTAGTTGCGCAAATGCGAAATTTTGATTTTTTTTCTTAAAAATCGATAAAATAATAATAATAACTCGAAAACTATGATACTTCGGACTAAAGTATGTTTGGCTTAATGTGTTCCAAATAACATAACCACCTCTTTGAGACTTTAAGGAGACCTTTGTAATACTGTATACAAAATTTACTTACTTGAGAGTTCTTTCAACAATTAAAAATTTAATCATCACAAACATTAATAATAATAGAAAAAAATAAAATTGTAATTATTATTGAAAAATCATCGGGTTCAATATGGCGGCCACGTTTCCGTCATTATCCCATTCGGATTTTCAGGGTCGATTGAATTTCGGTTCGTGACATAAAAGTCAATTCCGGTGGTTGATTAATTAATTCGACCACTCTGAATCATGGGCGATTTCACCGAATAATGACGGACGTCTGCACTGTCACCGTTTATGAAAAAACAATCATTTTTGTGGGCGTACTTTCAGCCATTGTCGCAATATGGGGTAGCACGAACTGGCAGGATCGAACCGAATTTTTATATATTCATTATTTTATTTGATCGATATTCTTACTCTGTATGTATTAAAAAATATATTTGTTATTAATCAGAATGTGTTGTGATAAATTATGTAATGTTATTAAAAAGATTTCGTTGTATGTTCAGGTATTTTAAATTAATTTATGTATGAGATTTTTTTAACTTATGATATTTATTATTATTATAATAATACTATTTTAATTTAATTTAAATCGAAATAATATGTATTTGAAACGTTTCTAAATACAATTTGAATATACATATAATATATTATGTTGTAGCGAAAATTTATTATCATTGATAGTCCAATGAATAAAGACAAAATCAAGCCGAAATAAGATATCACTGACAAACTGAATTTTTGTATGAAGTTTGATATTGTGGTTCTTGACAAAATGGCAAAACCTTTCTGACGATTAGAGGTCAGTAAAAAAATTTATGGAAAGTCAAAGGTCACTGAAAACTGTTTTTCGTAAATATCTCGTAAACTGACACTTTTACAGAAAAATATTGGAAATCAAATTTGTAGCTTTGTTAAAAAATTTCCTACAAAAAAGATATTGTAATGTTTATTCGTAAGAGTAACTGTTTTGGAGATAATTCGATATTATTTAACAGAATTGTATTTTGGCTATTTTGTGTGTAGCCCTCAGCAGTATGTGCGAGTATGTACGCAGATAGCTCAAAAAATTCTAAAAAAACGTTTATAATTCGTAAACAGAATGACTATTAAAAAATAATTAATGCTATTACAAACCTTTTGAAACTTAGTTTATGTTGTATTATGTATTATCAGTGCTGTGAAATATCTACTTGTAATTAAAGGAAAATTTGAAATTTTGAATTGAGGATTTTCTACAAGTTTTGAATTTTCAAGTTGTTAATAAATCCCTATAATAAAAATATACTTTTGCTAAAAATACATTTTCACTTTAACATATATAATACAAATTTTTGCACTTCACCATTAGTTATTTTATCAATTTTGTGTTCAAATATATATAACAAAATTGAACGATACGCTAAAATATTTATAGATTTTACAAATGTATAATTTAAGTTATTAACTATTCATGTATCAATAATTTGGTACATTAATAGTAATTGTACCATAATAATAATCATGTACCATAATTTAATTAACTATTCATGTACCAAAAAACTAAACACCACAAACACAAAACTCCCAACTTTCAACATTTTCCAACAACCCATCAAATCCAACTCTGCCTCGAACATTAAACTAACACGAAACAATTAAAAAAACATCAACATTTCCATATTGATTAATAATTAAATCTAAAGACAACACATTTCACGACCGACCGCATCCTAGTTACCGAGCAGCTGCAATTGCACAATGGCGCAACGCCCGTACGCCACCAATTTAATGACAATATCGGTTCCCCATAACTGATTTTCGTAATTAGACCCGTCATTAGATTGTCCATGGAACGAAACAGATCGGTATTGTCCTCAGGGCGGCCATCTGCCCGGCTGGCGATGGTGATCGACCGCAAAATTGAATTATTGTAATGTGAAATTGGGTTCAGGTTCAGTCGTTTTGATGGATTGAATGTTTGTGTGTTTTTGGTTTATTGAAAATTTTTATTTTAATTAATGGAGTTTTTGATCATTTGGAATTAATATTTGGCTATTCCGAAAATAATATCAAATGATAGATGAAATTTTCAATAAAAAGTTTATTTATTAATTCACAGGTATGCATGGGTAAAATTGTTTGAAATTGAATAATGATTTCTTATAGATTTCGAGGTGCAAATTAACGGAAAAATAGTTTAAAAAATCTATCACGTACGGTTTTTTCGAAATCTTAAAAAGTAAATGCTACCCATATACCAAGCTGCTATTATCAAAATTCTCACTTTCGGCATCTACTTTACTTGAGGATAATTATCAAAAATATGTAGTAAAATGTGAATCAATGTCATTTTAAAAGTCATTTAGCACTTGAACGTGATAAAATAAACATAATTTGTTTGTCGGTAAGAAAGTATAAAAAGTACTTTTCAAAATCTTTTCTTTCAAATATTTAACGGGTTATAGCACCTTCCCGATCGAAAAAATAGGTATAAAAATAATTTATTTTTTGACGCTGCTTTACGTATATAAAATAATTTTTATTTTATACATATACATAGTAGTTTTATGAATAATTAAAAATAATAAAAAATAAAAATAAATAAAAAATGACGGAGATATGAGGTATTAAATAGGACTCTCTTTTGAAAATTTGGTGTACAAGATATCTCAAGATCTACTCAACCGATTTTGTTAAAATTTACAAAACATACTCTTTATAATATTATCTCATTGTAAGATACAATCGAGTGATTTTTTGATTGGATGCCATGTTCATAAGTTATAATTTTTTTTAAACTCAAAATTTCGATAAAAAAGGATTTTTTATCTTCCTTATATCTAGAAAACTTTACGTGATAGAAAAAAAAAACAAACACCATATTCGAATTTAGCAGCTAAAATTACCTTTTATAGTACCTTGCAAAAATCGGAATACAAAACGTGTGAAGAGAAGTTGACGAACACGATACAACTGACAATGAGGATCGAAACGGACTATCAGAAATACATTACTTACTAGATTTCATAATTATAATGAATCATCATGGGATTCACGGGGGATTTATATTATTAACGAATATAAATAATTAATATCAATTCGTCGGGAAATCTAGATCGAAATAGTAAACGATGGTATGTTTAATAAAATTCATCAGAGGGTGACGATTTTTAGCACAATCAATTATCTACACCTGACCACAAATTGAGCAATTAAAAATACGAAAATCACAAAAATTTCGAATGGGTCGAAAACGAAACGGTGAGGCAATTTGCGATGACTAAACAGGTGTGGCTTTCTTTGTTCGAACGATTTCTTGCCGTCTGCCCCAAAACTCACATGTGGAGTTCAGAACCAATATATTCATTTCTACTAAATACTCATTATTTCTACCAAAAACATATTTCGTGAAACATACAAATGATAAATATATGTTTTTATGGCAATTGAATATCAATTAAAACTAATAACTCACAGAAATTTTAAAATACTTCAACTCAAAAATTTGTGAGAAAAATGTATCACTTTTCGCTACATTTCAAACAAAATGTATTTTAAAATAATTTAATTCATAATCTTTATTAAATCAACATGTAATATCTAATCCAAGCTACCAATGATTCCTAACAAATAACTTGTTTCTCACCTACACCCCTCGGGCGTAAAAAAACGTCCGACATTTGCCCGTTTTCAAGGCTGTCATTAAATATTCAAAATTGGGGTCTCAAGAATAGGGGGAGGTCTGAAGACGTAGCCAATCATGTCCCGAAATCAGAGTGTTTGAACCAAATGTTAGTATTTTAATCTCCCGCCATATCTACAAGGTCGCCGACAAGTGGATTTTAAGCATTATAGCTTTTATTTGTTGATGTATATCGATATGGGATTTGTTGATTAATGAGTTTTGTAGAAAAGGTAATTTGAAAGGTGTGCTATTTTTATTAGGTTCTATTTGTTATGATAATTTTGTGAAAATTTCATATGGTCAAATTTATCAGTAGTTTTTTTGCTACCGTAATATTTGGATGTACTCGTATTTATATACGGGTGTAGTGTCCCAATAAAATGTACACACTTTGATATTTATTGAGCTATGATTAATGTTAAAACTCTAAATTAAAGAAGAGAGATGTATAATTTGTATAGTTACTAAAAAAAATTAAATTGATAAGCGTTCTGTATTAAAAGATGTTTAAAAGGTGGAGCAATGTAAATTCAAACAACGCAAATTGTGTTGTTGAAAATTTTCTTGCATTTTCTTTTATTTTTTTCTTATTTTCTCGTTATCTTCTGCTATTTTCGGACTGAAAACTTTATTTTCGATGGATTTTCATTAAAAAAATCTATTAGCACGAGATTTGGAGAATTCTGGAATTTTATATGGTACCATTGGTACCTCTAATCTAGGTCCAAATTTTCACCAAAAAAGAAATAAGAATCGATTTTTATAACATAATTGAATTGGAAAGATTTTCTTCGTGATCCTATATCATTCAACAAACGATCGCCAATCAAGTAACAACAAGTTAAAATTCCATTATGACCCCGCTATTTTTTTTTTACAAATTTAAACAGGTCTTAATCGAATACCTTACGCTCATCACACAATGACTCATTAACGGCCATGAACGACCTTCCACCGATTTCGTTCACAATTTCGAAAAAAGCCCATTTCGAATTCCACTCTAACCTTATTCATGCAAAACGTTTATATGTGCGATATTTATGAACGCTTTGTTGAGTCGCGAATGGCTTTCGCTTTTCAGTGGCCATTGTTTTATCGCTTCAGCGCTAAATGTCGGTTGAACGCTCTACGTTATTTGTTATTTTATTTGAAACGAGAACCAGTCCTATTCGAATTTGTGTACGTGTCACATTGAATGTGTGTATTTCGTCGAAAAAATCGAGAAAATAAATAAATTTTCTAAAGAAACGAGGCGACCCACCCCCACACATCGCCTTTTACGTAGGCACTCCGGTACCGAATGGAATACCTTTTTTTTTTCGTTTCAAAACCATTGCCAATTTTTTCAGTTGTATTTCTATTTTGAGATTCAGTTTGAATACATTTGACTGTTTATTACTAATAAATTTATTTAAAAGTAAAAATTTTGTTAAGAATTATTGAAAGTTAAGATATTTTCAAGAAAATACATCCATTCCTCTTTTTATTACACTGGGGATACGTTCCAGAGACTACCGTGTAAAAAAAATTATGGTGACCACATACAAATTGGAAATAGGTTCCATTAGTATATTTGGATAGAACTTCCTTCCAAAATGTATAATACTTTATAAAAAATGTGTAATGTGAAAAAAATTCGAAAGTATCGAATTTTTTATTTAAATTAAATAATTTATTACCTTTCTGATACGAAACGTAAGAAAAATATGTTTTATTCAATACAAAATAAAATATTTATATTTTCACATTTTCACTGATGGTAAATTTATTCTTAATTTTCAAAGTTCACAATTTCAAATAAAATCTGTATTTTCATATTATTCAATTTTGAAATCGCTCTCAACATAAAAATTCTCAACATTTATATAAGCAAAAAATGCGTCCTACAGAAACGAAACGAATCAACCCACCCCCACACATCTCCTTTTACGTATCCTCAAGCACATATTTTCCACTTTAAAACCATCACCAAAACGTCCATAACCATTCCACGCCGTTAACAGAACACTTTTGAATATTTCAAATACGCTTTTTGTCCCTCATAATTGTTTGTCATACTAGGGCACGTGCCAAACACGTTTCGCTCATAATAACGAAAAAAAGGAACCGTCGAAAGGGGACCTTTGTACAAGGAGAGGTTTTGGCGCCAAAATCTGACCTTGGTCGCTTCGAGGATTTCGTAAACACCGGGTACTTAAATGGAGTCAGGTAAGCGCGGGAAACATCCTTTGATTGTGGACGCCAGGTGCGAAATTCTTTGTATCTTCGGAAAAAAATCGTGTTGTCCCTTATTGTGAAATGTTATCTAAATATTGGTGCAGGTTGGGCTTTACGATGTGGTGTGAGACGTGCGTAATTGAAGCGTTAAGATGGACACGAATATTTAGGTTATGTATTATATTTATCCAGAATAAAGTATTTAATTGTTGATATAAAAAAAAAATAGCTTTTAGTATATGTAGCTTTTGATAAGGGTGCATTTTTATTTTGAAGTTGCGGCTTGACTAGTAATTTTTCAAGGTCAAATTTTCATATTTTGTTTGTGACTCCACATCAGGGGGTGGGCAATTGTTTCAGATGATGGGCCGGATTGAAAAGTTTTTCGGCTGTCGCGGGCCAAAGCCATATCTAGTAAAAAATAATAAGCTTTTTTCTCTAGGGTTTTTGAAGAAAAGTAATAAATTGGTCATGAATGCTCTAATAAAATTGAATACATATTTCGATTACCATTATTTATTTTTTTTGTAATATAAAATTTAACTCATTCAAATAATTCAGAAAAATAAAAATTGTTTTGTCAAGAAGTCTGTTTAAAAATAGAAGGCTGAATAAAATCAGTAGGCCGCCTTTTGCCCATGCTTGCTCCACATGGCTATTAATTGATTTTTTTATATAAAAAAAAATATATATGCTACTTATTACATATTTTTTTTACGTAATTCATATAAGACAAGATTACTATTATAATTTTAAAAAGAACCGCGATTTATATCGAAAAAACAGGACAAATCAGAAAATTTTAACATAACTTCTCGTAAAGTTTACCCTAGTTCATAATAATGTAACGACTCAAATAAATATGTTCACTACATAAATAGAAGCAAGATTTTGATTACCAACAGTGTTATCACAAATTCAACGATAAAATTTCGACATGAAAGAAGACCATTGTTGAACAAACTCCCATGGAACCTATCAACTCAATTTTTCCCATAAAATAACACTTTGGCGAACAAAACAATCAAATGGCAAAGTAAAACCCTAATAAAAAAATTAACAGACGGGAAGGGCGAGATTATATATGAACATGTGTTCAGTGTACAGGTGCATGTCTAAAATCGTCTTTGGGCGGATTCATTCAATAGCGTGCGGATCCCGCCAAAACTTAACACGTTAACCTCTAAATGTCATTTGCGTTTAATGCAAAAATGTATGTATTAATTTTTTTTTCGACAAATCGCAATCTCGTATTCGGTCTCGTGTGACTTGGCGGCGATAATAGATTTTTTTTTTATATATTCGTCTGAAAAGATCGTGACTATAACGTCGCTTTGTTTGTAATAACCGTGGAATCACGATTGCTACGTAATTGTATAATGCGACGAAAATATTTTGTCGTTAACACTTTGTGACCTCGATAGCTTCCGTTTCATGAATAAATTCAATTTGAATTCATTTTTTCAGATCGAAGGTTCTTGTTTTTTTTTTGTTTCGATTTATATTGGTATCTAAATATAATCTTGATGTAATCTTTGGATTGAATCAATGTTAATGATAGCCTTCACGGTGCTGACTTTCATATGAACTTTTTACACTTCGGAATTTAATTGGCATCATAATTACGGCGAGACGGTTGCACTTAATTAAATTGATGCATACATGTTGCTTTTGGTTTGAAAAATTCTGAAATTATATGAATTAACTTCGGTACTTTATATTATTTCGAAAGTTCAAAGTTTATCACAAGTATGATAGCGCGTTTCAGTTAGTGCATTGTTATTATGCATTAATAAAAAATGGTTATTAGATATTTCTTTCAACTTCTATTCGTTTATTCAATATGTTTTTGTAATAAGATAAAATGCGTTTGAAAATTATGTAATTTTTCGAATTATATTTGTATTTTATTACATTTGGGATGAACCACAATTTCATTTTAGTGTAATTTTATTGTGTACACGTGTATATACGTTATGTGTAAGTTAGTGAGCCAACCAGGAGATGGGTCGTATAGACGAAATATGGAAATATAAAAAAATTAAAATGATACCAAATGGACGGTAAACGTGGACGAGTGGAAAATGAAATGAATTGAATGACAGTTGCTCAAAATAAACAAGAGTAGAAGAGGATTGCAAAAACCTTCAACCAGTAGTGGATCATGGATGTCTACATAAAATAATGATCAAGTAAATAAATAAATAAAAAAAATATATATATATTACATACACATGTTTTTAAATGGATTTATTTTTTATTCATATTCTTAATAAAAATTACAATAAGAAAAAATCCTACTAGACTTATAATAATTGGAATATATATTTAATCTTCTCAACGCAGATGACCGCTATAGCAGTCATCTGTAGCGCGAAAAAACGGCATTTAAACAAAACTTTAAAGAATATTATGTATTTTATTATTTGAAAAAAAATACTATAAATATGAAATGATATATTTGGTTACTAGAAAAAGTATTTATGGTCGAAAACTCTATATATGGCTATTTCCTCGTCGCGGGTAACGAAATTTATCATATCTAATTAAATATTTCACTTGCATATAAAAATAAAAATAATCATAAAAAGCAATAAAACACCCAATTCGAATCATATACAATTATTAAAAATACAAAACTAAATATGAAAAAAAATTACTCTTGATTGATTGGCGGTATCTGGAACCAGGTCCAATTGCCACATATGTAGGAACACGATGAAACAACAGCTGCCATGAAAGACTGGAATTTAGGATATGATAATCGGAAGGAGCAAATTTATTTTAAAATTTACTTTACTTTTCAGCAAAATAAAAAAAAAACACAATTTTATAACACCCCAAACGCAAACCGATCTCGAAAAACCACGACAACAAACATGGCCGGCGTCGAACGTGTTGAACGCCAAGCGTCTCGCGAAAGAGCGGGAAACGCGCGCCACGCCAGTACCGCGTCAGTTCTCGCTCGTTCCGGTCGTGCGCGACGCTCGCCGTTCCCGCGCATTCGGCACGCTTCGTGCCCGTTCGTGTCCGCTCGTGCGAGTTCGTCGCCTTCACCATCGCCGTCGGGTCATAGACACCGGCCGCTCTTCAGCAGCGCTTCGCGTACGTATCTCCTCCGCTCGTATTATTATTATTATTATTATTATTATCGCTGTATGGATATATTTATATTGTTGCATGTTTTTGACTTATCTGCTTTTTTTTTGTGATATTTTGTGAGTTTTTGATGGAAATCGTAATTTTTATTGATGGTCGTATCCGATGGTTTTTAGAATGAAATGTTCTTTGTGTTATATGTGATTTATGGTTCGTAGATGTTTGCCCAAACGATACGGCGTTGGCACACACCGATAGTAGCACATATATTACAAAACCGAGCATTTAACACAATTTGTGAAAAATTTCTAAATAGTTTCATTAAAATTAATTATGATTGGATCATTTATCCATCCTCCAATTGTTTTTTTTATGTGTGCCAGAGTAGTTTGGGCAGTAATTTATGATTCAAATTTCTCAAATTTATATTTTGCGATTTTTTCTGCATAGCTTTACAATTGTAAAAACCTGTTTTTTTGTTCAAAAGGGCGTCGAATCTATTGTATGTATTTTATTGAATCCCTAATACATCGGTCCAGATGGAATAAATTACAAAATCATGTATAGGTTAGGTTACAAAGTAATGCACCAGTGGTTGTCATGTATGTGTGGTTAATCATTCCTCAGAAAAACCTTAAAAAATTAAGATTTTCAAAGATATAAACTTTCAAAAAAAATGCTATAAATATACTGCTTATTGTTATTACAGCATATCTATCGCACTATTTCCCAAATATCCTCATTTTGCACCATCTTTAAAAACCTAAATCTACGTTTTTTCTGAGAGATAGTTAAGAACTGATGTCGTTACCATTTATAGATTATGTTATAATTTTTATATAAACGATTTTCATAAAGTGTATCGTTGTGAAATATTCAAAAAGATTGGGGTGGGAATTAAAACAGTTCACTGAGCGTGTCCGACATGGACGATGCGCTCAACAAAATGGCAAAAAGATTGTTGCCATCGCAATACCACTGAACATTACTGAAAAACCATCTGATGCATGTCGAATGACTTCAAAAAAATTGAATGCACACATCCAATAATCGCTTCCCATATGTCTCGACCGATTAAATCAATTAAAAACACCGATGATTTGTGAAAAAAATTGCATCCGAAAAGACGTACAAAAAAAATCGCATATAATCCCATGAAACGCCTCCGGGTCACGCCACTCTTTTATGGTTGTTCAATGGTTGTATTGTCGATGAAAAATGTTCTTCGTGCCATTTCGCGAAATCGTGTGTGTATGTGTGTGTGTGTTGTAAAATTAACACCGGCGTCGAGCTACCGAATTGCGCAAAGTATGCGAAAAGTAAAAAATATGAAGAAAACGAGTTAAGTCTCGAAGGCTTTTCGAAGGAGTCGTAAATTCTCTATCTCTTGCCCTGGGTTTGAACCGGTGGTCGTAAATTTTACGATTGCTCCTATACGGAGAGTAGGTGGCTTTTTGATGAAAGTGGAGTAGGAAATTTTATATTTTGCATCAATGGTACTTGGAGTTGTTTAGTAGTTTAGTTGGAGTTAGTTTACAATTAGTTAACAATAAGTTTGAGTTATTGTTGACCTGAAAAGATTTGTGAAGGATGGTTCAAATTAATCAATTTTAATTTGTATTGAGAAGGTTTTTTTTTCTATACATAGTAGTTTTCGAGGATGATGTTGTATGACTGGATTCGCCATGCAAGAAAATACGTGTTGAATCATTTTGATGACCATATGGTATGATTTCGTCTATTGTATAGACTTATGTGTAAGTTCTGTAGGTTTCATCGTATTGGGTTCTGTTCATGTCTCATATTAATAGATTGACGTCATTGAAATGTGATATACGCAAGTTTGTTTTGTATATTTTGCTTTCTCTTATTTGTAGTTTCATATTTTATGCTTATTTAGTTCAAAAGTAAAGCGGAATCATGTTTATCGTTTTTGAATATTTCTTGACATTTTGCAACCATATTTATGATTTTTGTATTCTTGCAGATCGTGCTGAGCATATCCGTATGACCTAGTAGTGGCACAGCATTTAAAAAAGATCAAACTGACGATTCTGTATCGTCGTACTTAAAAAACTAAACTAATTACAATGACAGTAGACGCCCCAACATCGGGAGGAGCTGGTCTCCAACTTTCGGCCCTCAGACCCATAGAAAACATGATGGCGCCTAGATACAGACTTTGCCTCTTCGGCAAACCACAAATAGAAGAAGTAGACGCAATACTAGCCAGACAATTCGACGTAGACAGGAGGAGATTCATAGAAAGATGGAACTTCGACATATTGACAGGAGAGTCTGTCAAAAATAGTAATCAACAGACTGTCGTTAGTAGAAGTCCAAGGAAAGATATCAAAGATAAGGCCGATGGAACGCCGAAGAAGTCGCCGAAATTCTGCGAGCATGGCTCACCCACAAAGAAGAAGGACAAGGAAAATAGGTGTCCTGAATGTGCTAGTTCTAGTCCTCGGAAGTCGCTGAAAATGATGAAGGAAAAATCGTACGTGACCAAAGGCAGACAGGCTCATATTACTGGTGAGTACTTTTTCATACAAATTTCATCGGTATTTTCGAAATAAAAATTCTTACATCAATTAAAATCTTGATAACCATTGACACTCACGATGACCATTTCATGCCCACTCAAAATATAATAAATACTATCTATAAACAATCAGAACGACTCATCTCGAATTTTATCTGCACAAACGATTGACAAACATCCAACGGCCGTCATTTTTTAGGCGACCCCTGCAATTAGTCTCCAATCAAAAATGCATTTAGTCCCATCGCGTTTTTGCCACGACTTTTTGCAGTCGACTTCGCAAATTTTCCTCTTTTTGCACAAACTGGCAGCCCGGCGCTGTGATAACGGAACACATCGGAGGTCATCGTACAACAGTCGCATGCAGCACACGGACGATGATGACTATTCCATGTAAATACGTAACACAGAGCAAATATGTTTCGATGCAAATGCAATCGATCAAATGTACCGCTTTGAAGCATTCTTTTTTTAGATCGAATCGCGAAATTTGATGATTCAAAGTCAATTTATCTTCGATGTTTTCTTTCATAATATCATGGAGTGCTTAACGTGTTCATTGTTCGAATATCGTTTCGATCTTTTTATTTGGATTTGTAATGTCTATAATTTTGATCATTCTTTTCGCTTTTTTTTGTATATCTCTTCTAATAAATCCTAACATTTGCGATATTTTGAAATTTCTTTCACATTTTCTTGTTCATTATTCAAGTTTCGCAACAATAGTCATCGCAACGATCAAAATTATTATTATTTTTTAATATAGAAGGTGTTATAAAGGTCTCCTTAAAGAGGTGGGTCATATTATTTGGAACATTTTAAACCAAACATACCTTAGTCCAAAGTATCATAGTTATTATTATCATCTCGCACTTGAGCATTAATAATACCCAAATTAAAGGTAACATGGTAGACAAATCTAATATTTTTGTTTGTTTATTGTGTATTAATCCATATATATGAATAAAAACTTCTATATCAACAAAAAATTATTTAAAATACACGATTAAAAAACTTACTGAAGTAAAGGGAAACTAGAGTTTTTTTATATTTCTTGTTTGGAAAAAAAAATGATGTCCGGAGTGTGTTTATAAAAACATCTTTGGTTAAAGGCCTTTCGATTGATGTATCAAACATGCAGATATCTAACCGATTTTCAAAATTATTTTGGACTAAGGTATGTTTGGTTTAAAATGTTCCAAATAACTTGACCTATCATCTCTTTAAAGCTTCAAGGAGACCTTTGTAACATCCTGTATAGAAACATTCAATATTCGTTCAAAGTTTCATTCAAATTTCTTATTAATTTCATAAAAAATACATCGGAATTGACAACGGAATCCAATTAGTAAGCATCGACAAAACAACGTACGATGACATACGGCTTGTCTCACAATCATTTGAACGATTCCGTCATTGAAAAAAATGTGCTTTTTGTTCATTTTCCAAACTTGGCATCTATAGTTAAATTAATTTCGTTTTCGGTGATCCGTGAACACTATGCCGATCCGACACTATTGTGTTTCGGTCGCGTTCTCACGCGACACTTTTTCAATGTTTTCGGCTTTTTTTGTCCATTTTCGGACAGTTCGTATATTTCATGCATTGTGGAAGCCTCTTACATATTTTGAATGCCTCGTCGTCTGATCATAGTCATGAAGATGATGTGTTCTCCTTGTGTGAGTCATACATTCTTCGGAAACCGACGCCGGTTTCGCGGTACATAAATTGGCCGGATAATCAAATTTCTTCAACAATGAACGTCAATTCCAGATCAAATCAAAAGTTTTATTTTCGCAGTCAAAAAATGCTATTTCGCATGCAATTTTGCGTAGTCTGTATCTCGTTTAACGTTTTCGTATAAAAATTATTCTGCGGAGACCTCGCTCCCTTTTTTTCTTCCATCCTTTTGAAGCGTATAGGTGTGTGATACGTTTTTGTGGAACAACCTTCTTCTACCTGTCTTCCGTGTTCTTTTCTTATGCGACCTATTGAAATCGTCGAAGAGGTGCACACAAGTGCATTTTACCTACTGCTTCGCGGTTTTGGCGGGAATTCTTAGATCCAGAAGTCCAAAACTTTTATATCAATATTAACTTTTATACTCGAAATCGTTCAAAATTTTACCTGATACATTTTTATAAAATCATCGCATAACAATAAAGAAAAATTATCCTTTTTCGCATTAGTAAATACTGATTGCACTCAATAAAACATTGACCGTCACTGTACATCTTTTCGTCTATATTAATCCTATTTTGATCGCGTTGATGGAGCGATTACCTCCCACTAGATCGAAACAGACATCGACACTGAATTCGGGTGGATAGTTTGCGACCCCTGCTTCTGGCTTTGTGAGATGTGTGTGGGGGTGAGCACAAGGTGCACGCAAGACCCAGCCTCTCCTCCTAGCAGATGCTGTCCAACGTACATATACTGCTTCTAGGTCTTTTGCAAAGAGGCAGACAGGGAAAGGGAGAGAGAGCGAGCAGAGGAGAGGAAGGTGGCCATCAGCTGCTCGTTGCCACCTGGCTCACCCACTTACGAAAATTCAAAAATCCACATGTCGCCGACATCATCGCACAACAAAAACAGACATATGGACGCGAAACACCTTTGCTTCGAATTTTTTTCCTCCCTTTCAAATCTTAACCGACTTCCAACTCTTTCGGATTCACCCGAAACACATTTATTTGGCCTTTCCGTTTTTGGATGTGCGAAAGCGCAATGTGCGTTGTCTCATTGTCAGTCTGCTTGCATATGTTACTATTATTGTCAGTGCGGATGATGTTGATGGATCTGCCATTTTTTTTATATTGGTCGAAATTGATAACGGTCGTTGTGTTCGGATAATGTATTTTTTTTTATTCGAATCGTGTGCTGAATGCATATAAAATTTTCGAACCTCTATGAACCTCTCGAAAATATAATCGGGAATATTTTTTGTGTTGTAACGTAATTCAGTTCAAAATATTAACGATTTGCATTATAATCTGCTATTATATAGGATAGTCCAAAGGTCTTGGATAAATTTTAAAGAGGTGATAGGTCAAGTTATTTGGAACATTTTAAGCCATATATGCCTTAGTTCAAAGTATCATAGTTTTTGAGTTATTATTATTTTTTGATTTTTAAGAAAAAATCTAAAATCTCACACTCGCATACTAATAATTTCCAAATGAAAGATAATACGGCAGACAAACCTTATTTTTTTGTTTGTTTACATGTATTTAATCCTTAAATAGGAATACAAAAATCGATATCAGCAAAAAAACTATCAGAAGTACATGATTAGTTATCAAAAAATTACTGAAGTTAGGGAAGCTAGAGTATTTTGATATTTCCTGTTTAAAAAAAAAAACGAAGTCTTAAGTTTTCAAATATTTTTAAAAACATCTCTGTTTAAAGCCCTTTCGATTGATTTATCAAACATGCAGATATCTAACCGATTCTCAAAACTAGGGTTCAAAAAGAAAACAGAAACACGGAATTTTTGAGCTCTCCGCGTATAAATTGTTGAAGGCTGCATACAAAATAGTAACAATTCTGTAAATAGAATATATAAAATATTAATTATTATGTTTGTAGCTTACAATTAGAAAATTTCCTACAAAAATGATAATTATAAATTTATTTGTAAGAGTAACTGGTATGGTTCAAAATGTTCCAACACTTCTTTAAAATTTATCCTAGACCTTTGGATCAATCTGTATATTAAAAATTATTAAGAAATATTTATTCAATCCCAAACGAACCGGAAAAACTTCCGTGAAATTTTTGAATGGCAAAAACGACTCTCAAATCGTTTTTCCATGCCTCTTAATTAAAGCTCGATTCTAATGAATCGAAATTTTACTGCATCCGATCGCTTTTAAAACTTTAATCGCGATCGTTTTGTAACCAGATACGAAAAAGAGATTTCGGAGCCGTTGGGTTCGTCCCGCTGCGAATCTTTTTATATTCGTGTTTGTATCCTTTCACGAAGATCAACGACTCCTCTCAAAGCCGAAAAAAAGAGGAAATCTGCTAAAAAAGCAATCATCTTCTGCTAATTTGGCATTCTGCTTAGGTCGCGTTCGGGAACTGGGATCGTCGAGCACGTATCCGGCTGCTTCCTGTTCCTGTGTAGAGTTGTTAATCATAAATGTGGTATAAGGCCTGATTTGAAATGTTTCATAGTTCGGGGAATAAAGATAAAATGATGCCCTATGTAAGAAAAAACCAGTGAAAAGCGGGATTTTGGTATGAAGCTTGATATTTTGGTTAACAAAATTATAAAATTCTATGTCGATATGAGAATAGTATAAGATTTTACGGAGGGGGGGGGGTGTCGAAAGTTAGTGAAAACGGTTTTTCGTGAATATCTCGTTAACTATCTCTTACAAAATAATATTGTAAGAAAAATTTGTATTTCAGAAAATTTCCTTCAAAAAAAGATTGCTTTTAATGTTTATTCGTAAGAGTTAACTGTTTAGGAGATAATTCGATTAACAATATTGATACTATTTTGTATGCAGTCCTAAAAAATTCTAGGAAAATGTTTTTAATTCGTAAACAAAATAACTTATTAAAGAAAACAACTAATGCGATTCTAAACCTTTTGAAACCTAGTTTTGGTGGTATTATTGTCAGTGCTGTAAAATATCTACTTGTGATTTTATGTCAATTTAAAATTTTGAATTGAGCGAATCCTGTAAATTTAGAATTTTCAAATTGTTGAATAAATACACTGTATAGTGTATGTGATGATGATCGACAGAAATTTTATATATCTGAATTCAGTGTTGATTCTGGTTTGATTAATAATAAAATTGATAAATGTATATTTATTTTTGAGTAATTTAGAATGTGCTTTTTCAACAATGTAATGATGACGCGGTTTGCGATGGTCGAGTATCATATTAAATATTCATCGTATTTTTATTTAAAATTCAATACATTTTCCATATAAAACAATCGTGCAAATACGATATAATACCGATCGTTCGATACGTGATCTTTGTTTTATCGACCACAAGAAACGATTGTTTAATTTTTAACGGTGTGATATTCTCACGATACTTTTTGTTCGGTTCCATAGTTAATTTCTGTGTATATTCTTTTGTATTTGCGACAAAACATTTTCTATTGGATTTGAACCAGAATTAACAGACTGTGACGTAAATCGCTCAAGCTTAGAATAGTTTCGATCTTCATAAATCTAATTTGTGTAGTTCAAATTAAAAAAACATGATCATAGTAAATATTCAATATTCACTGAACGAATTTATTTTATTGAATTACATAATATTTGCATACGTTCAAGTAGAAATGAATAGTCAAATATTGATGCGAAACAAAATGCATTATTATTTGAATAAGAAAATGATTTTAAATGCGTTTCAGTTAAGTGGTAGAATGAACCATATTTTTTCCCGAAGATTGCGTCAAGATAAATAAATACAAATGGCTAGGCGAAAAAATACAAAACGAAATCTTTGTTCGATTCAAAACCCCAATTCGCTTATCTGTTTTGTGGGAAAGTTCGCGATAACAAACTATTTTTTTGCATGGGTTTAATATGTGGAAACTTTTCGTGTTCAATTTTCGATAATATAAGTTCAAATTCTTATCCTTTTCACGTCAAAATGAAATATGTGGAATCTGTTCGTCTGATAATATCGTAAAATACCAAATTTTGTACTTGGAAAAGATCGGGATATCATGTTGTTTGATTATCCTTCCATTTTTAATCTATTCCTAAAGATAATCCAAAAGTTACGTGTCGTGTATAATTTAGTTTGTAAAAAAAGCGCAGACAAGGCTTTGTCTATGATTTATTACCTGTACGCCTCAAATGGCCCAGATTTCACATAAAATTACCCGTAATCATCCTTACGTTATAAAGAATTACAACAAAAAAATACAATTGTATTCGCCAACAATAAATGACTTTAAAAAACACTGCTGATTTTTTTCTTCCGACGAATTTTTCATACCGCTCTCATATTTCATGAGTTTGAAATGGACACCATTCTAACGAATTCGTGTATGATATAATATTTTTTTAGCCACGAAAACGAACTAGTATGGGTATAATGGCACATCCGTAAATCGTGATTGATTAGATACGCACAAACTAAGTTTTATTATTGCGAAAATATAGTAATCGTTCGGTTTGTTTTTGTGCGTTCGAATCGTAATTGTAGCAATTTTGTAACGTGAAAAAATTTTAAATTGGAAGACGCTTTGGAATTGAGATTTTCGATGTAGAATTGGTAGATGATGCAAATAGTTTTCAATATTATCGATGTGACATCGTATTTTTGGATATGATTTGATCAGGTCATTGCTGTACGTAAGCTAACAAGAAGACATTGCACTCTTGCCTTCACAGCCTTTGCGGTTTCATCAATCTTAAGAAATTATGGGAAAAAAATGTCAAACGTGATAGAAAAATTTGCGATGAACTCTTAAAATTATTATATGTTGATCGTGCACTAAGAAAATGCAATTAAATTGTATTAATATATATATCAACAAAACAAACATTGACTTTCTACTGAAAACAATATAAAATTATTTCAGTACATATAATAAACCAAATACTTTTTAAAATGAGCTTCTGCTGATTTATTTCATGTTTGTAATCGACAATTGACATATGGTCATATTCTTTTGTGGAAAGTGCAACAATTGTTGCATTTCGTTGCACCCGTGACGCCACCTTTTCGAAACTGATGACTTCATCATCCGTGAAAAGGTCATCACACCTCTTACCTCGATTCGGCGTTTTATACCACATGTAAATTGCATATAAGATATAATGTATTTTTTAATCTGAATTGGGGCATATTCGATTTGCCGACCGTGAAAATTTGAAATGATGTGCTCTGCGCTTAACGAATTTTTTTTAAATGAAGAATTTCGATATATTGTTAATTTTTTTTATTAATATGATCATTTTCTAATTTCTGAAAATGTTTTTTTTCCGAATCGATTTTTACAACGCCATCTATCGGTTTATTTGTGACATACTGATAATTTATTTTAATTTAATGTTTTCATCAATTTGACAGAACGTTTTAACCAAAAATTAATTTTTATTATTAAAATTTTTTAAGTAAAGATTTATACAATATTATTATTTTTAATGTATTTATAGTAATATCGTGAATATTTTTTACTGCCATCTGTTGAGGCTTTGTAACTTTTTATAAGTTTTAAAAAATCTCTATAGATGGCTGTACATAATTGTATCTTCGAAGCTTTTAAAAAGCTAACTTTAACCAATACGAATTCAATTTTGACACAGTTTCAATAATAAATATATGAACAAAGAACGATATTTAAGTGAAACTAATTGATTTACTAACACGATCAATTTCACTTTTCATATTTACTCTCTCAACACTTGAAGGAAAAACAAAAATATCTTTAGAACCAGTAAAATAAAAATTCTCTCTTTTCACGTACCTTTTTATAACTATTCAATGATTCATTACAAAAATTTCCACTAGTTTTGAATGATATTTTTGTAATTTACAGTAATACAAAAATTTGATTGAATTAAAAATGGATCGGAGTTTTATATCCAAAATAATAGGTATAATAGATCATTTTTTTTTCAGTTTTCTATTAAGTAAATCTTTATAATTTAGTTTGCAATAAATCATCGTATTTGTTGCATTAGTTTTTATTTTATAACCGATTTTGTCAACGCGCATTTTTAATGGGATTACATACAACAAATTTTGTTAAATTTTTTACAATGCTTACAATTAGTTTTAGAATTATATCCATAAATCATATTTCATCGCTTGAAATTATTTAATAATAGTAGTTTTTACGAATTCATCACCGAAATTCTATGTACTGGAATTCAGTAGACGCCACTCGAGTAAACAAGAGTTAAGCGCTCAACCTCCATCTTTTCGATCCACCGATCGAAAAAACTTGTCTATATATCGCGGAATTATTTATCGCAAAATGCAAAAGACTAATCTCGCTTTCGTCCACGTCAAAAAATAAAACATGGCGTCTTTTGCACTTTTCGAATTCCAACAAGCCGAGAAGTTGGCTACCTGAATTACACGCCTGAGGTCGTTATCGTCATTCATGGCTCATTTGTAGCTCGTAAAAGAGAAACAGGCGGCTTTTGCGAGCGCGAAAACGTATTTATTTTTGTTTCGGAGTTCGTAAAGGTAGCCGGCGAGTGGTCAGCTGTGCAATAAATCACGCGTGAATATGAACCGTAAGTCGGGCGAATGTTTTCTATCTTGTTTGCACTTTTAACAGATAACGATAAAATCAATTGTTGAAAAACTTTATTGGGTGTGGTTGATGCTCAATAAGTTTTTTAATATGAATATTGGACTGTGAAAACGTATTTATTTTCGTTTCGGAGTTCGTAAAGGTAGCCGGCGAGTGGTCAGCTATGCAATAAATCACGCGAGAATATAAACCGTAAGTCATGGGAATGTTTTCTATCTTGTTTGCACTTTTAATAGATAACGATAAAATCAATTGTTGAAAAACTTATTTAACTAGTGTGGTGGATGCTTAATAAATTTAAATACGAATATTGAACAGTGAAGACGTTCGATTGAGATTTTGACTTTGACACACGGAGTGGTCACCAGAAAGATTTATATGTGAAGAATTTAAAGAATGATACATTTTTTGTTATGTTTACGCTAGAGAAGCGTTTAAATTTTCAATATTTATTGCTGTGACCTCATTTGCGAAAATTCATAAGCGATGTTAAATTAAGTCAATTATTTCGTATTTTATAGCGAAACAACGTCTTGTGCGATATTAATAGACATTATATCCGATTCTCCATGTATGAATATTAAAGTTCAAGTACGTTCATCCAATCCTTTTTTTACACAGAGGATACGTTCCAGAAACTACCGTGTAAAAAAATATGGTGACCATATAAAAATTGGAGATATGTTCCATCAGTATGGTTTGGATAGAACTTCCATTCAAATGTACTTTAAAAAAATGAGTAATGTGAAATAATTTCGCCATGTGAAATCATCAAAAAACATTGAAATTTTTTTATTTAATTACTATAATTACATACATACAATTCTAACAGTATGCTAGCCTGCACTGAATCTTACTATTGTGACATAATATTATAATACATTTTTTGTTTTATTTTTACACCGTGTTAAAGTGAAAAAACCGTGTAAAAAAAATAATCGGTTCCTCTTCCTTGAGCTGTGTTATTTCGGAACCGTATAAAAAGAGGATTGGGTGTATTTCATTTTATTCATTTTAGCGACTGCAAAATACAGTATACAGAAAATTTCAGAAAATAAACTGTTTTTCGGCTATATCGTATATTAATCAATTGTGCCTTACATTATTTGACATTTACATCATCGGCACGATTATATCGGTACAACAAAACTGATCGTGAACAAATTTACACGACTCCGAAACGGCGGGAAAAGACCATTTAAAACATGCGTGTAATTTTCACGTGCACGTGCCCCACCGTCATATGGCACGAGCCGTGCACTATCTTCGATCTTTCCATCTGATAATATGTTGTATTGTGTCCGAACGATGCACATGGCATCTGTGGCTTTTTTTTATATATGTATAATATATGTCGAGGGACGCGTGCCGAATTAATTAGAATTGTACACGAGCGGGTGTCTGTGGAATTTGTGGTGTTTTTCGGGAGCTTTGTTCGGTTTTTGTGTTCGCGATAAAGTTCACAATGTTGGTTAAGTAGTCCGGGGAATAAAGACAAAATAAAATTGTATCTAATTGTAAGAAAATATCAGTGATAAATTGAATTTTGGTATGGAATTTGATATTGTACTCTCTACGACGTAGAGTCTACGTACCTACGTACATGCCGAGCTACATACGAAATATAATAGTACAAATTCTTATAATCGAATTATCTGCAAAATAGTTACTCTTACGAATAAATATTATGATATATTTTTTGTAGGAAATTTTATACACCTCTAATCGACAGGGAAGTTTTGCTATTTTATTAAAAAACGCATTATTAAACTTTATACGAAAATTCTGCACTCCACTATTTTTTACGAAGTTATTATTTCCTGGACTATAAGTTTTTTCTTTCAATTCGGCTGATATTTGGTATTGTAGATTTGATATGGTTTGGTGAATGTATGTAGTAGCAGAAGTGTTTGTCAAACATTGACTATAGTTTAGTTTGATATCGAAAGTTTTGTATGAAATAAACCGTAAAAAACACATTTGTTCATTGTCGAGTGTAATTTTATCTTTTCAACGAATAATAAATCATATGAATCGAGCAGCATGTCTCAATCGTGTACGAAAGTGTCGACATTCGTACATGGCTCGTGTGTGCAGCACATTCCTCCCTCATTGTCAGCTGATTCAGGAACATATGATAGAACGTTTTTTAAACTTCAATTGCGCCATAACAAAAAAAATGTATTGAACCTAGTTGTTTGCATTCGATATCGAATAAAACTTTTCATGAACACATCAAAAAATATATAACGCGCCGAATTATGTACGATTTAACCTTTTCAAATATCCACCGATTACCAAAGTCAAGCCACAAATAGAGCGTTCATTAGATGGATGTATTATATCGGCCAGAGCCAAATAATTCATAATTATAATTTTCGAAAAGTACCTTTTATCGCTAGACATAGAAATATGGACTGCATATGATTATATGAAAAAAATCGAATTACTCAACGATTAAACATACGAACACTGAAAAAAGGGCACCTCACGATGACTAGTCTCCCTCGGACGAGGAATTCATAAGGATCCACCGCACCTGGAGTCATCCCCGATTAAAATATTCGGGGATAATGTCCAATGAATTATTTATACGGGTCGTGTGTCGTCATGGTTAACTTGCGGTGCAATTAACATAACATTTAGGTGACGCGTGTGTCGTCGATTATTTACTCTTTCCGTAATAGCCACACCGTAAAATGGTCGCCGTTTTGTTTGTCTATTTGTGTAGAATTTTATTGCCATTTGCTTGATGTTATTTTAATTTCCTGTGATGAAAATTCGTTTGTCACACGTCGATGTGTTTCATATGTTATTAGTTTATATTTGTGGTTTTTAATTTAATGATATAATATTTATTGAAAATTTCGGTTGAACGATGTTTCGTGTTTTCGTTATTGAGCAAGATCACTTAATACATTATTCATGCGTTTTGTGTATTGACGTTCGAAAAATTAACATAAACTGTAATGGCAACGCGTAATTATTGCACATTGTTGATCTGATTTGTATAATAATTTAATGTGTTTTTTTTTATTTTCAGATTATTGGATGCATCGCAAATTATCCGAATCATCATGCAGCGACAAAGAAAATTAATTATATTGTAAATTATTATATGATTTCCTAGATCTGATACGTAAACGTTTACCTATCGGAATTTATTTTGTTAAAATATTTAGTATAGGTTGTAGATTTAAAAATACTTATAAAACACATTCGAAATATGGTTGAGCGAACTTTTGTATGAAAACGATTCCTATGGTTGTGTAATTACATAAAACTTTGCTACACTGTGATGTGTTCACGCTTAAAGTATTTTTTATATATTGTTTTAAATTTGCACTAAAAATATCCAACTGAAATTGTGAAAAAGAAATATCTGACAAGATATTATAATTTTTTTAAGTTTGTGCAATCTAAATTGCAATATTGATTTTAATATATCTAACAACATTTTCACAACAAATTATATATTTGTCTTTCATGGAAAACATGGCTTTCGCCATGGATGTTTTGTTCATATAGAAATATTTAATATATTCTAGTCTAAACACTATCGATGATTTTAATTTATTTCATGCGAATTTCCCTAAATACTCCTCAAATTATCCATAATCCAAATTTATACAAACCAAAGCACACTACTTGAAATGAATATTCTCAATATACTCAAACACTGCAAATATAATCTCGTACTCGAAAAAGAACTGTCTTCCGATAAAAATAGTCTAAAACAGTACCTAAACTTCCGAAAAGTCCACAAGTCGTACAGGCCATGACAAAAAATCTATTGAAACTTGTTCACATTTCATTCAAATAAAATCATTAACGATCGCCCAGTATGGGAACCCTCCAATTAACCGAACTCTAGAACAATAGTTTTTCAGGAGAGGTCATCTGGCATGGGCCTTGATCATGTCCCGTGACGGCCCATTGTCTTCAAAATGCCGGGGAACATCATTAGAATGTTCAGCTCTCTGTGTCTAGCCGGATTTTGATTTTTTGATATGTTGGGTGCTCGTAGATGTGGCGAAATATGTCAGTGTTTTTGTTCAACACAGACACATCAGCAATATTATTATTCTAACAACGAAATCCAAACCAGTGAAACATTAAATATTGACAATATGTGTGATAATACTTAACAAAGAATGTAGTTCCTTCGTCTTGTTTATTTTTGATTAAAAATGAAAATTAATCGTTTTGAGAAAAGTGCTATAATATTTTGATTTATTGTTAGTGTAGAATTGTACATATTATATTTTTTTAAATACAATCATACTAAAAATAGTTTTTTCAAAGTAAAATAGAAATTTTATTTGTTAATTAAGTATTTAATGACAGTAAAAAAAAACAGTACGTCAGAATATGAAAATTAAACAAAATTACAAGAAGACAAACCAAACCAAATAAAATAAAATTAATAAATGTTTCAAAGATTAAAAATCAATTATTTTATCAGTAACACAATCATACATTATAAACAAATAATAAATTTATGTTTTCAGTTACACTGAATCCTAAAAATAATCAAAAAATAACAGGTGCAGTAAAAATTTTAATAAAATAATAAAGTTTCATTGTAATTATAATCGAATGTTAACGATTAAAAATAATAAAAACAAAATATGTATATATGTATATTTTAGTTTCAGGAACTATATCACCATTACCAAGATATTTTTTCATTGATTGCCTCCTTAATTTTTCCATGTTAGACAATTAAAAATATATACATTATATGCCATAATCTATTACAGTTTTACAAATATTTTGCGGACGCTTAAAAGCACACATCAAAATTTAGATAAGTATTGTATGATATGAGAATATAGTGGTTTGAGAGATTGATTAATTTAAAAGTTAAACTCGCTTATATTTGATAAAAAGACTTGTGAGGACGCGATTAAAGCTTGCGAGATATTTAAGTTGAGATAAACGCGAAAATGATAAGGAAAAATTAGCACACATATTATAATAGAACGTACAGAAAGGTTATGAAAAAAAGACATGCCAAAAGTGTGACCAAAAAAAGGCAATGATGATCCGAAAAAAAACCATAAAAACAAAATTAAAGACGTCTACTATCTATATTCTATTTTCTAGTTCGTAGTCGATGTACGAGTCCACATGTATTTTTTTCAGCCATCTTGCGTTTTTGGCGTTCCTTGTGTTGCAACGGAGCCGGACGCTTCATTATTTGGTTGGGACAAAACTGGAGTCAGATCAAGATTTCCAACTGCTTCCAATTCCTGGCTTTCTATCGAAGCCTGTTTCATGATTTCATCACCATCCAAGGTGACATTGACTTCTGTCATGTTGGGCATAGGTTCCCAGATGTAACGGCCTTCCAGCGGAATTCCTTTTATAAAATCGAAGTTATATCTTAATACCGCATCATGTAAATTATCAAAAAATTCACGATGAATATGTTCATCAATATCGTCGAACAGTCGTCTTCGCGCATTTGAATCTTTGGCGGCCATGTTGCCTAAACGGTCAATTTTCGGTTCAACATTTTATGCAGATATGTGCGATTTTGTTATCGAAAATATTTGTTATACACTTACTTGAAATTCAGCAAGTTTCACGACCGTTCGTGAAAGAAACTCGATGCAAATGAAGCGTCTCCCTAGACGCGTCTGTTCACGCCGGATTACCGCGCTGCACTAGTTGTGATTGCGCAATTGCAATTTGATTGTTTTATAATATTAATATTTTTTCTCGAAGTGAATTTAAAAATATGGAAATCAAATTATTGGTATTCGTCTTTGTATTTTATATTTAACCGTATGTAGTGTTGCAAAATAATGCAATATGAATTTAGTTCATTGTTCGCCCTCGTGCGTTATTTTTGTAGGGATTTACTTTTTTTAATGAAAAATTGACAAAAGGAAAGAAAATTTAATTTGAATATTCATTATTTGATTACACTTGGGTCTGTTTTTATGCGGTTTTCAAAAATAATGCAACCTATCCCTTGTTATTCTATAGAGAACTAAGTTTTTTTTTATGCGAATGCGCATAAAAAAATCTAAAATTAACACTAGTGCAAGTTACAATCGTTAAAGTGTGAGTGTGTATAGGGCGATGGGTGAACGGAATTGTTTTTAAAATTTTTTCAAGCTTTTTATTATTAAATCATTACTTTGGCAAATCAACTTGGTGGCAAATTAAATAATAAGGCTTGATACTTTTTCTCAAAATGATGTCGATGAATTGTTTGGGGGTACTCCCTTGAATGATGATGATATTATTGCTTTGATTTTACATGGCAGCGAAGAAACAGAAGACGATATTGAAGTGAAAGAAACTCCTACTCCCCTTACTGTAAAGATTATACAAGAAGCTAGTCAACTTTGCAATAAATTAGAAAATCTATTTATTGACATGACTCAAATTCTGTAAAATTCAAATTTAATAAAGCAATTCTAAGATAAATTTGTATTGTTTTTATTTATATGAATTTTTTATAAACTTTTTTTATGCGATTTTTGGTACATTCTATCACATTAATTTGAAGTTATGCAGTTCTTAAAATAATGGAGCCTAACCCACCGTTTTCGGTGGATTTTTTATGCGACTCCCCGTGGAACGTATCTATCGAATAAAAACAGACCCAAGTCTATTCAATAAAAAATCGAATGCGATGCTTTAGAAACTCGTCACGTAGTGCTAAGCAAAACGTTACAAATATGCATTTCAATTGTTGGTTAGTTGTTGATAGTTAATTGTTGTTGATTTTGTCATGTTGAATGTCAAATAAAAGGATATTGAAGACTGAATTTATAAAATCAACTAAACGAGAATATTACTGGGCAAATTGCAAGATATTGAAGATAATCGAAAAAGTTCCACTCAATAATCAATTTAAAATCGACATTTACCACAAATTTATCAGTTTATAAAGCCATAATAATGTCATGGCGTGTAATTCTCGTGTGTTTTATATCATTGTCGACAAATTATACTAATTGAATTTAGTACTATTATTATTTTTTTACAAATCGTATATATCACCGTACAAACGTATCGGATTCGGCTTACTGAGCGTGTCCGCTATTTGTTAATCTAATTTCCTATCATTAAAATAGAATAATCTTAATCAAATCTGCTATTAATTAAAACGGAAGCTTTGGTACACTATCATTTTTAGTTTTTTTTTTACCGAAATCGTTATACAAAAGATCGTTTTGTTTCTATGTCAGATGCTATTATTTGGTATGAACCAAATTATTTTTTTAGAATAAACATTTTCAATGTCAATTTACCAAAGTCTACTTATTTAATTAACTGAAACTATCATAATTCATCAATAACTTCCCCTTTTTCTACTATTATACTTCTACTTCTCTTCTATTGTTGCTCGATATAGCTCGCGTCTTGAAGCACCGTACTTAATCGTTTTGGCTACGCTAGCCAGGTTGACGCTGCATACGTTTTGATATGCTGCAAAGTATACAGATGAGTTCTGCGAAGTCACGTTTCACATTTCATTCACTTAATTTCACATAACAATGTAAATTAAATCTTGATCAATATGTCAATAGCCGGCATAACTTCGTACATACATACATACATACATACTTAGGATTTCTGGATTTAGTAATTTTAAATTGACATAAAATCACATGTAAATATTTCATAGCACTGATACTAATGTCACATAAAATAGGTTTCAAGAAGTATATACATACTTTTCAATAAATCATTCTCGAGTCAAAAACATTTTCAGGGAATTTTTTGAACTCCCCACGTACAAACCGTCTAGGACTGCATACTGCTAATTAGTAGCAATTCTTTAAAGAGAATTATCTCCAAAACGAATATTCTTACAAATACAAGTATTTATATATTTTCTGTAAGAATTTCTTTGATGTACATTATATATCTGTAAATGTAACCATAAGCTACAATCCTTGGTGCAATTATAAAAAATAATTATCCAAATAACGAAGAACCGACAGCGTTTGCAAATATTTTTTCAGGAACACTAAAATTTTTAGCATCAAAGTCCAAGAGTGTACCCGGGTTCATTGAGTAAATATGTTCGAATATTTAAAATATTTCTTACTTACCAAATAGTTGTATAATGATCACATCCATTTAAGAACCAACGCCACTCTAACATCAAAACGAAATCATAAAACAACCAGAAACAAAAATGAACATATTCATCCCTCAAATTGAACATTGAATATTTTTTCAATCCCAAAATCCATCTGCCCGTCTGACCAACCCATTTCTAACACCAGATTGATCGAGGATTTGCGGATGAATGAGAACGATCGATGGCTGAAAAAAATACCACTCACGTGACTCAGCTTATTACCATACCATACAGCACAGCCGATGGATCCAGACAAGGTGGACTATTTTTTTTCGAAATAGAATGCAATTATCCTCAGGCCCGGTGTTGCTGTGGAAAAGCAGATGTTCTTGTTTTTAATCGTCAATGAAAGAAAGAGGCGTCCGAAAGACGAACGACTCGTCTATCTTTCTGTGAATAAATTGACTCTAAAATTTCACGTTTGGTTTGAAACTATTTTTAAAAAGATGCGTTTATCACGGCTTATTACTTTCAATTATTGATTTTATCATAATGAAATGTTCTTAATGATTTTATATTGAATTTTACTTCATATAGAAATCGTTGAAAATTTATCAGAATTAAACTTATCATTTTAATTTATTTCTTCAGTTGATTAAGTATATTTTTTAAATTTGAAAATCACCATTTATTATATAACATCACTATTATTATTATTATTATTATTAAAATTATTAGTAGACATAACGAAATTTAAATACACCCAATTCTCTTTTTACACGGGGTTATGTTCTAGAGACTACTGTGTAAAAAAAATCGTGTGTTAACCATATAAAAATTGGAGATAGGTTGCATCAGTATATTTGGATAGAACTTCCATCCAAGTGTACTTTATTAATAAAAGCTTGAAAAATGTACAATATGAAAAAATTTCAACATGCAAAATCATAAAAAAACATCGAAATTTTTTTTTAAATAATTATAATTACATACATATAATTATAACAGTATACTGGCCTGCACCGAATCTTACCATTATATCATAATAATACTTTATTTTTATACTGTGTTAAAGTGAAAAACCCGTGTAAAAAAATAATCGGTTCTTCTTCTTCCTTGAACCGTATTATTTCGGAAACGTGTAAGAAAATGATTGGATGTACATACTTCTAATTAAGTGAAAATACGTACATAAATGTGTTAATGTGAAATTTTGAAAATTGTTAAATCATAAGTTTTTGTTAATTGTCATCGGTATCTTTCCGCAAAAAATACAAATAAAATACATTAAAACTCTATTTTTACATACCTGTGATTAATGTTTTCCCGCTATTTGCATTAAATGAAAGTTTTAATCTATTTATATAACATAATCGAAAAAGCTTACATAAATCCAAAAATATATGACAATTGCGTAATTTTTTAAAAATAAAATGCATCATTTATGTAATTTTTTCAATAAAAAATAGTTAAGGACTATTTTATTTTAAATATTTGAAACCCTCAATCTACGTTTTATCTTTTTTATCTAATTATACAATTTTTTTTAATATCGGAAGTGAAAAACTTTACCATTATATAAAACCATTTTGAATCTTACAATTAAACAACCAACGTATTCAATAAAAATCGGACAGGATTTGGTTTTTTTAATTTTTCAATACACTTCGACTTAATTTCCTTTCTTTGTTTTTGTTTGATGAAGTCGAACGATGGGGTAAAATCCATCGAACCATTCAGGTATCAAATCAAATAAAAAGCTTGAAAAACGACATGCTCCAATCGCAAAATAACCGACAAATTTTCATCTATCAGCGAAGAGATTAAAATCATCATTGTGCTCATTGAACAATTAACCGAAATTGGATTGCGCGCGCTTTTTTCGCGGACCGACATACGGGTACTTCATTATTGACCCTCTTTCGAAAATACAAAATGTATTTTATTCAATCGAGCGGCCAGGTGCTAGAGATGGTATGTTTCCGAGTGTTGGTTTTTTTCACGAACCGCATCGAATCATTAACAAAATGTTGAGGGCTACAATATTTTAACCCCGGTAAACGTTTGATTTATTCATCGCCTAATTGCATAGCGTAATTTGTTTTTTCGAAAACGACAATTCATCGTATCTAATAAGAGTTTCTAGCAGAGATTTCGAATTTCTGTTTAATTTGATGTAAATGTTCGACATCGATATCACATGAATTATATATTCATCGAGATTCAATGGAGTTTGTGTTGAACCGTTTTCGTTAAATTTTCATCGAAAGTTGAATAAAATTATCGTTTGAAATATGTATTCGAAGTTTGTGCAATTTTGTAATCGTCGGACTCTCTAGATTATAGAAACAGACATTGTTGCGATTGAATGTTTGAAGATTACAAAAATCTTTAAAGACGCCATAATGTGCGCGTAACCAAATTTTAATTCAATACGTAGCGTGGAAGATTGATCAGTCCATATTCCCCCTAATGACCAAAAAATACAATAGTTTATTAGGTTCATTCAATAAACGAATCCTGCGATCCATCATTCGACCGTGTGAAGGGTAAAATTTTTAAATAAAACGTCAACGGACGTTTTGATGCGTATGTTTTTTTAAAAAATTTGACATTCAAAGTAAAATAAATTTTAGTAAAATATTTATGAACAATGATCAAATTTTCAAGTTAATTTTGTCGATGTGATAAATTGAAGAATATAAAATAATTTATAGTACAACCATCCCTAGATTTACGCGGTAAATATATTTCGCGATAAACCGCGTAAAAAAATACTATGAACCCATACAAAAAACATGGGATAGGTTTTCAAAAATCCGCGTAAAAAGGGTCTAATTGTAAAACATATTTGAAAAATGACAAAAGTATTTTATACAAGAATTTATTGAGTAATTATTATTCGCATGTACAATACCGATAAAATACATATATCTTCCCACCCATATTTTTTCTAATAAGAATAAAAATATAGAAAAAAATCCATGTTTCTTTCATGCAATATTTTTCGTTTCAACTAATCGAATTCTTTTTAATATATTCTAATAATATACGTTTAAAACAAAACGCAAATATAGTTTAAATTTTTACAATTCCATTTTAACTCAATTTTTTTAAATTTTGTATGCAATTCCTAGAATGGGCAAATATATAAAATCGGTATTGTATGTATGTATGTATGTATGTATGTATAAAAGATACATACATAGAATTATCGTTTGAAACAAAAACGAAATTTGTTCATCCTCATTTTCGCTTCTGTCTTCTAAATTTTAAAATAACATTTTTTCCCCCGGTTCAAAATCATTTTCATCGTATTTCCTCGAAGCAATCAATTCTTTTATATTTCGAAGCCAACCCTCCGATCATTTAATTCCGTGATCGATAATTGTTTTCTTTATATTTCATAAAAAATTCAAACACGCCTCAAAACAAATAAAAACATTTCGCTCGACCGCGCTAAAGGAAAACCGCACAAAACGAACATTGCACAAACCGGCGTACGCCTGTGCATCGTTCACCCTGCACAAACGATCCGGCAGCGAAAACATTCCACAAAATTCCACAATTCCTATTTCAACGATTTAAAATGATTTGGCCGCAATGGCAACTTGGGGGTTTACACCTCTAATGCCAACTTATCATGTTGATGAGATGATTAATGAATTAGCCACCATGGCGACTTTGAAGTAAAACCTTTTATATCATGGTGGTGTGATTGTACTTGTGTGTATATGTTACAGCAAAGTGTATCTATAGTTAAAATATATTTTGTCTGACGTTTTAGATAATTTGTATTTGAATACACATTGTCTAGTTCAAATATATTTCAACAGACGGATATACAATTTAACTGGTGCTCGCTAGTTAAAGTGTATTTTCAACTTGACAGATGATTTCTGACAGTTCAGATTTTTCAAATGAATATTTGTATTAAATAACGTGTATATTTTACTTCTATACCTGAATATTGAAAAGGTTTTAGTAATACAATAATCTCAACAATGCATTCATCACAAAAACGTTAGTTTTGAGCCTATACAAGTGACGTTTAGTGACCATTATTAGTGGACAAACGAAATTTATGTGCCTTTCCCTTTAACTATGATAATTAGTTTCTTGAAGAGAGGGTGATATAAATGATAGAAACCGAAGTTAACATGTGCGGCTGTCATTCGAAACGGTTTGCAAGTGGCGTTGGCAACCCTGGCTTACAATTTGTTAGCTATAATACACTTTGTCTGATCCTGACCAGTTAAATTATACATATTTCCATTGTGTCAGATGAAATAACTACGTAGGTTAGATAAAATATATTTCAACTAGTCAAAATATATTTTAACTGGCAAATACACTTTAACTGTAACATATACAAATAATAAAAATAAAAAATAAATAAAAAAACCCAATGTTCAACAACCGGCCCCCGAAATGGCCGCCCGCCGCGCTGTTACGTCCGCGTCCTCTCGCCCTCCCCGCGCTCGCGTCCTCTCGCCAGTGGTTCGTCGGGCGTCGTCCGTGTCGGTCGTGTGCGCGGCAGCCGTCGTTCGCCCTGCCTCGAATGTGTTCGTCGTCGCACACCATGACCCGGGTGCACTTGCGTCTGAAGAACTACGGCCTGGCCGACCTGCGCCTGCAGCGGGAGGCGAAGGCGCGCGCCTCCGCCCCCGCGCCTGCGCCCCCGCCCTCGCCCCGCGCCCTGTGCGCCCTCAAACGCAACCTGTTCGATTCGAAGCCCGGAGACGCGACGGCCTTCGCGCAAAAGGAGCTGAACAGGCAAATCGAAGCGGACCGCAGACGGTGGAACTTCGACTGGGAGGCGGGGGCTCCGCTGGCGCCCCAAGCGGGGGCGCAGTCCCCTCGCTTTCGGTGGCTGGACTCGGAGGGCAAGCCCCTGCCCCCGCCCCCCGCGCAGCCCCTCAAGCGCCGCAGCCCCAGGCGCCGCCGCCCCGCGACACAGTCCTCCACCATCACAGGTATTTTCCTATTTTATGTTTGTTTGTTTGTGTGTGTCAACTGTCACGCGGAGGAACGGTTCGAGTTTCGAGCGCGCGTTTGACAGGTTTGCGCAATCTTTGACCCGTTCGCTTCTGCCGTCGAATGTGAAAAATTCAAATTTTCTTTCAAAATATCGACTGTCGTTTTTTTGTGTAACTTTTTCAAATTGTATCGGGAAAAACTGAATGCCCTTATTTTAGTCGAAAAAAGTGTGAACGTATGTTATTCGATCGGAAATATTCTGTAGGTGTTGACGCGGTGCGGGGTAAAGAGGCGCCCGTCGTTTATCTGTACGTATTTTTTCGAGTCGTTTTATCCTGTTTTGTTTTTAACCAGTCCCCTCGTATGCAACGCGCGTCCTTGGAACGTTTCGTCGTCTATGCGAAGTTGCAGAATGGATCTCGCAAACCGGTCGCGAAACCGTCTCTTTTTGTTTTATTTTGTGCGAATAGGTTCGCATGCACATAGTGTATCCCCTCTATGTGTGTCGAGTGAAAGGAGATTTGATAAGTCTCGAATTCGCGTTTCCCGCGCTTTTCGTGACGCATTTTTCACCGCTGGCCGAATTTCCCTCCGTTTTCACGTCTAAATCGGTCTCTTCGTGACCGATGTAAAAATACAGCGGGAGCGCGATTTATAAAAAAAAACGTTCGTAGTAAAACGTGCGACGCGCGCTAGTAACACGAAATACAAAAACAACGCTTGTGTGTCTTTGTTATATTTACGAATGTTTTCATGTTTCGCACGACGAAAACGTTTTCGGGCCAGCGCTGCTTTGCGCGGGAAAGCGAACGGGGTATTTTTACTATGTCCGGCGACGGCGATTATTCATCGAGATCGATTTCGCACAAAGGGCGTCTTCGGGGAATCGCGCGAACGGCGCTTTCCCGAGAAACTCCGGATGAACTTTTTTTTTCAATAGATATCTGTCCGGGGTTCGTTCACCCTCGTGGAAATTAACAGGAGCGGCGATTAGCGTTTGCGATCGATTAGCGGCTCTCTTAACGACCGCTATTTTTTGTCGACATTGTTTATCGCAACGTACACGTCCGCGATGGCCATTTTCCGCCATTGTCTAACCCGAATCGGGATCGCGCTCAATCGTCGCGTCTGAATCGCTGAAAACGCGCTCGAGGGGAAAACAGCCCCGACGACGGTGCACAATGGCTCCGAGGGTCGCGCACTTGCGCACGCGCATCTGTCCTTTGTGCTAACATTTAACGTTTCACCTGTGCCCCTAGACTTATGGGACCTCGCACACCTGTGTCGGCCGTCGATCTCATTTTTTTTCCGTCCCCGATTCGAATTATTCATTCGATAATATTCATATTCGAAACGATAACTCGTTTCGAGGATTTCGTATGCGAACGGGTTACGTAACGCGCGCCGCCATTTTTGTTGCGCGCGCTAACGGGCCGCACGGCTACCGGAATACGCACGCGCACGCGCACACGCACACTCTCTCGCCGAAGACGCGCGCACACTCGAAAAAGCCTTGCACGTATACACGAATCGTGCGCCATGTTGTCACGACCACCACGACGCGGCGAGATCTCGTCGCGCGTCGTAAACAACGCCATATATGCGCGTCCGCCATAATGGCGATATGTCATCAATGGCGACCCGTTTCGCTGCGACGCTTTCGAAAAAATCTATCCGCACTTATGCAAATTCTCCATCTCTCTCCGGCTCGGTTTTTTCACCGTGAGTGAACGAGACGCCGCACACTATGTTCCGTTGAATTCGAATTTCGTTCGCGTCAGAGACGCAGCGACGCGCGGCGGCAACGCGGCGAACTACGCGCGCAACGGCGCCAAATTCAAACGCGATTTCTCGCCGCAGATGCGTAAACGCAATCACGCGCCTAATTAGTAGAGCCGTCGTTGAAACAGAAACGTGCGCGTCGTTTTGTCGGTAAGGGCGGATGCGCCCTTTTCAACGGTTTTTGCTCCCCGACCGTGAAATGTTTCGCCGGCGTGTGTTTGCAGATATGTCGGGGATAGGGGGTGTGTGTTATATGGGCAGATGTGCGCTATCGATCGCGTTTGTGGAAAAAAGTGTGGACGTCGTTTCGTGGTTGTTTTCGATGTTGTTGGCGATTTGCGGATCTGTTCGCGCGGTTAGATTTCGATCTTGGGTTTTTTTTTTTTTTTTGACGATAATGTCTGAGGTCACGGTCGTGGCGGTTTTCATTGTTGCGCAATTTATTTTTTGAAAATCAAACCAACGAAACGAAATTTTTGTACCATTATACACAATCGTAGAAATAAATATAATTTTTTTTTTCATATGAAAAATGTTGCTATCTGAATTAGATCAGTGCCGGATTTACCTAAAGGCTAATCAGGTTTCAGCTTAGGGTTTAGGGTCTCAAGATCTATAGAGGCCTCCGTTCGAGGTGTATTATAATAAATTGATCAAATTTTATGCTTATAAATACGTACATATTGAAAATCCGTACACTTTAACTGACATAATGCGCTGTTATTTTTGTACACTACAGTATTATATTATCTGTCATAAGTGATTTAAAAAATTGCAAATGGAAAGTGAAAGGGCGTCGTAAATGAAATAACCTAGGGCCTTTTTGATCTAAATCTGGCTAACTGGCCCTGTATCTTGTACAATATACATATAGAACATTTTTACGAATTACGATTATTTTCACAAAATGAAAACTATCATATCCATCCATTTTTATTACGATTCGAAACACATTTCCAATTCTCACACAAATCAACAACCCTAATCGAGCCCAATTCCCCATATCGCCCATTACACACATCCTGTGAGAATCGTACCCGCCATTTTCAACGAGGGATGAAAACGAAAACCATATTATAACATCCGAAAAACGAATTCGTAAACGACGAGCGTGTGAACCGTTCCCGTCGACCTGTCGCGATAATGGCGAAAGCTCTCTCCGGTAAACGGTCGCGTTTATCGGCCGTTAACATTGTTTTAACGGCGCAAGGTCGGGCATCATCGATCATGGTGTGCATGGGGATCGTCATGGGAGCGCAAATTCGGCTTCGTGTGAAAGACGATGTTGTGAAACGCGTCTGAAGAGTTTGCGGTTCGATGATGAAAGAGGATGTTTTTTTTTTGAGTAATTGCAAAATCGGTACTTTTGATGCTTCGTTGGCCCTTTGATCCTCTACGGATTAGCTAAAAATATCTGATTATTGAGGATATTCATATTTTTTTCAACACTGCTAAAATCCAAGAAATTTTTTGTTATATTCTATTGAGAAATGTGTATAATAAAGTACCTAGGTTCAAAAAATAAGTTTATTTCCATCGAGATAATTAATAAAGGAACACAAAAAAGGAAAAATTAAAATTGAAAAAAATCTAATTTTTTTTAATACAATTCAAGTTGCATTTCGTTATATGTATTAATATTCTTTAGGTGGAAAACGAGCAAAAAAAATTACAATCAAAAGTAAAATTGACGATTGTAACGTGATCCAAACGAAGCGATAACGCAACTGACGCGTTGTCACTTTGTTGAGGTGTAACAAATATGCTGAAAGTACGTTTTGGCTAGATTATGTCAGGTTATTTGCAATAATTAATTGATATAAGAATGTTACATCCATATATGAAATTTAATATCTTTGCTCAAAACATATTCAAAATAAGGCAATAAATATGATGTTTTGAAGAGTCGATATATCGGCTCACACGGGTATCAAGTGGGTAAACAACTATGAAAATCCTTAAAATTTTATCGATGTTTCTGTACAATTTTTAATGGTTCGACTCGTATGCAGATTTCACTATCTAATCTTCACTGTTTACCTAGAACACCTCATTTTCGAAACTTTTTCCGATAGCAGTTTTATCTACGATATGAAACGAAATAGACAACATTTTTTCAACAGGGCGTGACACTTTGAACAATCGAATAATATATATCGACGGCTGGCTATTTATGTGTTTCAATTTCATCACAGACCATCCGACGGCAGATGCTACTACAGCCACCCTAGTCGCGTTTAACAATTTATATCAATCAAACGTCCGATAGCCAATTGCGTTTGGAGCGAATTGATTAAACACCCGTCCAATTATTGAATTTTTTTTTTCACCGTTTTTGTGTATGGTGGTTCACGTACGTTGCCGTCTAATTAGAATAAAAACGGTAGAGTTCCAGTGAATGGAACGAAAGGCTATTTCAGTGGGTGCCGGAATGCGCATTATACAGTAATACTCCGGTGTATGTAGCGAGTGAATGAGTTTTTTAAACTTTTTTTTTTGTGTTTTTCGATAAGTAATTCGCATTCGTTTTATTATGATGCGCGTGCGTTTCGCGCTGTTATATTTGCGATTTTTTTTCCGCTTTAATTTGCACGTCGGTTCAGCCCGTTAGGCGGTATAATACGGTATTGTTCGTTATTGAGTCTTCGTTTCGATCAATTTAATACGGTTTTTATATAGATCGTTGCAAAATGTTGATTTGCAATGCGATTTTTTTATGTTCTAATTGAAATTTGTGATCTCACGTTGCACTCGTTGTTGCACATGTTCATAATGTGAAGTAACTTTTATTTTTAACTATCGACTCCGTTCACCAATTAGGTATTTAGTCGTCTTTTCCATTAGATATCAGAAACGTTCCCAGATGTTTAACTCCGGGACGTTCACGCATATGGAAATATGTACACACATCCCGTGTTTGCCGTGTATGGATTCTTTCGTTGCGTGCGCACGTGTCTTCTGGTTCAATATTTGTTGTTTTTATCGCGGTACGTGTGATTTTCACTCTAAACATATGCGGTTACACCCTGCGGAAGGACTTGTTTGGTTTCGGATGACTCTTCAAGTCCCCACGATCGCGAAAGCCACACTTCCCGTTTCCTCCGACGTGAGAGCACCTGGATTACTTTGTTTCTTTTTTTTTTTTGCCTACGCAGACGAAATTGCTTCTCATCGAGGATGTGAACATCCTCGGATAGTCGTTTCGATCGTCGAGCAATCATCGTTGCCTCCAAACCTGTCGGTGCTTGTAAAAAAGCTTGCATCCGCGTCTGCTTGATTTTTCTCACTTGCACAGACTTGTCGGAGCTTCTTTGTTTGAATCGGTTTTCGAGTTTTACGATCGACTTTGTGGAAGAAGATTGAGATCTGATCTCGAAGTGGGTTCGTTGAATGTTTTGGTTGTTTTTTTTTTTGTGCGGAATCTAAATCTGGCGCATGGCGTGTGCAGCAGATTTGTATATGTTTGATTCTCAGAGGTGGTAAGAAGAGTGTTCTCTCGCCACGTTTGAGGTCCTTTCTATTTCGGAAGACGGATTATTCTTATCTCGTTTTCGTGTATGTCGTTCGAGGCACTTCACCACTCCCAAATGTTATGAAGTCATACCACGTTTTTTCCTCGTATCCTTTTTACTACGAGCGTATACAATCTTGCGTCACCGGGTCGTTCACTTTTTTCCATAATATTTTTTTAGCATTGGCCGTAGAGAATTTGTCAACGTGCTCGATCACGTAATCTCGTAAATGGCAACGTGTCCGTTATGCTGGCCTGCCAAAACAATAACAAATAACCGTGGAATTTCTCTCGTGAGGATACGAACTTTCGAAGCTTATTTTTGAAATTTATCATTATGAAAACGTGACCGACTAAATCAGTGAATAATCTGTGCGTGCGTACCTTCCGAAGGGATTAAAGGGACCGACTTTTTTAATAGTCAAAAGAGCCGCTTTGAATTCTTCGTATTGTTAGTAGGTGGTCTTTAAGAGGCGATGCCGAATAAAAGGTGTGTCCAATTTGGTATTCTTTGGTTTCGGTAAAAGCCCCGAAAAATTGAGGTAAACTTATCTCGTAATTAGGTATTTTATGGTCGGGTTGCGTTCGTGGGTTTTAAATTTATTGTGCTTTTTCTCATTTTTCGTGAATTATGGAGTCTAATTTTTATAATATTCATGTTGTTGAACTTAAAAAAGGTCGGATTGCTTATAAATTCGATGCATGAATTCGAACTTATGGCTTATTCATTGTCGATTTTTTTCGAGGAGGACATGCCAAGAGTCAAGATAAATTCAACTCTTATGTCATCAGAGTTCATAATTTATATTCACGAGAAGAGCGAATTATGCACACGTATTTATAAGATCGAATCGTACGCAACTTTAGCATTAATAATTGGATACGACTGAACAACAACTCAAGATTCACGCACTCATCCATCAGCCACAAAGAGTGGAATCAAACGGCTAGCATCTCCGAAGCAAGCAGTTAAAATTCAATTAGGTTACGACGACGAAACACTTGTTTTTCTGACCTCATTGTCGACCGTGCGAAATGCTCACGTCGCGGAACGTTTAATTCCGTATAATTTTCACACGAGAAGCAACCCTCGCTCCTCGAAGTAGCATTGTTTGTGGTCGTGCGACCGTAAAAACAACACACGACTCCTCCACCAGACCACTTTAACACCCTCGAAGAGCCATCTTCAGAGTTCTTTGTGGGAATTTTGTTTTTTTTTCCACTCTCGGTGGGCATCGGCCCGTGACTAGGCACCACGCGAGATGACTACGATTTTTTTCGTGGTAGGCTCATCGTCCTCGATGACCCGCAGTCGAAAAGGTTCGAGATGATGATGGCCGCTTCTCTCTCCGACTAGTAGTAGTTGTGCGTAGTAAGACCAGATCGCTGGCCGTTGACCTCCTTTGATGATCATCACAGATCGTCTTCTTTCTCTAGCTTGTGCTTCGGTAGTAGATCTTTCGTCCTTTTCCACTCTGGCGTTTTTTTTGTACGTGTTTTTGTCCACCTAGAGGCTTTTTCTGGCGGCAGTGTTCCAACTTTCTTTGTTCTTTCTATGACATTTCGTTGTAATGTCGAATTTTTGATCGTTTTAGATTTCGTTCATAGAAAATACATATATTGTGTCTATGTGTTGTTGTATTCGTTCTGAGAGCGATGAACTTAATAAAAAAATAAACAAGCTCCTAGAACCTAGATCGTACGAACGTTTGGGGATTGTGCGTAGCAATGAACTCTCATCGAGTTCGCCTCATTGCGTGTCAGATTTAGTTGTAGTACAAAGAGATTTCATACATGTACATATATATTTTTTAATCTACGCATTCCTTATCGCTAAAAAAAATATAATGGATACGCACACCAAATACTCATATTTTTTTTCACCTCACTAATAACGTTTTCGAAAAAAAAAAACGTAAGATTGATTATGACCGATCTCTTCGTTGTAACGAACGACTCCTTTGTCCCGGTTTTTCTAGCGTTTCAATTTGTCGCCATGGAAAAGATATCGCGTATCCGACTAGTCTTTATTACGATGCAAGCCCCATCAACCCTCCCCACTCCAGCCACCGTCAACAATGCACAATGCACAATGCATGGGGTGAAGACACCTTTGACCTCTCCCTCCGAAGACGTCTCTATTCTCGTCGGCGAACTTGCGCCCCATTATCGTCTATTTTGCCCGATAAACGCCGCAATTTATGCCCATTCGACAATCGTCCTCGCATTTGAATCACAATCGTGCAACGTCCTCGCCGTATTTAATAATAGATAGGAGAGGGATTAGATTAGAGGAATTCGTATGTTCTGGTCGGTTTTATTATTATGGGGTTTTTATGAATCGCGAGATTGGTCATTCGTTTTTAAGAATCGGTTACGCGGATTCGTAATTGCGAATAGGCAATTAGTACGCTCGCTTTTATCGCGTAGTAATATATTTTTTTTAATGAATATTCAGTGATGTGAAATGGACATAAATTATAGTTTGTTTTAAGATTATTAGTTAATGATCCGTGGATAATATTTTTACGCTGAAAATTGCTACTGTTTTTTTTATTATAATGATAGCGAACAATTTTATCTCGCAATCGGAGAAGCCGATACCTATTATTTTCAATTTTGATTTTTTTGTGTTAACTATATGTGAAGTATGAGTTGGAAATTCGCAATAAATAACCCCCGAGCATTAGCTGCTGTAATGAGCGGAATGTAGTCGGTTCGAGTTAGACGTATCGGTCCATCACAAACTCATTGCCTCTAACCAAATGTAAAACGGTTCAAATTAAAAAAAAATAATAATAATAATAATTTGTACAATTTGCAAATATTAGATTCTAGATATCTAACGCAGCGTGCGTTATTTGCGAACAACAAATGCGTGTACGCTTGCACAAACCTGAGTACTTGCTTTGTGTCGTTTATGTACATTTGATATTTATTACGTTGCGCATAGTAAACATATTTTACGATAAGCTGCGGTCCACGTGTTACATTATTTATTATCGTGGCACACGTTTTTGTTTGCTCGTATGAATGGCGGTCGATGCCGAAAAAAGCACATGTGTACGCACAATGGTAATTGCGTTTTGTTATTGTTGCGATCGTGTCGTCCGTGTGAACTCGGATCTTCGGATTTGAGCCCTTTTCTCGTTCCCTTTGCGAATTTAATCTTTTTGTTGTTTTTCTGGATGATTAGTTGGTTTATTTTTGTCAATGAACTGTGTTTTGTAAGTACATACATATTCCAATTTAAATAATCCATATAAATTCATATGGAATTTTACATTATATTACATTTGAGATGGAGTTTTTTTTATATCTTTGGAAGTCTCAATGTTTTTTTTTTCATATCAATGAGCTGTATTTTGCAATATTTTATTACTAAATGATCAATTAAACTTTGCTTTAATTTTATGACGAACCCCTATGAGTGTACATGAAACTTCATATTGATAGAAACTCTCCAATACTAAAGTAATGCCACCAGTGGTTGACGTGAAAACTATGGTTTTTAAAGACGATAATCTTTCGGAAAAGATACGATAGATAAGATGTAACAAACAGCTAATCTATCGCACTCTTTCCGAAAAATTATCGTCTTTAAAAACCTTAATTTTTACGTTTTTCTGAAGAGAAGTGGTCAATTACTACTGGTACACGGTCAACTACTGATGCATGAAATGATCAGAAATTTGCAAGTTTTTCTTCATTCAACGAGTTGGATTTTGAAATCATCCTCTACCAAACGATCAACGAATCTAATTTTGAAACTATCAATAAAAATAATCAACCGAACATTGCACATGGCAAATCCGCTCGACTGCAATTGTATTTATTTTGCGCAATGTGCACACACTCTTTGCATTTGACTCGAAATAGATGGATGGGTCCGATCTTTTGCATGTGTTCCTCGAAAAAGGTTCGTTGCACTCGCAAGTTCAACGAAATCTGCGTTGTTTCGGTGTTTTCGATAACGTAATTATGGTTTCGAGTTATTGTTGCTGAACAGTTCGGCGGCGTAATTGTTCCTAAATAATCACCGTTTAACTGATTGATGGGCTCAATCTGTCGACGTTTCAATTTCGAATAATTGGACTATGAACGTTTTTGTGATGCCCGGTCGGTGATTGCGCAAATTTACTACTTCGGTTGAAGTGATTGAATACTCTGAAAAAAATGTAACGTACAAACAGTGGTGTAAAAAATATATCGTACATTAGATTACATTTTCTCTAAAAAAGTTATTAATTCAACGAAGTTTAATTTGGTTATCAATTTTCATCGGAATCCGTCCACAATTTCCTATGTATTCAGGAAATACAATTGTCCACCGAATAAAATTTACAATTAGATGGAATCAAACACGCATTTCTTACAAATTTCAATACTATTATTGATATCCTTTTATAGGAGAACAAATATTTAAAACCCACAGAATAATTTCCAGGAAGCAATTCTTACCGACCAAGTTTCTTAACCCCTAAAGTAAACGACCTAAAATAAACTAGATCCCCTACATTTCCGCAACCACGTGCACGAGCACTCATTGAACACATTAGACGGGATGCACTTTTTAAACGCAATATCCTTGCACGTGCGTTTTTCTCCCTTCACAAGAGTAACCTTTTCACACGACGATCAACGAACGGAACCCCTCGTTACGTACAATATTTTCCAGCATTAAACAATCCAAACACGCATTAATTACAAATCAACAAAACCTTATCTCAACTATTTCGCATAGAAGCCTCGATACGATCAATTAACGTAATCACACAATTCGAACACATTAAAAATGCTACGTCCAAAATCGCCCCATTTATCGGATTTTCGGCGTGATAAACGACCCGGTCTGACTAGAATTCGTACTGTGGGAAAAAATCGGGTGCCGTGACCCTACACGGGTCTTTAACCCCTCCATATAGTCCGAGGTAGCCCTCGTGTGTATTTTTATTATATCATGCGTCGGCACAATGTGATCATTGTCGTTTTTCTGGACGCGTTTTGTGTGTTGGAAGTCTGTTTTTTGGTCCATCGGTGCGAGAGCGTGCCGTTTCGAGCGTGAAAATAATTGTGTAATGCGTACTGGATCGTGCGTGTCTATTTGAATTTTTTGAGGGGTTTTCGTTCTTCTTGGGTGGATTCTATGATTTTTTTTTTGTAATGTATCCGTGTGAATGTGTTTTTAAATTGGTTGTTTTTAGGGGGTTTTCGTTCTTGGGTGGGATCTGTGATTTTTTTTATTATTGTTGGATTGTGTTGTTGAATCGTTTATTCAATACGCGTTTTCGATTAGGTCGATTCAAATTATTTTGTTATCGTATTTGAATATTTTCATTCATGAAATGCGATTAGTGATGTGTAAACCGTATCGCTTTGAATTTCGAGCGTTCTGTTTCGATTCATGTACGCGAGTCGATTAGTCGTCTAATCGTCGCTCGGATGATTTTTTAAAAGTGCATTTATAGAGCGTGTGTGTGTATGTTATTTGTGCAAATGCATATTCGGATGCAATTACGCGTGAATTTTTTATTTTATTTTTTTATCTACGGAGCACGCTATTGATATCGCGCTGGCGTAAACAAATGCATCAATTAGGAATGACTTTCAACGATTTCCAGGTGATGATCGCAATAGTGGATGCATTGATATTGTTCTGCGAATACGTTTTGCATTACGATGATTTTTCAACCGTAACGACGGATACATACTCGTGTGCGTTCACATCTGCCGCATTTTGAGATCAAGATATTACTTATTTAACTAATAAAACTTAAGTTTTTTAATAGAATAATTCATAAACCGTTGAAAGGTATCAGATCTTGCCCTTTCATCAAAAGCATCTGATTCGAATTTCGGCGGGAAAACTCCAGTCCATCTGCATGCAACTTTGACGTTTGACCATTAGCTGCAGAGCTGGCTGCAGTGCAGAGTGCATGCACCTCTTGTCAATCATGTTGCATTTTTCACCCCTCTGTGCCCTTTATTTTTCCCCTCCCCCCACCCGAGTGTGTGTGTACACTTGATGTTGCGTTTAACGGTTTTTTTTTCGCAAAACGAAAGGGTCGATAGCGTGGGATTAATCGCCGCTTTATTTATTTAGTTCGGTCTTTTTTTCGCGATGTGTAGAAAGCGACGGGGAACTAATAAAGTTATCTTATTTTAAGAAAATCACTGGAGATTAATGAAAAAAACTGTTATTATTAATTCGCCAAAAGATCGATTCTAAAACTAATGAATGAACGCCTTCTCGATCGTGAATATTTCACTACAGAAAATTGGCAACCGCTCTTCCCATTCACACAAATAACGTGAATCATTCGAAATGACACGAGTTTTATAAAAAGATCGCGGAAAAAATAATGAATACTCACTCTCGTTTCTCATGAATCTACTTTTTCACTCGGACGGTTTTTTGAAAAATATGCATATCTTTAGACATTTGAATAAAACACGATCGCCGTCGCACAAAAAAGCCGCCACAAAATCAGATCACCAATTCAAATTCGAACTCGCATCTAGCGCCCGATTGAATATGTATCATCCGTTTTCATATAAAAGAATAAATCAGCGGACAGATCCGATCCATTCACAGCACGTTCCTCGATTGTTCCGTCGATTGTCCAGTAGCCGATTGACCCCGCTCGTTGTTATTAACAAAAAAAAATCGTTGATCAAGAAAAACTCGTCTCCGGATTTGAATTATGGGAAAACAGCATCCCGCCGTTGTATTTTCGCAGCGAAGATTAACCGACAATGGGAACGCACCCATTCATCCCTTTGTCGCGTTAACGTTTCGAGTCGGGTGCATCTTTGTGGCACGTTTTTTTTTTTGTGTGTATGTTGCATAATGTTAATGTAGGGCATCGGTGCAGAGATGCGAGGATCTGGTGCATTGTGCAATGGACTTGTCTATTTGTGAGTTGTAGCGTATGCCGGTTGAGGATTGACCGTTTGTTAGGTTATTGGGTGTTGCTTTGTTGGGTACAATGGGATTTATGATGATATGTTTTCGATGCCGTTGGAAGTTTGTGAGTTTTTTTTATAAGTGGTGGCAGTTTGTCGCTTAATTTTGATTCATCGATTGACGCATGTAAGGTACACCAGGGGTTGACCATGTACCAGTAATTGACTACTTGTCGGAAAAATGTAAAGATTAAGGTAGACGATAGACGATAATCTTTCGGAAAGGTGCGATAGATAAGATGTAATAAACAGCTAATCTATCGCAACCTTTCCGATAGATTATCGTTGAAACCTTAATTTTTTCGTTTTTCTGAAAAGTAGTCAACCATTGATGTCGTTACCTTAATTTATGTATTATTTCAAAAAAGTATGGCAGACAGAGGGACTTTCATACTCATAATAGTATAGATGAGAATATTTCTCATGAGATCATATTGATCGTGAGAAATCGTTTTTTACGTGCACTTATACAATATAAAATTTTAATTGCATCGAAAATAATAACGCCCATTTCAATATTATAATAGCTTAAAATTTAGACTCGTAAAAGAGCTACTTTTTTAGTGTCGGCGACGAGTTTTTTTTAATAAAATTCATAATAAAACTAGAATCGATTTTATTACCGTCCGAAATGCAATAAAATGCAACCGGTCACCTACGAATATTTTCATTACTAACAATAAGCTCATATTATTCAAAATCCTTTCGGTTTTATTTTTATTTTCATTTTCGTAAACGATCGCATAGTTTACGAGCGATTTTTTCACTATCGCGGCGGGACACCAACAAAGAGGTCTTTTTTCCGAACTATTATTGTGTCGGGCGGCTAAATTCCAGTAGCACCGAAGTCGTTTGTCAAGAAATACTTATGGGTAGTCGCTGGTCTTCCCGACGAGAATCCAATTTACCCTTGAACACCGATAAAAACAACCTCATAAAACACCTTTTCGATTTGTGTGCGATGTGAAAAAAGAGAGCCATTTTCGCCTGTTTACAATAAGACGGAAACCCTTTGGTTAATCTGTGTGTGTTGTTCGATTCGTCCGGTTTTCTGGAAAAGAGTTATTTTATCCGCTGCATTGTAAGGAGAGTTTTATATGCGGGAATGTTATTCATGATTTTTTTGTATTATCCGTACAGTTTATGAATGAAACGAATATTTGTTCAATTGACTTAAATTTTGTTGAAATTTTCAATGTTTTTATCTTTCGATTGAATTCAGTAGCGACATGAACGCATTACATCAATTTCATACTTTTTTATTCGTCTCGATATATACATACGGAATAAATTTAAATGTCATTCTATAAATCACAAGTTCGACGTTAAACCTTGAACGCTTTGACATTCATGAATATTTTATAAGCACATTTATTTTTTCGCTGTACGCTCGCGATTAATTTCCCATAAATATTTTGCCACCATGGCTTCAGTTCTAAGCGAAAACATTATTATTTTTTTCTCTCGTTTAAACGTTTAATCGACGGTTATACACACAATAATATTTGTTCGATTTCTACGTTTATGATGGCTCCGTTCATGAATCGGTGTCCTCTTGGACGAAAGCGTAGTTCAGGTAGCGGGTTCGGGGTTAACCACCTCTGAGCTGGTCACTGACTGGTTGGTTCGGTGTCTGTGTGGTGAAGATGTGGACGAGAACCACCACCTCGAGTCATCATCGTCTCTTTGGAGAGTATTCCTCACTAACACCAAACAACTTCGTTCAATAACAACAACAAAGTGTTGTCGTCGGAGATTCGGGAGGATTCTCTGAAACTGTGGACTTTGTGTTTGTGTAATTATCGAATTATAAATGAGTATCGCTTTGTTTTGGTATCTGACAATGAGTAAATTCTGTGGTATGGCGATTTTAATTACGAAAAAAATCACAAATAATATTTTCTCATCACGGTTTCGTATTAAAAAATTAACATTTTTTTTAAATTTCACATACATACGAAAATTCTAAGAATCGGCAAATTCCCACCAATATACCTCAATTCGAAAAATTTCATATTACTAAAACCGCACCTGTGTTTCATTCTATCCAAAATTAACCTTTCCCTTACGGTGCTAAAAACAGTATGCGTTCCGACGGTATGTATTTTCGATATCATATGAAAAAGTGATCTAAAACACTAGATTACTTTTTTCAACCTTTTTATTAGCTTGCTCAGTGTCTTATGTTTAGTTGTTCGCAATTCTAAAAAAAAAGATCGATCTCGATCTCAAATACTACACCTCCGATTGATTTGAAACCTTCGTAAACAGACTAATCATACGCAATTATACTATATTAAATCATCTTTGGCACGAGGCTGGAGGAATTTCATCGGTTAATTTCGAGTTTAATAAACGTGACACATTGTTTTCTCAATTGAAAACGCCATATTTTTTTTCCTGTTCAGAACATACCATTATCGCATTAAAAAAAACCGAAGTCAACACATAAGTATTAAGTTATCTTCAAAATGCTCAATATTTAATTATAAACGATTTGTGTATCACAGAAATGCTAATTTTTATAAGTAATTTATTATATAATATGATCACTTTTTCATACGATAGATCTTTAGATCACTTTTTCATATGATATCGAAAATACATACCGTCGGAACGCATACTGTTTTTAGCACCGTAAGGGACAGGTTTAATCACATCATTCCGCACGATAAAACCGATTCATCTTTCGATAAAAATTAACATTTTTTTAATCGAAAAAGTCACTTCAGATCTATAACTCATCATCACACCCAGTTCCACGATCGATTTTCGAAGGGCATATGCTTCAAGTAACACTATCCGCGAATTTTCACGTCGAATTAAGCATTCGGGAAATTCGAACGTGACCACATCACGGCTGAAAGCCTCCGAAGTTTTTCCACCATATGCGACCAGAAAGCCGATATCGACTACCAGCTGCCGTTCCTTCGCTCCGTCGTGTGAAGTATTGGATTTCAAAAATTATCGTTTTTGAATTTACGAGGTGTTGAAAGGTCGCACTTTCGAACAATGGCTCGTTTTGACGTTTTATGGTTTGTCTGGTTTTGTTTGGTCGGTCGTCTCTTGTTTGTTGTGTTCGGTTCAGTTGTGTAGTAAATATGGCGGTGTTTTTTTTTTTGTATTGTTTCGATTGATTTTGTTGACGTGTGATCGATGGAAGGGAATGAATTTGGGAAGGTTTCGGTTCGGTGTTTTGTATGCAGGAAAGTTAGCGGTTGAAATTCGTCGACAGATGTGTGAAAATTGATAACTCGAGTTGTGCAGATGGTTCAGTTTTTCTAAACGAGAATCTGTGAAAAAAATGTATGTCACTGAAGTCGTTGATTTTTTTTCATAGAAGGATAATAAGATCTCGAGTTGCAAAAACCAACTTAACCGGAACCGAACCACTTTCGTTGGCGTTAACTGTGCTGAAAAGAAACGAGAGCAAAAAGATCATCTCGCGAACGTTTCTTATCATATTTTTTGGCGCTGAAGCCGATGACGCTTTTACGTTTTACGAGTCACTCATTTTACTGTTTATACGCTACGTTTTATACAGACCAGCGCTTTTCAAATGGCGCATTCATAGAGAAACCGTAATTTATTCGTCATCGTCATAATGTACGTTACAAGGGAAAGGCTTGACGATATACTGTCGAAAGTTTGAACTTTTTTTATTTATTATACGAAGCGATAAGACGAACTCTCGATAAATTTGAATATTATATCCCTTGTTAACAATTTTATTGTTAGAATCAACTATGTTGATTCAACACATAGTTGATTGTAATTTTGTTGTTTTTCATCGATCAATATAATTGCAGTTTAAGTACAGTAGATTCTCCCATAGGAAACATTAATATTAGGTTGTCCAGTAATTGCTGTCAGTGATTTTTTTTTGGGGCTTCATATTTTCTATATTTTAATATGAACAATTCCAGAACATATTCAATTCTCTTTCAGACATCCCGAAGTTAACATCTCACAATCAGTGTTGTTTTTTTTTTTTTTCTTTCAAGAAAAATTTCGTTTTTGTCAAATATTTCACACCTCAAAAACATGTGCAACAAACTGAATAATTTTCGACACACATCTTTCATTGCTAATAAAAAGGCAAGGACGCAAAATAAATCACTAAAAAGATTTGCAAATTATGTTGAAATGATTTGATTAACATTTGCATATGTTTTCACTGACAGAATATAAGGCACAATTCTTTATGTAACATATGGAATAAATAATTGTGATTTTTTAGTATCTGTTTTCGTCGTTAATAAAACATGCGCAAATGAACATTTAAAGTTTTAATTTTTACGTTATGCGACTTTGATAGACGTTTGTTTGATTTAATATTTATTTTAGCCTCACAATCAAATCCATATTCTTAGGAACTTTTCATGATGAATGAGTGCATCTTTAGCATGGGACGTGTCAAGTTATCAATAACCAACCGCAAAACGATCAACGATAACGCAAAGTTAGTTTTCGCCCAGTTGCCACGTTATTTACCTATCGTCCAATCAACACAAAAACTCGCGTCATACAAATCCGCCATCGCCCCCTTCAGCACCCTCCCCCGCGAAAATGTGCAAAGTTTGAGAAACCGCGCTCTCTCCCAGTCAGTAAGTAGTAGTACGTCGTTCTCCGGCCTTGCGATGAAAACAAACACGGACAATGTGCACGTCATGAAAAACCGGTACACGACGCGTTATGTTTCACGGGCGCGTGTGTATGTGCTCCGACCCACGCGATAATTTGTTCAGATGTTGCGGGGGCCCCCCATTCATGTCTGAAAAAACTCTCGCACGATCGTGACCCGATTGAAGTTCGGCTCACTTGGCAGACGATGGTGGCCGTTTCAGGATCGTGGATGGTGATGGATCGGATTCGTGTACTTTGTTGATGTGTTGTGTTGTGTTACTTTTCTGGTTCTAAAGATATTTTTGTTTTTTTACCCACTCGTGCCTGACAGACGTCACGCAAGTAGCGGAGGGTTAAATGTATCGAATCTTATCGCAAATAGATGAAAATCGTTATTATTATAAATATTAGATGCGATTTATGTAATGTGCGTTTCAGGACAAGGTTCCTGTATGTAAATAAAGGGAAATGGCTGAATAATATCCGTGTGGTTTATCGCTTAACTTTGATGATCCGTAAGAACAGATGCGTTCGACAAGGCCAAACCGTCGACATAAATTATACAATTTATTCGAACATTTAACGATTAGTGTCCCACTGATAATTTTTGCGTCATTGTTGTTACTACGAACATACTCATAGTAAACATTTGTAAAATAGCAGATACTCCCACAACAGTATTTTACACAAATTTCCTTATCTCTTTGTTTTCATGTCTCATAGCCCCAAAAGAGGTCGAGGTCTCGTTAACCATTATTAACAGTTATAATCGAATCCTAACATTCAAGTGTTAACTTTTAATATTTTAAATTTTAAATTAAATCAATATTCTTCAATTTTATTAATTTTTCTTTCCTTTTTTTTCCAGATTTTATGCTACAAAGAAAGCGCCCGGCTTCCGCAAATTGTCCTAAACCCAAAAAGTTGGCGTCTTTAAATTTGGAATCTAAAACGTCGACTTCTGGGACTGCTTCCAAAGTCGCCTCCAGTAATGTGGCAGTATGAATACTTCAATGTGATATCGACATTCAAAAACATATTGAATTTTATTTCAATCTGTAATTCAAAGTGTGCCTCGAATTTGAAATATATCTGAACTGTTCACGTCTTCACTGAAGCCCTTTAAGAATATTTTGATACATTTTCTTTGGCTTTTCAATACTTGTTTGTGTATATAGTATGCAATTTTTTTTCATTTTGTGTTCTTTTGGCAATATCACATTTTGTGTGAAAATTTTGAAATGTAAGACTCTGTAATTTATTTCAAATCAGTGCATCGATTCCACACTGAATAATTAATGGATATTGATCGGCCGCTATATGAATTTTTAGAATATTTCTCAACAAGCAGAAACTTTTTGAACATCTCAAATACACCACATGAATAATTTGGTTCTATTATTTTTCATGTTTACTTTCTGAGATTTATTTCTTTCTAACAATATCTTGATTGCATAATTTTTTTAATGAATTGAATTCATTTGATTCATACATTCATTTAATATTTATCAAAATCATCCATGGTGGAGGTAAATCTTTTAATACTTTTTTTTATAGTTGTAAGAACTAACCCCTTTTCTGTATTGCTTCCATACAAAGTAAAATAACAAAATTTATATTGTCAATGAACCCACCCTGAATGATGAAGTTATTTTTTTTATAAGTTAATTATGAAAGAATTTTTTTCTTTCACACAAATAATAAATGTACAAAATATATTATCGTATTATAAAATATGTTCAAAACAATGATTTTTTATATCTAGCTGGCTTTCCTTACAGTGAATATTGTAAAATTATAATACAACAAGATTTTTGTTGTTACATGTAAAAAATATTTAAATTTTCTATTTTTGCTGTGATGGATAGTTGTGATAGAGTTGAAAATCATTGTAAAAATTGATCTCCTTAAAAATTTATTCTTATACTTAAGTTTAATTTCATTTAAGTGTTTCATTTTTTCAGTATAACATTGTTTGGGAAATTGACATAGATAACTATTTTATGTACATTGTGTGTAAGAATGTAACAGTTTCATATAGTTTCACATTGCGTTTAGTTATATTTCTAATCAAATAACGATTACATCCAATATTCAGCAGATTGAATGGAGTTTAAAAGTCAGCTCGACTGCGCTGTGCCATTAATTTTCAATCTGTAGAATAATCACGTGTAGTCTGATTGTAAGCATCTGAATTTTAGAATTTTTCAATTGGAAAATATTTATTTTTAGTTCATTTAAAAAAATACATATATATTTTTTAAATCAAATCATCAATATTGATTATTTCAAATTCTTTTACAGTCTTCTAATATCTGGAAAGTTTATTTATCATATTGAAATTATTTGTATTTTTTGTGATGCTTTCACATTACATATAAATAAAGAATTTACATCAGTGGTACACTTTCGACACGTGGGACAATTTTCCAATCTCCCAATTATTAGCGAGCTGCATTAAAAAAAATATATATATATATATATATCTCTAATTTCTCAAAATATTCTTATCTTCCCTATATCAAATATACTTCATTTTGGTCATTCATCTCCCATCCTTTTGCTCACATAGAAGTGACTTCTATAAGTCTTTACAATAACTAATTGATTTAAATTTTTTATTAGTGATTAAGTATCAAGTGCAACAATTAGAAAATTTTGTATTCAGTCGGCAGGTCGCAATAAATGTCATGGTGGGCTCTGGGTTGTGTACCACTAAATGTATATATTACCTATCTTACGATTATTAATATAGCATTGATTCTTGAGTTAAATAATAATACATATATTCAACATTTTTTTCTAAAGACTTAAGTTAATTTATTACAATAGATCGAATCCTGTACTGTAACGATTGACGAATTGAAACAGAATCAATGTAAAAAATATATTCACACTGTCAATTGCAATATAATTGTTATAATTTTACGTTGAAATTTTTAGATATTTTAAGTAAATCTAATAAGTGTTTTATAGATTTATTTAAATTAGGTAATTTCGACTACAGAATTGTTTAAAAAACCTCACATTTGTTTATTTAGTATTTGATAAGCTGGGCGCAGTATTGCATTTCATTTTTTTTTTTGTTATGTTATCACGTATTATAAGTTTTAATAATTATCAAACTAACAATGATTTTTTTTTATATATGTATATTTAAGGATAATATTCATTGTTATTGCGAAAAATGTTTTCGATTTTGTGCTTTGGTTTTTTCATTTAAACAAATGTCATGGTTTTTTTTATTTAATTCACGATTACTCTCACAATCAGTAATTTTACGCCGAAAAATATCAGTAAGTTTGATAGTAATATATGGTATTGTATATAATTTTATTAATATAACATCTATTTTAAAAGTTGCAATTATTAAATATCTATGTTCTAATCTCATTTGTTCATAAAGAAATTGTTGCTCTTTTAAAATATTGCCCCAAATTTTATTGTATATTTTGTAATTGTAATACTTCGAATAAAATTATTGAGATCTCTAGTTTTATGATCTAAGGGTGTATAACGAACAGTTAAAATTAATTGATGTCACTGTAGATTCAGTTTCCTTGTTTTCTTTTTTAATACAATGTCCTCCAATTTTTTTCAATATTAATATTGTAACACTAATTTTAAATATCACTGGTTCGAAATCGCCAATCGCATCAATTAATTTAATTTTTACTTTGTGGATGTGTGTATATATGAATTTTCTACATTATATTTTTTGTGTAATAATTTTTAAAGAAACATGTTTGACACCCTTTGATGTTACTTTTTAATTTACTAAATTTACGTTTGCAATTTTAGAGTAAAAATATAAACATGTATTTACAATATATAAAATTAATATATTATTATTATTATTATTATTACATATGTTTTTCATATAATAAACATAGTTGTGCAATATGTATTTTCAAATAAATAAAAAAAACTGATGTCCAACATAAAAAATTTCTTTACAATAGAATATAAAAAATATATATATATATATATTTATATAAATCATTTTTCTTTTTTTCCACTTTATCGTGAAATGAACTTTTCAAATTATTATATATTTCATTATTTTCATTATTCGAAAATTGATCAGTCGCATAAACTTGAAACCAAATTTGAAAATACGATTGCCTTTATATAACTCATGTTATGTATATACGATCTCTTTTAAAATAATTTTTATTTTTAAATGTGTTTATGTCTTTAATTTCTGTGATGTGATATGATCTCATCAACACAATGATTTTGTGCATTCTACGAACTTCGTATGCGATTCGCAACAATCTTTATTTATATATAACTATCTTGTGTGTGGTCGTTTGTGTGGGTGTGTATATGTGATCATATATAATATAAATATAATATAAAAATAAAAAGATGTTATAATTTCTATATAATTTAGTTTTAACGGTACTGTAATATTATGCTCAGACCAATAAATATCTTACATGCCAAATATGTTTTTTTTTGCAATTTTGTTTTGTGAAATTTTAAGTTATCTAATAACTTGGCTCCTTTTATATTTTTAATGCTTGGATTAAATGTAGAACGCTAAATATGAAGTTTCGGTTAGGAATGAATGCCTTCAACTCATGAATTTATTATTTGAGCACTGAGTGTGATATTAATAAGATAATTTATAAATATATATTAGTATATATTGAAGAATTTAATATTTTTAAAAATTGTAAAATATTTTTGCATAAAAATAAAAATTCTATTCATTGTAAATATATATTTTATTTTATACCTTTTACCCCCATTATTGATGTTTCAAATTTTATGTTCGATTTATGAATTTTTTTAACACTATTTTACTAAATTCTTCAGATTTAAACATTATATTTCATTTATCCATGATTTTACAGTTTGTCATAAATCCTAGCAATTTATAATTATTTAATAGTTTATCTGTATTTATCCAAATATCGTTCAAATCGACTAAAAGTTTCACACAGTTCCTTAGCATTGTTCTTATCGTATATTTTCTCCATCAAGAACATTAATTGATTAATTTTTTGGCAAACCGCGTCGCTTATTTTATAATTTTAAATTATTAATGTTTGAGTACAGAAGTCACCAGATTTTTAGTTTCTTCTTGAACTAAACTAACAATTTTTCCTACCATGAAATCATTAATTTTCCAGAAAACTTGAAAGAATTCTTCAAATCCTTTTTGTGCGAGTGCATTAATGAATGGTTTTGCTTCCAATGTTGTTAAAATTGACACACAAAGTATGACGGAACATATCAGCAACTTCATCTAAAAGAAAAGTAAGGTTATAGTATAGAATAAAATTTCTTAATTACTTATTCCATATTTATTTGGATATAACAAACATTCAGAGTCGACCACCTTAGAATACAAACTCACGAAGAATGAACTATTACTACTGAAGTATTAATGCTCGATCAGTGGTATACAATGCACAATTGGCCAAATAAATACTAAATTTTATCATTCAGGGGTGGTGAAACTAGGACACGTGTACCGAAGGTGTCACATACAAAAATTTGGGTGGCACGCAAACAATTTGCAGTTTTTTTTAAATTTGATTTTGATAGAATACAAGGTATGGAATTTGCAGTATTTGGAGAAGCATATGGTTTTATCTGTTTATTTACCAATCGTATCGGATACTCATTTTTAGGCTACACAAGCAAACTTCATGTGCTAAATACAGTTTCAAATTACTGAATCATATGAGCCTTACAACAATAGTGGTTAATTTTATATTGACACGTGTTTTCGTGACACGATACGTGACAAACGGAAATTTTCAGAATTTCAATCATTCAAGCATTTCTAATGATATATATAAAAAACACTTTAAATTTCCACTTTTTTCATTATTAGGGTTGCCAGGCGTCCCGATTAACCGGTACTGTTACCGGTTTTCAGCCTCGTGTCCTAGTGTCCCGAGCGAACCTCTCGGGATGCCCAAAAGTCCCGATTTTTAAATTTTTCTATTATGAACACTTTTTAAGCATTTTTGTCTATCGTACATACAGATACAGTTTGTGCACAGGGACGGATCTAGCGAGGGGGGGTTGTAGGGGCAATCACCACCCCTGGGGATCATGGCAAAATTTCAAAATTCGTGCGTTTTCGACTATAAAATGATTATCGACCATAAAAATGTTATTTTGCAAAATAAACGCAAAAAATGCATTTTCGAATAAAAAAAAATTGATATTGTCACTGATTTTCGGAAAAAGATGAAAAAACTGCTATATTTGTATGTGAAAAAAATAAACAAATCTATTGGCTGTATAAAAGTGAGGTGACTAATTCAACTGTACTTGCTATTGTGGATGTTTCGGATAAAATGGCTAGTTGAAATATAATATATACCGAAGGGGGGTGTCCCGGTTTGACTTGCAAGAAATCTGTCAACCTTATTCATTATAGAATTTTCGTATGACAATTTGGACCTATTAGATTTTTTTACTTTTCATTGTGACTCGTGGACAATAGGAAAATGGAAAAATTGGCCCTTCTGTCAAAGTGATTGCGTACAGCTGTACACCACTATTATGCAGTGATTCAGAAAAAATAATAGTATTCATAAAAAAATTTTCAATTCGATTCGCCTTGATTAGCTTATCAACCCTTCTGTACATTTTTTTTCATATCACATTTTATAAATTTATTTTTAATTATTAAAAAAGATTAGTTGAATGATAAATAAATGAAAATCGATTTCGTTTATATTTTTCACAAATTAACTAAAGTTATTACAAGTGAAGTTCGTAGTTTTTAAGTTTGGAATTAGTAACACACAATAAGTCTGGATTGTAATTTTATCGCAACAGGTTTAGTTATGTGAAAAGTGTTATAAATTATCGATTTAATGCATTTTCATATAAAAGTTTAAAGCATAGAATTTTATTACTATTGATTTATCGATTGTAATAAAACAAAAATCAGTTAGAAAATCAATTTGCTATTTTGTTTTCACCTTGTAAAAATACAATAAATATTTGAAATTGCTTTATGTATTACAGAATTTATGCATTACCGCTAGGTAATGCATAAGATAATCTTTCGAAAAGGGTGCGATAGATATGCTATAATAGGCAGCTTATCTATTACACCCTTTCTGAATGACTATCATCTTTAAAAACCATAATTTTTCCAATTTTCTGAGAGATGATCAACTGCAGGTACATGGTCCACCACTGGTTTTATCACCCTACTTCTTTTGGTAACAAAATGTTTCACATGTCACAGTTTGTCCAGGCCTGGTCTATAGATTCCAAAGTGCTACACACTTCTGTCTACGTGATTTTGCGAGCAATTATATAAATCTCTCTCCAGCTTCATTGGTACTCTTAAGAACTCACAATCAGTGCCGCAGCAACCATCAATATAAAATTTTTCCTAGAAAAAACCACCCAGGAGCTAGATTTTGGATAATATGTATGCTTGATATTATGGTTCTAAACAAAATGTAAAAAGTCTATAAAAATGTAAGGCTTGTTAAAAATTTTATAGGAGGTCAAAGGTCGCCGAAAACGGTTTATCATGAATATCTCGTATTTTTATAAATATAAAAAAATCCGAAAATAAAAATAAAATAAATTTATATGCCGATTCAAAAAAATAAATAAACAAAAATTCAATCACATTCACATTCCAAATGACAAGATAAAATTTCGTACTTCTGTGATGATATATAATATATTTTTTTATACGAACAGTAACAGATCGAGTCAAATGGAGGTCCCAAGCGGTAAACAATTTCGGGGCCCTCCCCCTCTTCCGATTTTTAAAATAAAAAATTTAAAAATCTAAAGGTCTGAAAGTAATTATTCGAAAATTTTATAATGGAAACAAGTTTTGATTTAAAAAATAAAAGGAAAAGCGTCACAGACGAATTTTGTTTTCGTTTTTTCGTGAATATCATAAGATTTATACTAGTGGTGTGTATCCCTGGATCTACTAGTAACTTACAAGAATTTCTCCAGCCCACCATCTAATTTTAATTACAAAATTTTTTTATTGTAAGACTAATTCTCCCGCTAAAATCAAATAATACAAAAAGTAAATAATTTTTTTTTATGAATTTCACTAACCACTTATGAAAAATTTAAATTAATTTGTAATACCCAAATTTGCGCCGCAGCCGAAACTTTTTTGTTTTTCATTGATATATCATAAAATCTACATTAAAAACAGTGTAAAATTTCCGAAATTAGCGTTAATCATTTTTTTTTTCAATGTGTTGAAATAAAAAAAAAAATTCAAACCCCTATCCTGTTACTCTTCTGTGCAAAACTTTTCGCTCTCACAATCAGTTGATCGTAATTGGTGAAATATTAGAAATAATAACATATTGTAAAGAAAACTTTAATGAAAGTAAAATTATAAAAACAAATAATCTATATTTGCATTATTAGTTTCGAGTATTAAACGATAGAAGCTGAAATTTTTAAGTAAATTATAAAAAAAATTGGCAGGAAATAGGTAAAGAACCTGGGGCCCATTATTATTTAGCTCGTCGATATCGGGGGTTCTAACAAGCAGTCGCTTACAATTAGTCCGCGTACCATCAAACCCGCCACTGTTCGTTGGCAATTTTAAATTACGTGTAAGTGAAAATAACATGAATAAAATGAGATGTCACGTTTTTCTTCATATGACGAACATGATTTATATTTTTATTTTTCTCATCGTTTTTTTATATATAATTTATTTTTTTAAAATAAATAAAAAAAATATTTTTAATTTTTAATATGCGGTGCGTCGGCCACCTCTAGGATTTGGCCGCCTGCGTGCAATGCACCACTCGCTCCTATGGGCGGCTCGGCCCTGCCCGACAACCCCCATGAAATATACTGCCTGGATGCATTTTTTAGGGGAGATTCAAAAAGAGGTCATAATTTCCCGGGACAGGATCAACATCGAGGAGCTTATGATTGAAAATCTCCGAAAAAATGCCTTCCACTCATTATCAGCCTTCATGAAGTGTCGTCTAAACGGGACCACCCTTGGTTGAGCTACTGGTAAAACATGACTAACCAGAGGTCTGTTCTGATTGTACATAAGTAAAACACTAGGAATACACTGGTTTTAACGAGCCCTGTGTTCCCTACTAAATTCAACCAACTTTTGTGGGAGTCGGCATTTGTCGGGGCTGTGCAGGGTTGGGGCTTCGGATTTTCTTCAGTAGTGTCAGTGCTGGTCTGACAATGAGGTTTGTTAGGGTCTGTGGTTGGTCGTTTTACCTTACTCAGGCCTTCACTGGGTAGTACTTCATGGGAATAGGTACTTCAGGCAGTACCTCTGGAGATTTCGTATAATCCGTGTCTGTGCAGAGTGTCAGTCATTTACTTTTTGATTGTGTGTTGATTGACGAGCTGAGGCATGATTGGATTGACGAATGTGAGAGAGTTAGTGTTGATTTTAGTGAGAATGGTTTTAATAGGGTGATTTGCGAGGGTGTGGGTATGCAGGAGATTGGAAGTGTGCTGAAGAGTATGGTCCTGAGAGTGCAGGCGATTAATGCACTGTTGTAGTGTTGCAGACTTGATATTGCCTTCTTTTTTTTCTTTAATTGTGTTAGATTGTGTGCTTGTGTTTCTTTCTTTTTTTTGTGTTTATTTTTATTTTTATATTTATGCTGATGTTCTTCTTTAACTTTTTCTTATCTGTATATTGTATTATGTATGTATGAAACCTCGAACATAATATACGAAGTCAATAAATGATTTTATATAAGTCAAAAAAAACCTTAAAACGTAACTACTATATGAGATTTTTTTTATTCGAAACATTTATAACAAACAATTATAAAAATTCGAGGAATTGAGGATTTTAATATTTTTGAAATTGTAGTATATTTTTGCATAAAAATAAAAATTCTATTCTTTATAAATATGTATATATAATATTTTATACCTTCATTATCGATGATGTTCGAAATTAAATATTCGATTTATCAATTTTTAAAGATTAATAATTTGTCTAATACTATTTATTATAATATTAAGCGCTTCAGATCTAAGCAGTATGTTCAATATATTCACAATATTACTGTTTGCTATTAATCTTACTATTAATTGAATAAGTTGATCATTCCTTAATAGGGTATCTATATTTTGCCCAATATAAATTATCACATCGACTAAAGTTTTCCGCAGTTCCTTTGCATTTTTCTTATTGTATGTTCTTAATATCAACTGCATGAATTTCTCAAAATATATTGGTGACATCACGTTACTAGCAATATTTTGTAAATTTAAAAGATCCGCATTACTAATCAATCCATTATTGAGTGCAATATTTACTAAATTATTATTTTGCCCTTGAAGGTAATTGAAAAGATTCACTAGATCCTGATCACAAATGTCTAATAAATCTGCAATGATTTTTTTGAATTCATTCGGACTTAAAGAAACAGTTTTATTATTGAATGGTTTTGCTTCCGATGTTGTTAAAATTGACGCATAGAGTATGATGGAATATATCAGCAGCTTCATCTAAAAGAAAAAAGAAAAATGGAAACATAGAATAAGAAGAAGTAATTGAAACTTTTTTATCGCTAAATAAGCGATAAAAAAAGTTTCAATTACTTATTTCATTATTATTTGGAATAAATGAACATTCAGAATACAAAAACTTTACTACCTTAGAATGCTAACACAAGCAGAATGAAAACGCTACTGAAGTATTAATGCACAACAGCACACAATACATAGGAGTGATGCACAACCGGCTTTAAATACTAAATTTTTATCAATCAGGGGTGACAAAACTAGGGCACGTATGCCAGAGGTGGCTGTACAAGAATTTGGGTGGCTAGCTAATAATTCAGTTTTTTAAATTTGATTTCGATAGCAGTGGCGTAGCGTGTGGGGGGGGGGGGACAAGGGGGGCCATGGCCCCGGGCGGTAAATGTGTTGGGGGCGGCAATGCATTTTTCGGTAAGCTACAGAAAATTGATCGAAAATATTTAGTTCGAAAATCAGTTTGAAGTCAGGCATTAATTCCGAAGGGTTCCTGTGAAATATTAGAGGTAGGTGGATCGACTGTGTACTGTATAGGTTAGATTAGTTTTAATTGATTTAACAATACTAAAGACAATGGCGGGTTTGACGGTATGCAGACTAAATCGCCACTTAGGGCCCTCAATATTGACGAGTTAAAAATGGACCCCGGATTCTTAAGCCATTTCTTACCATTTTTTTTTACGTTTTTATCTTATGTCAATGAAAAATTAAAAAAATTTCGCTTGCGGCGCTTATTTGAATATTACAAATAAATTTAATTTTTTTCTAGGTTATTGTTGAAATTTACAAAAACATGTACATAAGTATTATTAGTTTTTGTTTTGTTTGATTTTATAGTGAGAATTATTCTTACAATAAGAAAATTTAGTAATTTAGTAATAGACCCCGGAGTAATATAATCATTAGTATAGTCTTATGGCATCCATTAAAAAATGAAAAGAATTTTCGTCTGGGGCGAATTCTTTTTTTTGTCAGCACTTATTTTCCATTTTATATTTTCGAATAATTATTTTCAGATCTTCTAGATTCCTTAGATATTTTAAAATTGTGGAATAAATAAAATTTTAAAGAGAGGGGTGAAATTTTTTAATCCCTTAGAGCCTTTTAATGCAATTCTAATTGGCGTGAAATTCTAATTGGGGTGCACTGGTCTGGGGTGCAAAAGCCATGTAACCATCAGTATATTTACCGATCGTGTTGGATACTCATTTTTATTTGGCTACATCGGCAAACTTTATGTGCTAAGTAAAATTTCATGTTATTGAATGATATTATAAACTTTGTAACAAAAGTAGTCAATTTTATATTGACAACATATTAAGCAAATGAAATTTTCAGAATTTCAATCGTTCAAGCATTTTTGATGATTAATATGTGTTTAAAAGTATATAAATGTATTTAGAAAAGTATATTTTATTAGTACTTGTTACGTTATAGAATTTTCAAATGATTATATAGACTTATTGGATTTTTCACAAATAACTTAAGTTATTACAATTACAAATGAGTTAGTAGTTTTTACGTTCGGAATTGGTTGTTACCAATAACAAAAGAATTAAGCAGGCAGGTTGCTATAAGTAGGGATTGTTTTTTTTATCGCAACAGGTTTATTTAGATGAAAAGTGTTAAATATTATAAACATAATGCATTTCGTGTAAAAGTTCGAAATATAAAATTTAATTACTATTGATAAGATAAGACAATCAATTTGCTTTTTATTTTTGTTTTTACCTTGTAAAATGCAATAAATGTTTGAAATTACTTCATGTGTTAATACAATTGAGTAAATTATATTTATTATTTATAAAAAATAATTATGATTGAGACATCCTCATAATTTGCATCTAAATTTTACACAACAATAAAAAAACAATTCGATATCATCAAAAATTTTCCTCATTTTATTCGTCTACTGCAAGATAGAGGGAAAGTAGCATTCGAAGAGGTACAAAATACCTCTAAATGCATAGGAACTCTTTTTTGTTGTTTAATTTATGTGACAAATATGAATTAGAGTGTTTAACTATAATTAGTATACCAAAAATTATTAATTTTATAATAGTAATTATAAATTTAGTATAATATGTTAACTAAATTAAATAACTGAAAAGAAAAAAACAGGAAAGAACTAGGTTTCAGAAATAAAATAATAAATTATGGTGAAGTTCATATAAATATTTATTACAACATCCCATAATAATTAATTACATTCAACTTGTTCAATATGTAATATTTAATTGCAAGATATTTATTAGTATAATTATTAAATCAGCATCACACTTCATCTAAAAAAATATAACATCTAGGCCAAATATGTGAATTTATATAAATATTAATTTTTTTTTAGTGATAAAAATCATTTTAGAAGCACATTCATGTATTCTGCTCCATCAATGCTGAAACATTTACAATTTTAAAGAAAATAAAATTCAGATAGAAATAAATAATGATTTATTACATTTTTATGCAATGTGCTGTTTTCAGAGACAGAGACAGATAAATGTGATAATATTTAAATTTCATAAAACGTCTATACCATTCATAAAACTAATCGACAAAGCTTCCATTAAAATAAATAGTTTAAACTAATACAGAAAGCATAGTGTTAATTTTTATAAATATAATATTTTCAGGATATTAATATCATTTGTTCAATTCAAATATCAATGTATAAAAGTTAATGAAAGAGCATTACATATAATAGAAATTAGTTATTTCATATCACAAATGTAAACCTACAGTACTAAATATTTATTTTTAAAATTTGTATCATTTTTGTAATATTGGTACGATAAAAACTACACATGCATATTTCATACATGTAAAATATATGCACATCGAGTAAAATATTTGATGAAGATAATTAGTGATTTTCTAAGTACAACATTGGCAAATACACGGTTAAAATTTCAAACGACAATGAAATCTAACCGGATGAATAATAAAACATACAACGAAAAAAAAGTAAACTAATTTGTTTTAGAAGCGTTAGCAAAATTTACACTTTCTCATGAGTTCTATAAGAATAAAATAAATATTTTATTTTGAATCGATAATTAAATAGGCAGGAATCGATTAACGATAACTTTTACTACAAAACTATTGAAAACGTTTCAATTCATTGTTCTTATAAACTAATATCTTCAGTGACAGTGTAAAAAACGTAACGCTACATTTAATAATGAAAATATGCATAAATCTGTGAGTATAGGTTTTATAAAATAGGATGCACAAATGACTACACATCTACGACTAATTTTTATTATCATTGGACTTCATCACACACCATATATAAATTACACTATTCAGTGATACATTTAGGCACATCAATTGTAAGTTAATAAATACAATACATTAATACAATCCATATTTTTAATAATATTCATATTTGTGACTTACTTTTCGAGTTTAAGTTTTTCTTTTTTTTTTGTGAAGTGCTGTACTGTTGTGTATGAGAATATAAATGCAAATTTTGGAAACGATACATCCAAAAAGCGCAAATGATTTATTTTCAAAATGGTAAGTATATTCAGATAATTTCTGAGGTAATCTACTTTATATACTACACTATTGCTCAATGATTTAAAAATGACAAATATACTTATATAATGGTAGCTTAAATGCTGTAGACGGATCGAACTTGAATTTGGTATTTTTTTAAATTATTAGTAAATTCGATAATCAACTGTCAAGAAGTTTTAATGATTAAAAAGTCATAGATTTTATTTCTGGAACAACAAACATGAAAACCTCATTGAAAGCACCAGTTTTTGCTTACGTGTGATAATTCAAAATATCTGGAACTTCAGAAATGTCCCATAAGAGATTTTATATAGGCTGTATGTAATAATGACATAATTTATCTAATTATTTAGTTAATCCGTCTATTGTAAGCGCAATCTGATTAAATTGAATGATAAATGTAATTGTCGTGTGCGTATTATTGTTTCGATAATATAAAAAGCGTTCAGTTGTACAATTTTTATTATGTCTAAATAGTGGGTCCATATAAATGTATTTAAATTTCGCTAGATTTAGTAAAAATTTCAAGCCATATAACCAAGTAAAATATAATGAATACGAAATTATGGCCCCAGCAAGGTTCTCCACAAAAATCGACTAAAGTAAAACACTAGGGGTACACTGATTGTAACGAGCCCTATGTTCCCTACTAAATTCAACATTTAAAACTTAACTACCACATGAGATTTTTTTTTATTTAGAACATTCAGTACAAATCTTTAACAATTATAAAAATATCATTTGAAAGACACCAAATTTATGTATATGTTATACACAAAGTTCAAATTCTAGAAAGTGACACATAGATTCGTAAAAAGTCTCCCGTACTTTTGCGATAAAGCCATTTGTTTCAAAATTTTCAAAAGTCTACTCAAATAAATTAAACGAATATTGTTATATTATATGCAAAGAAGCAATATTGAAAAAATATATTTTTGTAGAATGTAATATTTTTTTTAAACTTTTGAATATTAAATTTGCACTAAACATTAAATATTTACACAATATGAATACATATATGTTTTTCAGATTTAAGTAATTGCTCTATGTAAAATTATTAAAACAAGACAGAATTTCAAAATTTGGATTCACCCGGGAGTACCTTCATTGAATTCAAAAACCATCTAATTTGATAACATCCAAAAGATTTGACACTAAACATAGACTACGTTAATTTGAAAATATAAATATTTTATCATTATGACAAGAGAATGAATATCCGACTATTTAGGTGATAAAATTTTTTAGTGTAATGCAGACGTCGATCATTCAACGAACAGGAAGATATGTCCAACTACATCTAAAGACTTTTTGCACACACATCGAACATATCGAAGCGAACAATCGTAAGGTTAATTGATCTGTTAATAAAACCTATAATTTGTGAATTGATAAATTAAAACACTATTGTGCATCAACTTTGATTATCATATGTGATTCAAATTATAGTGAGTTAAATGAAAATGTCAGTTTTTATATAATTAATAGCACTTTCTAATTTAGTACAATAGAGTATTCTAACTTTTTAAGACTTACTTATAAAAAAAATCCATACTTCTATTAGTGTTAGATGATGGAAAGATTTTTTCCTGATATCTATTGCAAATAATAACAATCATTGTAGTATAAATATGATACGTGTGATGTGTGTGCTTAAAAAATTACTAATGGTTCAATATCAATTGTAATATAATTCTATTTGTTCTAATAAACTATTATGAATAGTATTGATTTTTGTCGCTGAACATCGATGTACAAATAGGTGATAAATATGTATTAATTATAACACATAGAAATTTTATCTAACATCTAAAAACGTGTATTTAATTTTTCCACAAGGGATCTAGAAACACTAAGTATTACAAATTTAATTAGGTACTCGTGGAAGTTATCGTAGACAGCAATATTAAGCTCATAGTATATGTTTTAATATTATATTATATTTCTAACAGGTGATACACCGATACAAAAATGAGTTGACTGTTATGTAGTCACAGCCGAACTAGATAATTTTGGCCTTTTCACACTATCGAATATACACATATGAAAAATTCATCTTCAACCAAAAACGACATAAATTATTTTGCATTAAATCTAACGATAACGCCCTGAAGAATAAAATGAGTTTTTTTATTAGAAAGAATAACATACGTAATAAGCGTTTTGTAATAATTCATGTTATGCACGCTATGTTTATTATTATTTGGTCTCAGTCTCATAAATTGTGAAGAGGAAAATCAAACCATGAATGTAAATTTTTAAGAAGGCACCCAAATTAGCATATAAATTCAGATTGATTTCTTCAACAATTTAAGCTATTTGTGAATGTTTATATTTACAATAAATTTGGGGATAACGAACTAAAGTATTTAATTACTTTTATCAGCTGAAAATGAATAGAACTGATTTTAAAGTTCTATTTCTTTACAAAGCTCAGAATTAGGCGGTAAAATAATACTAAAATTTGAATGAGGTTAATTTCTGCATCTGCAATTTATTTCGACCTTGTTGATGATAAGTTTTTGTATCAGAAAATTGGTCATTTCGTATTTGTAATGTTGGAATATAAAATGTTTGTATACGGCAATAGTAAATCAGGTTTAAAAAACGAAATATTTTATAAACATTAAAATGAGATGATAGAAAAATATTATTTTAAGGAGAGAAGCGTATTTAGAAATCTAACCTAGTTTAATATTGAACGATTTAAGATTTTTTGTAAGATTTAAAAACTGCTATTTGTTTACATCAAGCAGTTGTTAGTTCATAAAAACACAATCTATTAGAAAATTATGTGCATGCTGTGGATTTGAAATTTACAAAATACCGAATTACGTTTCAGAATTGTATATTAATTATTTAGCTCAACAAATTTAGTGAATAACGACAAAGAGAAATGGTAATTAAATAAATAAAAAAAATTAATAATGTACACATACAATTTACATCCTATAGAATTAAAAACGTTTATATTAGGATTCATTTTTGAAAGTTGTAATAAATAAAATAATCTTAACTCTAACATAATGTATATGGGTCCATGTTTATTAACTTATTCATAAAAAATAAATTGAAATATTCATTACATATATATCATAAAAATAATCTAAACGTAACATAACCTAATAATCTCATATAATGTAACGTGAAAATAACGAAAATTGTAAAAAAAATAAACTGAAAAGGAAAGGAAAGTAAAATAAAATAAAAAAATAATATCACAGCAGTTAATATTTTATTTACAACCATTTAAACATATATATGATATTCATATATTTCAATATATTGATATACAAAATATATGAATACTTAAATTAGCCCTGAATTCCCATGTTTGCTTTAATATTTTTTTATCATTTATATATCATACAAAATAACAAATTAAAGGAAAAAAATACAAATTATAGATAAGTTATCCCTAGAGGATTTGTCAAAATACAAAAAACATATTTGATACAAAATAAAAGCACACTAATAATTATGCATGTTAAAGTAAAACATAATAGTTAAAATCACAATAAAATATTTACGGTAAAAGGAAAAAGTATCTAATTTTGTTTTTCTGTAGCACGGCCGAAACGTACGCATCTAAACGGTTAAAACTTTTTTGAACGTTTTGAATCTCAGATCGAAAACGAAACACTGATCGATCGGGAGCGAAATAAATTACGACGGCTGGACAACACTTGTACTATAGTTCGGCGATAAATGCATTCAAAAAAATTCCACAATGGCTATACATGGAGCTACTTAATATTTTATAATAATAATAATAATAATAATAATAAAAAAAAACATTAATAATTCATAATACATATTGAGATATACAAAATTACCATATCACTGATTTCATATAAAAATTAATTTGAAAAAAGTTTATTTAACGCACATTTTCCACAAAATTTAGTTTTTGATGTTTAGAAATCTTCAAATTTTGAATTCTTTGTGTATTGAGGAATTTGGTTAATATGAGCATTATTTTTGTTTGAAAATTCTACACTACCAAAATCGATAATTTCAATTATTATCAATCACCAAAAATATATTGTAATAAGCAAATGCATATTAATTACCACACACCACAATAATATGTACTATTAATGAAAAGCAATTGCAAAAATTAAAATAATTAAAAAAAATGGGAAAACAGCATACGTATCAGCATATAATGATAACGATAATAGTGAACCAAATCCAAACTTATTAAAAAAATTAATAATCGTACATGAGACAATTACTTAACTAATTTCAACATAAGCATTATCAGCAAACATTTATAAATGTGCCACAATAATATATTATTCAAGGAAAATTAATTTCAAAATATTCAAAACCTTCCTCAGAGCGCAAGTAGCAATCTCAATAATCTTTTTATGCAATATAAAAATATTTACAAATCACAATATATTTTAAAGTCTCTGAACGATATATAAAGGGAATATTTGCCGCATAAACTGCATGCGTGACTAAATCATAAAGACTGAACACAAAAAACCTTCATATGAACGCAAAGTACGTATACTAATTTTATATGGCCTAAGAAAAGTACCTACAAATCAATTATCGTTGCATAATTCATATGCAAGACATATAATAATAAACACAAAACGCAACGTTTCCGAAGCCTCATTTTAATTTACAAAAATGCGATTATTGAAATAACTGCATATTGAAAGCTTCAGAACGAACTAATTTCATAAAACAAATATAATATGTGTACATGAAAATACACTATCATAAACATATATCTTCAATGAATATTTATGTACATTTAAGTTATTTTATTGTTCAATAAACTAAGAAATTCTAAAACAAACTTTTCCCCCCCATCACTAGAGAAATTAAGCAAACATTTAAACTTATACAAAAGGCTTTGCTAAAAAAAATCACAAAAAATTATGAATAAAATGATAAGAAAAAAAGGAAAAAATTTAATTTTTTCAACAAACAATATTGATGAATAAATTATCAGTTAATAGATCAAAGGAAAAACTATTATACATATGGTAAAAAATTATGGATGTAATATATAAAATTTGTGAATCAGGCTCAATTTTTAAAGTATAATACGGAAATACTTCATTGTTGCACATGAAAAATAATAAAAATAAAAATAAAATGATAATTGCGTATTTTATATAACTAATAACTTGTGATTAAAAATTAAAAAAAAAAAATCAAACAATCATCATTTCTAAAATACATCTACGAAAAAGGATAAGAGTAAAAAATAGAAAATTTAAAAATAATGAATTATCAAAAATGTATTATAATAAATATTACACTTTTCATTCTAACTCATTAACTAATGAAACAAATCGAAATAAGCAAAGATCAAAAGCAAAATTTGACACTGTCCGTTAAATATTCGCATGATCTAAGTGAAATTTTAAATAAACTTCATTTATTTATTTATTATAATAAAATACAATTTTATTTACAAGTATGGAATACGTTTAAAGCAGGTACTGAGAAGTGTCAATTTATGCAAAATAAATGAAAACGAAAAAAAAAACACATGATTCTATAAGACGCAAGGATTTCACATATACAATTTGCATGAATTTCGTTCTTGGAACGTTGTGTGAAGCGATCGCGACACACGCCAATTATTCATATTTATAATATGGCATGGTGGACTCAACTACAAATTTTGGCCCATCAGCTTAAGTGATAAATATATTTTTAAAAAAGATCATAGTCGTTATTAATATTTTAAACATACAATGTGATAAAAAAATATAAGATAAGCTTTAGATTTAAAAAAAATTTACATTTTGATATAAATGTGGATCATGATATATACCTATAATTGATTAAGACATCTTAATAAAGCACCGAAACTACTCAATAAGGATGTTAAACTGTTTGAAAATAGTTATAAAGAAAACTTTCCGAATATCGAAATATTAAAAAAATAAAAATAAAAATAGTGCTGTACTTTAAGTGTTCACTATAGTAATTTTATACTATATAAAATGTTTTCAAAAGAAATTTATTAATAAGTATGGTATTAATCATACTTATATTGATAGAGATATAAGTTTTTTCTAATCACAGAAATTACAAAGTGCTTTAAAATATTACAATAATGAAAAAGTCACTGTGCTAGTGATTATTCAGATAGTTAAAAAAAAGTAAATTTAGAATAAAAATGTCTTCTTTGGTTTATGTAACACCAACTAACACAAAGATTTTCCAATAGAATAATATATTTGATTTACAACTACAAATCACTGCGAAGGAAACAATCAATGAGCGAAATGTAAAAAAAAAAAACAATCTTAATACAAATAACAAGCAATTTTTTAAAACATTAAAGCAGTCTTCAGATCTATTCCCTCACACAATCATAATCCCACAACTAAATTCATATATACAGAACAAATTAATACAAATATTATTAAAATACTACAATAAAACAATAGAGGACACAAATTAGATGTAAATTATCTAAAAATCAACACGTCTTGGACAAAAGTATTTGCATAATCGAACTCAACACTAATACGACGAAGTGAAGAAAGTAAGAGCTATTGGCAGTCAGTCAGTGAACCAAAGTTGCTGATAATGAGCTGGCGGACTAGTGTACGCAGCTAGATGATGATGGGCATGTGGGTGGTGCGATGGCGGTGCTAAGTGATGGGGTGGAGGCGGCAAATGAGCCGGCGGTGGAGCTGCTGTTCCTCCCGTGCCACTTCCGCGACCTTGATGTGCTGGAGGAGGCACACCGCTACTGAAATAAATTTTCCAATGAATACGTGGAAGAAAATTTGTAATTTCAATAAATTTAACGTCAATTACCTATGATGATAGTAGGACGGAGCAACACCAACGTACAACGGTGGTGCTCGATGAGGTGGAGGGTAACTAGGAGATACACCTCCGCCTGCTGGACTACTAACAATTGCACCAGACGACGACCTAGTTTTTTTGTAAAGATTAATACAATATGACTTTATAATATAATAGAAAAATTTGATTCAATTCAATACCTGTAAGGAGGATTGCTGTGAGTCCACCCAGTTTTCAGATGTGCGGCAGGCGGTTGATAATCACGCATGTTAGGCATCTAACAATTTAATCTAATAAGTTTTTTTTCAAAATACCATATGATTAGTGTAATTTTTTTTTTAATACCTGTTGAGATATAATGTTGTAATCATTAGAAGGCGGTTCCTGTTTGGCGGCACATTCAGATTGCGCTAACGCTAATAATCTCTTTTTTTGGTGTTGCATAGTAGAACCGCTGTGTGCAGGCGCTGGTGCGTGATTCGGTTGTACAGCTCCTTGAACGTTTCCTAATGACGAATTCGAAGCATGACTGCAAGCCGCCTGAGTGCAAGGTTCATGCTTTATCGTCTATAAAATATAAAATATAAATTAAAAGATTTATAGAAATATGCAATATGAAATAATCAAAATGTAATTTACTTGTGATGTTTGTTGGTATTGGTTTGGTTGGGATGAATGATGCGAAGAATGATTATTCTGTTGGCTGTGATGACCATTTTGTGGCTGATGGTGATGTGGGTTTGGTTTATTACGAGGCGATTCAGGTACAGGTTCACTGAGCGTTACACAAACACCACTGCTACATTCGCCACCTATGAGTTAAAATTAAAATAGAAAATTGTAATCATATGGCATTTTTTCTATAAAGAATAATTATTAAAATTATCACCTTGGGGTGCAACAATAACTTGGGGCGCAGTCACAATTGCTGTTTGTCGGTTTTTAGTGGGGGCACTTGATTCGTCTTCGGAATCCGAAATGGTTATAACGGAAACAGGAGGAGAAGGAGTGTCATCATGAATAGTAATAGTTTGTTGGTGTTGTGGTTGAGGAGGCGGTTGTTGAACTGCAGAATGTTGTCCACGAACAGTATTACTGTTATTTTCCCACGTGTTAGCATTGGCAGAAGGTGGTTTTCGACCAGATCTATGAACGGAAAATCATTTTATGAATATCGATTGAAGTTAGGATGTTCAAAAGAATAAATCTAAGTCTACTTACAAATTCTGCTCTGGCCAGTGGTTGTGATGAGATGATCTACGTTGAGGTGGTGTTCCTTCTTTAACACGTTTCTTGACTGGACTCAATTGTGTAGGTTCTTTCTTTTCGGAATTCACCCTAACATAAATCCATAAACAATTAGTTATATGAATAATTAACATATAAATGAATAAACGAATATATAATAAAATCATACCTATAATGATGAGGATGATGTTGGTGTTGTTGATGATGTTGATTATGATGATGTACATTTTGTTGATGATGAGACGGATGTATATTCTGTTGATGATGATTCGATGCAGAGCTAGAAGAATGATGTATCTTTGACGATCTGAAATTTTAAGCATGTCATATTAATGAAAATCAAAGTGAAAATGATATAATGATAATATAAATTTAAAAACAAACCGTTTAGGTTGTGAGTGGTGGTGGTGTTGTGGAGGCCATGCAGTCGCATGATCCAATGTGCTGTAAACTTCACCAACTTCAACACCAAACACAGGGCGTCCGTCCTGTGATGAAATATTACAGATTAGCTTGTATTAGTCGAAACACTTGAAAAGTTGTCGTGAAAACATTAGAATATTGAAAATATATACCTGCACTGGTAAGATTGCAGCAGTGTCTACTGCTATGAGTGATGTTCGTGGTGGCCATTCTGCTTCTGTCAGTTGAAGGGCATGATGATGTGCATGAGGGTGGGGATGTGGAGGTGGAGGACCTTGAGGTGGGGCAGGTACATGATGGTGAGGAGGGGGTGGGCCACCAGGAGCTGGTGCTGCTGCTGGAGGAGGTGCTCTCCATCCAAGCACAACACCTCGGGTGCCTGCTGCTTCTACAACTGAAACAGGTACATATCCTGCGCTAGCAGTTCCACCAACTCCAACTCCGACTCCTACTCCAAGCGCACTTCCAGGTGAAGCGCCCATACTCTGAAAATTTTATAAAGTCATTAGAAACTGTGCGTTCATAAAATGATAATTCTCTGAAAAGAAAAAAATTACTTGATAAGTCGGTTGACAAAGAATAGATGACACCAATTGATGTTGGAAAGGATCTGTTCTTGTCGTTGTATACTGTCTACCGACAGTGCCACTAACTGTTCTGCCTCCTCCATAGAATTGATACTGAAACATTCAAAACAATATTACATTTTGATTGATTCAATATTAAAATGTCATGATAAGTTCAGGGAAAATTATTTACCAAATTGTCATACGGTGCAGAGCGTAATCTCTGTTGGTTGATCGTAAACGTAAGATGAGTGTGAGTGCTAGCAGATGAAGCTGGGACAAAATTGCTTATTAGAGCCGTTGCTGGTGCAGTAGGACCAACACCTACACCGACACCAACTCCCACACCAACTCCAACAGTTCCACTATATTCAACACCAGATGAACGGCGGCAAACCTGGGTAGCACAAATATAATATTTCAAAATAAAATAAATTTAACTGTTAGTAACTAAATAAAATAGTAAATATGAATACAAACCTCCATCATTTGAACACTAGCCTTAACATTGTTACAATGAGCATAATCTACAAGATGAGCCAATGTAACAAACGGATGATTAAGGGCTTCACCTGGTGTAATGCGACGTTCCTAAAAATATAAAAACATTTAAAATACATTCGAACTACATATTCAATAAAAATTATATTACAATGAATAATACTGACTTGATCCATAGTCAACATCCTTTTCAATAAGTCAATAAATTCTCTCCTATCAGCTTTTTCGGCTAATAATTGTCCACCTTCCAGGTCCGTGGGTACATTTACTTGTCCGATGTCATCCAAGCAATTGAAAATATATTTTCTGGCTTCTTTCGATTTGATACCAGTTTCAATTTCATGTTCTTCGGGTGTTTTTAGTCGCCAAAACGGATATGTACTATCCATGTCACGATAAAAGAATTTGGTAGTTTTGGATGCACTATTGAGCATGTGTTCAGTTGGAAGTCCTTGAGTTTGAGAGATGTAGCGAATTTGATCATATTCAGAACTACCAGGATACAATGGCCATCCTAGGAAAAGTTCTGCTACAACACATCCAAGTGACCACATGTCAATCGCTTCACAGAAAGCAAGTCCTAATATGATTTCAGGAGCTCTGAAAATGTAATGTAAATATCATATAAAAACTATGTACTTTTAGAATAACTAACACAAAAGTGTGAAACTCAATGTACCTGTAGTAGCGACTTTGTAAATACGTATTACAAACAGCTTTGCTAACATGTGAAGCACTTCCAAAATCAATAACTTTGACTCTGTAAGGTTGACGAGCAGGCTCGACAAGCATTATGTTTTCTGGTTTGAGATCAGCATGAATCAAACCCAATTGCTAAAAAAATAAATAAAACATTTAATTTACATAACAACAACCAAGAACTATTGAATAATATTCTGATCATGATGGATATCAATTCAATATTACCTTCAATTTCAGCAATGCTGTTAACACTTGTTGTAATATAGGTCTAATATATTTCAATGGCAACGGTGAAAACTTATTTTGTTTGAGGAAGTCATAAAGATTTTGTTCCAACATCTCAAATACTAAACATGTATGAGATTTATGTTGGAAGCATTCATATGCTCGAACAAAATTGAATTCATCTGCATTCTCCTGGGAAAGTCGAGAAAGGATTGAAACCTGAAATACAAAAAAAATTTATTCAATTTCAAGAATTTCATACAAAAAAGTAAATATAATTTATTTACCTCAATTTGTCCTTGTCGAGCATATGAAGGATGGTTTTTAAGTATTTTGATAGCAACAATTTCGTTTGTCCCTTTCTTCCAACATTTGACAACTTGTCCGAAAGTTCCTCTTCCGAGGAACTCCAAGACTTCATATTGATTGGCTGAGGAGTATAAGACCTCATGTTGAACGAGTTGATAGTCTCCATCACCACCTCCGGATCCTTATGTATTTAAAATGATTGAAATCGTTGATAAAAGCAGCAGAAAGCAGTAGAGGCACATGCAAGAAAAAAAGTCAACATTAATAATACGAAAAACAAAGGAGAAAAGTAATTTATATCATGAATTAAAAAAAAGATAAACCATGTCTTTATTTAATTTCATTGTTTTAAATAAATTTTTAATTTATATCGAAATGCGGAATTTAATTATGTTAGATCTATTTAAAAAATCATTAAATAATTACACTAACTAAAAACATGGAAAATGTTAGTAGAGGACAGTTTTTATGATTCAAATATTGCCAATATTGCAGTAATAAAAAACAATATTGATTATTGGATGATAAAAAATTTCAAAGAATTTCTTGGTTTTAATAGTTTAAATTAGTAAAAAAAAAAAAAACATTTTAATCACATGTAGTTCATAGAGATAAGATAAAATCTATGTAAATGTTATGTTCTCAAGTTAATTTTGGACAATTTTTTTGTCTTATAAGAAACTACTTAAAATATTGTCGAGTGCCACATGATTTTTAAGTCAAATCGATACCGATAGAAGTTTTATATTATACCAGAAGAAATTTTTAAGCAAAAACTAACCAAATACCTAACATCCAATTTCATTAATGTTTTTGACTCACACAATTCAAGGCGCTATTACCAACTCCAACAGAGCTACATCCGAATCATATCAACCATGTTTCAATGTTTCAACAACATTCCGACCCCACAAAAGAAAGCTCGATGCAAATTGATTCATTTCAAAGTTCACCAACATGCATCAAACACATCGGAGCATCATAGAAACATACAAACATGATCGGTGTGATAGTCGGACGTAGCCCAGCCGTAGCAGGCAAATACAAATACGGTGTGCGTGAGTGTCGGGTATATATTGAACAAGTTTGTCATTACGTTTGGCGTTACCTTGCGGCTGGGGCGGGTGATTGGCTCCCGCCGCCAGCTGCTTAGCGTGGGCGGCCGTGGTGGCGGAGGGCGCTGGCTGCGCCTGCAACGTCGGTGCTGCAACCGCACCGGCTGCACTACTTTGGTGGGTGGCTGCTGTGGCTGTGCTGGCTGCACCAGCTGCTGGGGGTCCGTGCCGCTGCTGCGGACAGCAGCGCGCACGATCATCTCCCGCACGACGGGACCCACCAGACCAGCACCGTTGCTGGCCGCTGCACGAACACGAGCACGACCAGCAGGCTCTCTGAAATCAAACAATGGTTGGAATTAGTATCATGTATTAATTTTTGAAATCGTTTATGTAAATATACACAATGATGATTGTTTTAAATTCATTACAGTATTGAAGCTTCACAAATGACTATTGAATGTAATAACATTCAATAGTCATTCAATAACATTTAATAATAATACATTCAATATTATACATAAAATTCAAGAAAATTTGATTACCGCAGTATGATGAAGCACATATAGCATATGAAAATCAATTATTTGTCGATGTTATATAAATAAATAATTATTATATAGCAAGTACTTGGTATAATTACATAATGAAAGGTTCAAAGGTGAAATTTCAAATTGTCTAGGGAAATGAAGGGCTTTGGATTTATTTTTTGTTACGAGGATTTCGAAAACAACTACCTGTCGAATGTTCGATATCAATTGGACGATAAGTAGAGTTCGGATTGTTGTGCGTGTTTAATTTCGTATTACACGGAATAAGTAAAATCGATAAGACCTGAGTTCTATATATAGAGAAAGAATTCCTATTCGTGGCTGGCAGAGACAAACAAAATCGAAATTAGTATTGAAAAAGGTTCGTGCGGAAAAATAATACAAAACTGAAAAATACGTGTACGAATTCGGCACCAGTTCGAAAAGTAATTCGATTAGCGCCAATAGGGGAAAAACAAAAACCAAATATAATTAATTAAAATTCCGAAAATATTCAGCACACATTTCGAACCCACTGGTCAACTCCGACACTTACGACAAAATTGAAAACAACAATTGGATAATGGCCATGTTCGCGATCCTGAAACGCGACCGCGTCAAGAAAATAAATAAAAAAAAAAAAAACCACCATCGAAAAGGACACGCCGACGTCACACGATCCTCGTTCGCGAAAAACAATCTTCGCAATATTAACACGACCTCCGAGATTTCGCGACCTGACGAATGGCAAACAATATGCATATTAACGCCGTCGACATGTTTTCGCGTGCGAATTCGCCTTTACGGGATTTGGCGATGTGGAAGATTGGAGGAGTAATTTCGAGATGGTAAAAGAACGCCAACAATCCGTTGCGTCAGAGACGAGGGAGAAAATTACGCGTAATGGACGGGTTTTCTCTGTGGGGAATAAGTAAATTATTCGCTCTGAATTGTGGTTGTTATTCGTCCTACTTTGAGATTGATTCGTAAATAATTTCTGGATTTTTTTTGAGTAAATATCTTAGGGTGCGATTTTACTGTGCAATAAGAATAATAATAGATTGTGCCTTAAAAAGGATCACTTGTGCATTAGAATGATATACAATGTGCATTAAAGAATCTCGTATTGAGCATTTTTTTATTCAGTGGGCAATAAAAAAAATTGTGCAGTATAAAGTGAGCATTAAAATAAAAATCTTGAATGGCAATATGTGGTAACGTCGCCAAAGTAGTCTTTATCTACAGACAACATTTTAACAATTTGGTTAATTTTTTATCAATGTAGATTTTGTTTGAATCGATTATATTATGAAAGTTGTGAATATAGAACACGCTTGTTTGTTTCAAGGTACAGATATTTATTTCTAATGCACACGTTTTAATACTTGTGCAAAACGCACAAATTATTTTATTTGATGCCAATATCTTACAATATAATTTCTGAAAATGTGTCGGTTTACATGGAAGATAGGGAGAAATGAAATCGCAATGTTTTCACCGATGAGAAATTAGCATTAACGAATGTTTCCCAACAACCCAGAAGTCCCGATTTGCATATAACGAAATGTTCGACTCTGGTGAGCGATTTAATTAGATTATCGTGTTACGTTGCCATTTAGCTCTATATTGAACGTACACATGCAAGAACGAGGCGAATAACATTATATCGAACGCGATAAATGAATCGAGTCAAATTGAACGAATCTTCGTTTATTAACTAAATATGACAATGCGGGTTTTAGTTTGAACGTAATTATAATAATCGCCAGTCACCGAGTGGAATCGGAGCCAAATTGGAGCATTTTTGCAACAGTTGCATAAAACGCACGTGTGCCAAGAATTCAACAAAACAAACTTTTCGAATCGTCATCATCAGTCGTTTGCCGTCCACTGTTGGATGAAGACCTCTTCAATCGTCATTTTATAATCTTGAGCAATTCTCATCCAATTTATTACATGCGTTTTTGATTTCATTCGTTCATCCCACTCAGCCTAGTTTTCTTTTACAATCTCTCGAGTACAATTTCAGTACTCTACGTATACATCTTCAATCCACTGTCATTTAATTCTTTTCACTCGGATTACAACGTTTATCACTTGCGTCATACTTCTCCCTTAGTTGATCTTTTATTTCTTATGGTTATTTTTGACATACATCATGTATATTAATCTAATCTTATTAATTAAAAAAACATTGTCCAAATTTTTCAAACATGAAAATCACATGCATTCTTCCGAAAGCACTCTATCGTATAATAGTTTAATGAGTTTCTCAAATCGTTTCCTATAATCATCTTTCAATATATCATCATCATCATCAAAAATAAACAGTTTTTGTTTATTTCGTCTGTAAGTTTAATTGTTTGCAATATATCAAAGTCGTCAGTATTATAAACGCCCAATTGGTTATTTAGTAAATTAATCGATCAGTAAGTTACATAAAATGGCCGGATTTTAAATTTATTTATCAGTAATTTGAAGAAATATGCAATTTTAATTTGACGAATTGTAAATACAGCGAAACCCCTATTTTTTGTTTACGTTTTTTAAGCAAATGAAAAAAGCGTTATTAGAGGAAAAACGTAGATTTGGTAGTTTAAAAATTAAAGATTCGGGACTGCAAAAATTTAACGCGAAAACGTGAATTGTGTTCGCAAAAACGGGGTTTCACTGTATTTAAATTTTCTATATGTGACATCATTAAAACTGATACTACAACATCACAAGATGTCATCAAATCATTTTTTTTTCAGTATTTTAGTATTTTTTTTACGTATACTTAATCCTCTTTTTACACGGTTCAAGAAAGATGAATCAATGACTTTTTTTACACGGATTTTTCACTTTAACACGGTATAAAAATAATAAAAATATGTATTACTATGCCACAATGGTAAGATTCGATGCAGGCCAGTATACTGATATAATTAAATAAAAAATTTCGATGTTTTTTGACAATTTTACACGGTGAAAACTTTTCACATTGCACATTTTTTATTAAGTACATTTGGATGTAAGTTCTATCCAAATATCATATATAGGTAGTGATGGAACCTATCTCCAATTTTTGTATGGTCACCATACATTTTTTTACACGGTAGTCTCTGGAACGTATCCCCCGTGTAAAAAGAGGATCGGGTATATTTTTTCCCGACAATCGATTTATAAATAGTCCCCGGCCAAAAAAATGACCAAACCAGCCACGAGACACGAACCTCGCCCGTCTGACCCACAAAACCCACCTACCCACCCCTCTCGAACCGAAGCCGGCGATTTTCGTCGACATTTTTCGATAAGGAACGATTCGTTGCGTCGACATGCGGCGCCACGCATTTATTTATAAGCACGATCTCGTTTGGCCGCTTTCACCGAAACCCGCCTCGGGCCGCGCTCGGCCGAATGACGAAGCGCACTCGAACGCACCGCGGATGCATTTGTCGATGGTGGAAAGTGCATCGCGACTTTCGACCCACCCTCGAGAGAGAAGGACGCAGTCTGCGTCCTTGAACTTCGCGATGACCGGTGGGTTTTGTCGTTAGAGTGCAGGGGCGGAGGATGTGTGTGTTTTTTGGTGGAAGCCGATGTGGCCGTGGATGACTTTCTAGTTTGGGTACGTGTTTGCGGGCACGTAGGCGAATGTGCATTGAATCAAAGAAATGTTGATTTTGAATTTCAGTCGTCTTGTTCTCGAATGATTCAGACTATTAGGTCGATGCATAAGTTTCATCAGATTTTATCGATGAAACTTCCTTTTCAGTATCTGTCGAGCGAACAATAAACAGCCCGTAGAAAATTTTAAAGTGTCTAATAATAGAATATGCATTTATGGCATTTATCATAATATAAATTTTGTATAAATACTTGGTAATGTGTGCAGTAAAGATGTATAAGAATCGCTCACATTCAGTTGTTGGTTGAAAAAAAATTCAGATCTGGGTATTTTTCATTAATTGATAAACCATTGACCGGGCGGTTTTTGAAGACTGATGATGACAAGTCACTGGCCGTAATCAATGTTGATTTACGTCAAAACATCAGAGATATCATGTCGAAGATAGGAGTCAACCAATAAAAAGTGCGATATCTGCATCGCATCGGGTCAGTTTCAAAATACGATGCTAAAAAAAAACGATGAAACTTTTGCTTTGACCCAATATATCGAGTAAAAGATGTTATTTTTAATATCTCCCACGTTGTGATGGCCCGTTATAATATTTGGAGTTCGCTCACTCGAACGAGATTAATAAAATCAATCCAACATAAAAAAATATATAAAAAAAATTTTCCGAATTAACAAAAAAACGAATCATACAATTAGATAAGATCAAGCCAAATAAAAACGAGCACTACCTGAATCACCAGTTAATCCGAACTTCCGTCTCAAACTACAAAAAGCCAATTCACATCCGAAATCGTCACTTTCAACAATCAACACCCGATTCTTCCAGAGTTGATACGTTAGTTGCGCCACCGCAAACAGAAAATAAGAGCCGGATATTTCGGGACCACCGGTAAGGCCGACCGGGAATAGAATTCTCGATAGTGGGATTCGGGAAGAGCTTTTTCGATGCGCATTTTGTGATGTGTGTATGTATGTATGTATGTATGTGCGCGGTGACGTTTGAATTTCGAATTCGCGGGAAAAAAATTACACGTGGTAACAGAATCGAAAAGAAATAGAACCGTCGGTTCGTTTTCGGGGAAGCGTTGGAGAACTGTGTTTATTGTCTTTTTATATAATGCATTGAAATATGTACGATGTTATTTTCGATTCGGAATCGAGATATTTTCGTCGGGGCGAATTTTTCAAAGTGTGAACGCGAAAAATTCTGCGAAAATACTTTTTGATTTATCGAGTATCAAAATGCTATGTTGGGAATCAGATCGTTTTGACATGGTAAAATTAATGAGTCACTCGCTTGCGAATAAAACGACATACAAGTTGTTTTCTCCTTCAAAATTCGTTGATATAAATTTAATGGCGACACAACCAATAGACTGCTATATGTAGTCAATTACATGACGATGCGTCAACTGCCATTATTTCACATTTAATATTACTTAAATTCTAAGTAATATACGTTCCAAAACATGAAAATCGTTACGATTGATTACGAAGCACCGTTTCGTATTAATCAAACACAAAAGCCAACCAACACGACCGATACATTTCGCGATTATCACAAATGTTTTTCTAATTGAGTGCATTCGGAATGACATCGGGTCAAACGAGCGCACAAGCTATTATTTTCCCATCAGTTTCACAATTGTAAAACAATACACCTGAAACTAGAGTTTATTAACAATTCAATCGACAATTGGCAGGTGCCAATTAGTCAAATTTCATTTTTTTTTTTAAATCACTATTCAAAATCGACAATACGATATAAATGAAAATTATAAGGGTGCGATACAACTGTGCATTGAAAAAGTATAGATCGTGGCTTAAAACGTATCGCTTGTGCATTATTTCTGGTGCATTAAAGAATCTCGTATTGTGCGTCATTTTATTTGTAGTGTGCAATGAAAAAAAAAAATTGTGCATCATAAAGTGAAAAATATGAAATGAGCAATAGAAAGAATAGTTTGTGCATTGAAATGATCGAGAGGTGGCAATGTTGCCTAGTCTTCCTCCACAAAAAATACAACTGTCAACGCTTCTTTCCTTAAATTTTAATTTAAATAACATTTCAACAATTTGGTCCAATTTGATTATATCATGAAAATTATAAATCCTCTATTTCTATTAATTCTAATGCACGTTTTATATACGTTTTTGATACTTTTCAACGATCAAAACATGTTTTTCTAATGCAGGTATTATAATTTTTTTTAACACAAACTAATTTCACTAAACACCCAGATTAAATACACATTTATTTTATACCATACACGTTCAAATTGTCCCCAAAAATACCTTATGCGAGTCCGCGTTGGTGTGATGGTGTTGCGGCGGCTGATGCTGCTGCTGTTGATGATGGTGGTGGTGATGCGCGTTGCCGTTGGCCGGCTGCTGCGACTGTTGGTGCTGATGGCCGCTGTGGTGATGGTGATGCTGCTGCTGCTGCTGCTGCTGCTGTTGCTGCTGTTGCTGTTGCTGCTGCTGTTGCTGCTGTTGCTGATGATGGCTGATCGAGTTGGCTGTCGATGGGGGTCGCTCTACGTGGTCAGCGCGGCGCCTCTTGCCAGGGGCGGCGGCTGTGGGGGCTGTGGGGCTGCGGCACGACACGTCCAGCTGCCGGTATGGGGGCCGCTCACTGAACATCTCATGCATTCCCTGTTGAATCGAACAAATCGTTAATATTATGCAGGAAAAGTATCATTGAAAGCAATTTCGTTCTTCGGTCGTTCGTTGTTTTGTAATAGACTTTCGAAGAGTTGGACGATGAAGCCGTCTATTGCCGAATGGTAATCAGATATTTATTGATCGCTTCGTATGAACTGCACGAATCGTTCTTAACCAGGCATGGGCAGAAGGTAGCCCGGGAGCTGATTTTATCCGGCAGCGATATGTACTAAATATTTAATCAAATGAAAATTTAAAATCGTGCGAAGTGAATGAAAAAAAAGTTAACAAACAATCTAAATAAAACAAGTTAGTGGAGTATGAGAATCAAAAGAGGAAATCATCATGTTTTTTATAATGAAACGAAAAATATATGATTTTCCTGAACTTGAAAGACTTCTTGGCAAAACGATTTTTTTTCCGATCAATATTCTGAATTATTTGAATGAATTGAATTTTAAATTACAAAGAAATGAAATAATAGTATTTGAAGTACAATTCAATTTTATTACAGCATTTATGGTCAAATTATTATTTTTTTTTTTTAAACCTTGGAGAAAAAAATTCGACAGTTTTCCTACTATGCGAAAATTTTACGAAATTTTCAATACGAAAAATTTCCGAAATTATAGTTTATTTATTTTAGAACTAAAAGCATAAAATAATTTTACAGTAAATCATTTACTTGGGGTTTGAATTCTCGAGCCACTAATCTATAATGACTGCCTTATATATACATTTTTGAGATACGCAATTCATATCGTTATAAACATCAAATGCAGGTAAATCGTGAAAGTTTTTTTTGCATTTATTTTATTATAAAATGTTTTTATTGTATCTTGAATGAATCAGAAATTGTAGAAAAATATTATTGAATATTCTATATTTGGATTTTAACATTGTGAAAATATAAATTTCATATTTATTAATGCTAATGCGGATTATTCAAAGTGAATGGAGGCAGATCTCTTGAATTCGCAATATTCAGATATGAATGGAGACACGACATAAAATAATTAATCAAAACAGAGTTTGAATATCGATTTTCAATAATTAGAGAAGTATTATATTGAAAACATAATAACAAGCTCCCTGATGTCACAAGAATGTTATTGATAAAGAAAAAGTGTATTGCAGCGCGTACTTGGTATTAATAAATTCGATTTGGTATTCAAATTATGATCGAGGCAAAAATTAGTTGACGGTAATTAAATGCGAATAACATAATTTAAATACACGGAAAATGCTAATGGAAAATTTAAAAGAAATCGAATCAAAATTATGACGTGCACTAAACGAACGTAAATAAAAATATATCGACAAGAAAAATATTCTGAATAAATAAAATAAAATAAAAAAATATATATACTATACGATACGCCACATCTTGCAACTTTGTTATGCAGATATATTCGTCAAAACACGAAAAAGATTGCTGTTCGGAATCCATTATTGACGAAAAAACAAGCAGCTAGTTTAGTCGTCACCTCGGGAAGGTTACCAATAGACTGAGCAAGGGTTGTCGAATTACGACAAGTGTTCAAAAAAAAAAAGAAAAAAGGTTGAAAAATGCTAAGTGCGTTCAATGGCGACCAACTTCTGGGAATTCGAAAGGCTTTTATGTTCACGAGTTTTTATCAATTGTAGGGATTCCTAGTGCCGGCGGATTTATGATTTTTGCAAAAACATGGCGATAGATTTGTAAAAAGTGCATTACCGTATTGAGTTAAGATGTATTTTTTTATTAAAAAAAAAAAAAAGAAAAAGAAGAATATATATATCCGTACACACAAAACAGCTGTTCAAGTGCGACGATAAAGAATTTAAACAACTTGTTACTATGTTAAATATCCGATTGTGAGTGTGAAATGCGAATACAATGGAAATATTTCACCACGAAAACGTTTAACATGAAAAATCTGTTAACAAGAAATAATATTGTGATTTTGACGTTTAGTATGGAATTCTTTTAAAACAAAAAATATATTTTGGCCCTTCAGTTACGTATATGAAAACACAAATGTACTCAAACTATACACTTTGTTGTTCAGAATCATAATAGCTATAATAATTTTTTGAATCATAAACATTTTACGAAAATAATACAAATTTGATTTAACAACACGAGCGTGCACTTGTATTATAGTTCATCGACTGTTGTTGATCTGGTTCATATGTCAACTGATTAAAAGAAAAAAAAGGTATAATTACATGACACATAATAACATTCTAGTGTCGGAGGTCAAATGAGATTCGTAATCGTATATGAACGAATCCGCTACCAATTATTCGTATAATCATCCGAATAATTAGTATAAATGATTATTTTATAAAAAAAAGTATCAAATTAATTAAGAAAATAGAAAAAAGTATCGTAATGAAAAAATACTCCGGCCAAAAAATATGTTATTATATAATAAAAATTAGAATATTACGAAGGTCTCATATCATTAAATTAATTAATATCCAAACCGAATCGTACAACATATTATACATCGATCTATCAAATAATACATACCGATACCGAATAATCCACATATTGGTAATTCTGTATATATGCGGCCTCGTAATAATACTGATGGTAAGCTTCCATTACTTCCGTAGACGATGGTAATGTACAAGACCATGTGCGTTTTGTCGTTCCTTTACGAAGGACACCACAAGACTGGCAAAGGGTCGTTGAATTATGAACAGTATTCGAAAAAAAAGGGAAAGCGTATTTGCATTAGTGCAGGTGAATTATTATTAAATTACTTAAAAGCTTTTGATAGTTTTATTATCGGTGTCATAGATCTAAAACTAAAACGCTTTCACAATTGTTATTGTAACGGTATTTGTTAAGACATTACCAAAGAAGCGTTATTTGTCGATAACGAATTGTTTGTTAGATTTATGAAATTTTGTTTACGTAATTTTCATATCCGTAAAAAATTGTTTTACACACAAAAAAAAATTTAAACTCACATTGAAATATAAATTTTAACATTGAAGAGTATTCCTACGATAAAATATTTGAGTTTTTAAATTCCAGAGTTTCTAGAGAAAATGATATTTGATATGTAAAAGTTCGAAAATCTATTACTTTCAGAAATAAATGAAATACCCAGTACATGAAATACTTATCAATTAGTATAAACAGATAACAGCGAACGAAAACGAATATTGTTATGATTATTATAATAAAAAGACAAAGATAAAACACGACACGAAAATAAACCAGCCAACGTTATCAATCGAAAAATCATAGTCCATCACAAAAAGAGCGAGGTTCTACTAAAATTTCGCACATCGCACCGAAAATTCAATAACCGACCTCCCAACGTTACAATCTACCAAATTCGTAAACACCAAAAAGCAAAATCGGGCTAACGAAAGGAATTACTTTTCGCGCTCAAACGACCGGTTGTATATTTCAAATAGCGTCAGAATGATACACAGCTTTGGCACACGCGAATTTCTCTCCACAATTAGGTTATGCGCGATTTTTTTTTACCATCATTTTCGGGGCGTAGGAGGCAAAAACCTTATTAAAATGCGAATAATGATGCAAGCCGAGCCAACCGCGAGCACTCGAAATAAACCCGGAGCCGTTTCGAAACAGTTCGACGAACAATGGACGTTCGGATCGGATCTTTTCCGAAGTTTTTTTGTCGGTGTTTATGTAATTTAATGGACGCAGTAGGTGCAGTGCGTGACGATATGTCTGCATGACACGTTTACCGAAACGAGTTGTGAAAAAAATTACGTGTTTTTAATGTTGTTGCGTACGTTTCGGGTCTGTATTATCGGAAACGGTTTTCGTCGTTAAAAAACGCAAATTGGATATGAATAGTGCGTAATAATACAAAACATTGAATATGATAGGAAAATTCGAAGTGTACCCAATAAGGCTTAAGCAAATTTTTTTATCAAATTATAATACCGGTTTTTTTTTTAAATTAGTATTATTTCAATCAATTATACGGTTTCTTTTAGTGCTAATAACCTTCTTCTACTTTTCTATAAGCATAAATATAACCTTTTTATTAAAACCTTCAAATTTCGAATTGAAAGATGAATTAAGATTTGTTATGAGTTACGGTATTAACTAAAAAAAATTCATGAAGGAAATTTTGTAATAATCTGAATAAATTAAATTTGGAAGAGGAGAAGTCCAGAGAATGTGATAGGTTATCGAAAATTAAATTCATGCAATTTGTTTTGGGTTACGAACGTTTCATGCCGCAACGCGGTCTTTCAAATTTGTCTGCGTCAATTTATGAGGAACTCAAACATCGTATTTTGAAACCAACCCGATGCGTTAGATGCAATTTTTTGCAACAAATACTGAAAAGGAAATATCTTTCATATAATAGAATAGTGTGAATACATACATATGTTACTCATTTTACCATCGGAAAAATGCGTAGGGAGTTTCGCATCAACCTAATAATTGGGATTAATCTCACAATCAATGAGAAAATATCTATAAAATTTCACATAGAAAAGTTTTGTGTTTGACAAAATAAATTTCTTCTTTGACACATACATATATTTACATAATAAACCGCTTGAATTTCGTGTGTTTACAGTAACACGCATACTGTGGACGAATTCGAAAAGAAAAATCGTATGTACGATTGATTGAACGCAGTTTTTATTTCAAGGGAAACTTGTCAGGTAAGGTTAAACGTTAAAACGTCGCCTTGCAAAAGACGCTTATTGAAAATATTAACATTCGAAAAAATGCGATAAACACTACGAATATTATCCGAAAGAAAAAAAGTCGATCTAAATATCCGAAGGTAACTCTTACTTTCGCATTATGATGCTTTAAATGTAAATTTTTCGATCGTATAAAAGTAGGGAGGTCATCTGAAAATGTAATATTTATCGTCTATGTCGAAAATGAAATAAAATACATAAAAGTATATAATAATCATAAATCGATACATGAATGTCAACATATTCATGTTACATTATGGTGCAGAACCACATCGTTGAAAGTTTCAACAATTTGAAGAGAAATAAACTGTTCTCAATCAAAAACCAGTCTCGCGTACTTGAATATTTTTAAGCTCAATTGAATAATTGTGAAAATATAATTATTCGAAATTTTAAATTATGCAAAATAACTCTAAAATAAATGAGTACGTTTCTTTTTCAATGTTGAACCTACATGCAAATCACGAAAACTAGTTTTTAGGGCAATATCGATGATAATATATGGATATTTGATGCAGTCGAATAAAATATACGAGTATATATACGATGGCTAATAAAAACATAACAGATCGAAATTTAGATTAAAACTCATGATCAGTATGGAAATATAAATTAATAAAGAAATATCGATTCCATACATACGAACGAGTATATTATTGTGAAAGGATTTACCGGTAAATACTAGTTATTAATAGTGTAATATAAAAACAAAATGTGAATGTTTTTTTTTCCACAATCAACTCGAATTTAGAACACATCTCATTTTCACCCAATCCTCTTTTTCAAGCTTTTTATTAACTTGCTCTGAGGCGTAGGTTTTTACATGTTTTTTTCACTCTTAACACGGTATAAAAATAAAATAATATCATCATCACTATCAACATAGACATCCAATGCAGGATGAAGTCTTGTCAAAATAATATATGTATGTATTATTATGCCACAATGGTAAGATTCGGTGCTGATCAGTATACTGTTATAATTATATGTATGTAATTATAGCCACAAAATAAAAATTTTGATGATTTACATGGCGAAATGTTTTCACATTGCACATTTTTTATAAAGTACATTTGCGTGGAAGTTCTATATAAATATATTGATGGAACCTATCTCCAATTTTTATATGATCACTATACATTTTTTTACATGGTAGTCTCTGGAACGTATTCCCAGTGTAAAAAGAGGATTGTATACAAGGTGGTCCAAAGGTCTAGGATAAATTTTAAAGAGGTGATAGGTCATTATATTTGGACCATTTTAAACCAAGCATATCTTGTTAGTCCAAAGTATCATAGTTTTTAGCTGATATAGATTTTTGTATTCCTATTTAAGGATAAAATCAGGGCTGTGGAGTCGGAGTCGGAGTCGTGAAAAATGAGCGACTCCGACTATTTTTTTTTTTTATAAAATTCATTTTTTTTTAATTGCGAAATTTATGAAATTTTAATTACATAATAATGAATGTGTATAGCGTATGAATATTAACGTGTAAGTATCACGAGTCGCAATGACAATGAGACAGTGAGTCACCAAAATCCAATACATACAAGTCTACGTAAAAGTTTTTGTCACTTTTTTTCTTATGTCAAAAAGTTAGATCAGATTAAAACGTCTTCGTTTGAGTTCTAATTTAATAGACGAAGGAGACTCCATTTCAAGATTTCAAAATGAATTTTACGATGCATTGAAAATAGTTGAAAACAAATTGACCGATTTTATAAGTGAAATGTTAAAATGCAATACAGAGGTATCCAGAAATCATAAAAGATTCAGCATTGATCATTACGGCGTTGCCGCAAATTCAAGTATCCGTAGAGCGGTCATTTTTCGCTTTTAAAATCCTTAATTCTGATTTGAGAGCTTCTACGAATACAGATTTAATAGAAGCAATGTTATTTTAAAGAATAAATTCAAATAAATAAAGTTTAAACATGTTTTATTTTTATGCCTATCACATGTATAATATGAAAATTTTGGCTATTTGCCGGATCGGTTGGTTGATATTTGATTTAATACACATAAATAGGAGAGGTAGGAAAACAATCTAAAAAAAAAATTAAACTTTTTGTAGTCGGAGTCGTGTTGGAAAATTCGGAATTGGAGTCAGAGTCGTGTTTTTTTTAACGACTCCACAGCCCTGGATTAAATATACATGGTAAACAAACAAAAAAATAAGTTTTGTCTGCCATATTACTTTTCATTTAACAATTATTAGCGTTCAAATGCGATATTTTGTATTTTTTCTTAAAAATAACAACTCAAAAACTATGATACTTTGGACTAAGGTATGCATAGTTTAAAATGCTCCAAACATGACCTACCTATATAAAATTTACCCTAGACCTTCGGACCGCCCGCATATAAAAAAAAAACAAAGATCAATCCCCTACAAATCAAAAAGACAAACCGCCATATATCAAACGACCCAAACGCGCACACATCCACCGATTTCGCAACCTACCTATGACGAAACTGCGCCGCAAAAAGAGCGCATTGGCGAGTCGGCCGCGCCATTTATGTTGGAGCGAACCGTAACCGCGTAACGACGACCGTGTACATATATGTGGTGTTTGCCGTGGAAATGTAACCAGTTAAGAAAATATTTGCTCGCCTCGTTCGGAAGAGATAAAGCCGGCGGGCCGCGGAAAAAGCGTGTCGGTGTCGTGTCTGCGGGGGGAATGTGTGTGTGTTCGGTTATCTTATCTGGGGTTTGGAGTTTTTGGATTAGGGAAGTGAAATGCGGTGGTGTTCGAAAGTTTCCGAATTGTGTGTAATTTTTATGTTCGAGGGGGAAGACGGTTGTTTTTTGTCTGGGGGTGAGGGTGTTGACGATGCGGGCCTGTTGAGTGAATGATTACGCATGGTTTATATGGCGTCAAGATAGTTTTATGTATTGGAAGTTTGAGAATATTTATCGATTTATCAAAACACCATTATTTTCCTTATAAAAGAAAAAAAAACTCTCAACTATAATATAATATATACTGTATGTTTAAGGTTTTGCGCGAACTGTTCATCTGTTTGTTGACCGCGTTAAACATAGTTTAACTATAAAACATGTTTTATTTGACAAGATATAAGCATTGAAAATTTTTATAAAATAATTTCAATTGAAATGTTGCGATTTCACTTTTTGAGATTTGCTTACGATAGTTTGAAAATGATGTGCAACTTTTAATCCTTTCATTTGGATGTGTCACTTATGGGGCGATTTGATGCTTTGATAAACGTTACTCTAATATAAATAATAGAATAGATTTTTCGCGCAGATACCATTTATTCAATGCCGGATGTGATACAAATCAATTTATGTTATCATAGTTATTGTTTTCGACTCAATCAATACGATTATATATTTAATATCAGGTTGTGAAATTACAATACATATGTATTTATGAAATAAATGATGAAAAAATAATTTAAATGAGAATTTCGGTTATGAAACGTAGCAATATTCATATAGATCAATATTCATATTCAATAGATATCATCTAAAGGGTTTCTCCTTGACGGTGAAACTTTTTGAAAAGAGTAAAACACCATACAAATGCAAAATGCCGAACTTTAGGGGAAAACAATAGTGTCACGTTTATCGAAGTTTAAGAAAAAAAGAAAATTATAATAAGTCACGTTGATAATAAAACAAAAAAAAGTTTGACCTTGAAACGCTCAATGAGAATGTGCGATAAATAATTTTAAATAACGAAATAATTTTTCACAACCAATTAATAAAAAAAAATTGAATCAAAATAAATAATAATTAGTAATCTAATAACAAAACAGTTTTTCATAATGAATCCATCTGAAAAGAATAAAAAGCTTGAAATAGAAATTGAATTAAAACAAATCGAACGAATGAATGTTTAGTATTATAAAAAAATAAATGTATGTACATATACATACATATGTACGAGGTCTGGTCAGAAAGTATCGCAAATTTTGAATTTCCGCGGGTTACGTATATTCGATTTTCGATTTTTTTGTGGCGTTATGTTGGCACTCATGTCTCTAACTTATGCCGACAAGTTTGACCATTTTGAATGTTCAGTTAATTTTTTACAGCTGCTTTTCTTGCACGTGTTTTGGCTCGTCTTCGATTTTTGCCTATTCCAAAATATGGATCAAAGAATCTGTATCAAATTTTGTGTGAAAAACAAAATTAAATGCGCGGACGCATTCCGAATGTTGACTGTGGCATATGGTGAAGCTATCTTGGACCGAAGCAACGTTTATCGGTGGTGCAAAATGTTCTCAAAGGACCGAGAAGATGTAAACAACGAAGAGCGTGCCGGACGGCCGAGCACTTCAACAACAGACGAAAACATTGATGAAGTGAAGAAAATAGTATTGGCCAATCGTCGAATCACCGCTAGAGAAGTTGCTGAGGACCTAAACATATCGATTGGCTCGTGCCATTCGATTTTTATTACCAATGATTTGGGCATGAGACGGGTCGCCGCGAAATTCGTACCAAAATTGCTTAATTTCGACCAAAAACAGCATCGCAAAAACATTCCTCAGGAGCTTATCGATAAGAACCCACCATCCCGCCTGTTACATGCACCCCACTCTATGCCAGCTTCCTGAGCCGTCTTATTGTTCAGGAGCTGTTGGACTCTGTCAGCGATGACCCAAATTTGCTCCAGAGGGTCATAACTGGTGACGAATCATGAGTTTATGGTTATGACGTGGAAACCAAAGCTCAATCATCCCAATGGAAGCTGCCGCACGAGCCAAGACCGAAAAAAGCGCGCCAAGTTTGGTCGAATGTGAAGGTTTTATTTACAGTTTTCTTCGATTGCAGGGGCGTGGTGCATCATGAGTTCTTGCCACAGGGTAGAACGGTCAATAAGGAATATTACCTGTAAGTTATGCACAATTTGTGCGAAGCAATCCGGCAGAAACAAAAATTGGCTTTTGCACCATGATAACGCCCCTGCTCACACATCGTTGCTTGTGGGCGAATTTTTGGCCAAAAACAACACACTAATAATGCTGCAGCCACCGTATTCCCCAGATCTGGCCCCCTGTAACTTTTTCTTGTTCCCGAAACTGAAGAGGCCCATGAAAGGACGACGAGACGCTACGATTGAGGAGATAAAGACGGCATCGAAGAAGGAGCTGAACAAGATCACAAAAAATGAATTTTTGAAGTGCTTCGAGGATTGGAAAAAAACGTTGGCACAAGTGTATAATATCTGGTGGGGATTACTTTGAAGGGGACAAAAAAGATATTCATGAATAAATAAATAATTTTTGAAAAAACACAAAATTTGCGATACTTTCTGCACAGACCTAGTACATATATTTATGATAACATTTTTTAGTTGTTATCGAATTATTATATTTATTGTCTTGAGAGTATAGTGCAAATATTCATTAGTTCGACAACCGCAACAATGATAACTAATATGTACAATAATATCAACGAACAAACAATAATAGTCACAAAGAAAAATATTAAAAAAAAGTAATTTTGCTGTCGAGCACTCAAATAAATAAATTATATCAGAGCGAAATACTAATATAGAATTCGTTCAAGAGATTTTTTTTACGAGATACAAGCGAGGAAAATGTTTCATGAAACAGATAACGAGGCGGATATTCCACAAATGAAAATTTTTCAGAAACAATATCATTAGGGAGTACCGTGAATTCATAACTCGGCGATAAACAAACCATTCAATTCGACTTGTTTACGTGGCTTCAACGCAATAATGATCGAAGAAAATTACTTATTATGAGGGTATTGCGCAATAAATTGAAATTCGGCAATAACATCGAATTATTATATAAACAGCAGAATACAAAAACGAAAAACTGTTTTCATATACATATTGTATTTTTTTTTAAGAACATCAATATTTCAGATTAGATCGAATCGGGAGAATCACGAACGTTTCTATGATTTTTCAAATGCAAACCTGACTTTTATTTAGCCTGTTTTTACATGTAACCACTCCAACCCTTGTGAGTGAATCACCCACCCCGATATATCTAAAAACTTTTCTACGACTCTAAAAAAACTCAAATATGTATATCAAAAATACTCGAGAGACTGTGACAAATAAAACTGATTCGACTATAGACGGATAAAATCGAAAAAATGTGAAGAGTAAATAGTATGAAATTGCTAGAAGATAAAAGGATTGGATAAGTTTCTTGAATGATAAATACGAAGATTTTTCGAATTTGAATCTTGACATATTATACAATAGTTTCTTAGTTACAACGTTTGCAAAGTAGATTATATTTTCATTATTACGCTGTGATTTAGTAAAATGCTCGATCGCTTTTAGTTCTTATTTTCAAATATTAAGTTCAAATTCACATTTTGTCAATTTGAAAATTTTAACAGAGTGACTTCTATGAATTTTGAATTTTCAAATAGTTATAAAATCACAAGTATTATAGATATTTCACACACCACATAAACTGGGTTTCAAAAGGTTTATAATCGCATTAACTGTTTTTTTTTAATAAATTATTTTGTTTACGAATTAAAAACATTTTCTAAGAATTTTTCGAGATCTGTATACAAAATAGTAGCAATATTTTTAATCAAATTATCTTCAAAATAGTTACTCTTACGAATAAATATTATGATATATTTTTCATACGAAATTTCCTAAGCTACAAATTTGTCTTTCAATACTATTCTGTAAAAGTAACAGTTAAGAAGATATTCACGAAAAACCGTTTTCAGTAACCTTTAACCCCCCCCCATAAAATATTATACTATCCTCACAACGACAAGGAAATTTGTCATTTTGTTAAAAACCACAATATCAAGCATCACATCAAAATCCCGTTTTACACCAATCTTCGCAAAAAAAAAGTCTGAATTACCTAAACTATACCTACCTACCTACCTATTTACTGTATGTATGTACTTTCACATTGACAAACAGCAAACGAAAGTATAAAAAAAAACACACCGACACACACAAAATAGCTTCGAAAACCCCACATACCCCATCGGCAACCCGCCACATTTCAAAACTCATAGGACTCTTTGTTTTTCAGCCGATTTTTCCCATCGATTGCCAAAAGTGGGGGGCCGCGGCCCGCCCACCCACCCCATGGCCACGAGCGATGGAAACGTACGCAACAGTGGCAGACGTCGAGGTTTGGGGAGCGCCCAACTGCGCAGCAGACTTCGCAGTTCAACAAGTTCGTCATTGGGCTCGTCCTGGCGATTTTATCAAGCGGGACTCCTTAGCGTTCCTTCGGGACGGGGATATTGTGCTTTGTGTGTGTGTGTGCGCGGTGCGTTTTATTTGCGTTGATGTAAATCGATAAACATCGCCGGGAGAGCCGGGCGAGCTCCGCGAATAAACAGGAGCGCGTTCGTAATCCCGAAATATTCCATAAATAGAGTCTGGAATTGATAGGTTCTCGATGGAGGATCGTTATGTTGAAAGGGAAAATTGCGAGTCGATCGTGCTGAAATTGTATTAGTTTTCCTTCGAATGTGCGTTGAACGTATGAGCTGTTCGGAAGTTGATGCGATTAAGTCCATTGAACAAATATTACTATGCAATATATTTAAGATTCAAAAAATGTTTTCGGGCGTAAAAAATGCCAAAGCATTTATTTACATAATAAAAAAATATTTATCGGATGAAAATCTAAAAATTTTAAAAAATGAACACAATCGCGTTGACTTTATGTATGTAGAATTAATCGTATATCACAGTTTTAATCCTGTATTTTGAGATAATTGAAGAGGTACTTTATTCAGCAATGAATAGCTAACGACTAAACACGATGATGAAATTACAGTTAAAAATCTTGCATATTTCTCGGAAAATTGTTTTCTGATTTATATGAATTCATTTTCGCATTGAATATAATCAAACATCGAATCCAAAATACACAATCAACATTGAAAACTCACAAAGCATTCGATTCGTGTCAACAGTTGTATTTTCGAGCACGAAACGAAAAATGAACAAATTGGAAGCGATTACATAAATTAAAGGCCAGAGACGCAAAAAAATGAAACAAAAACTATATCGATTACATCAGCCGCAAGGAGTTTTCGTAATGCATCTTTGACTTTTTCGTAGAAAAACCAAGAAAATAAAAAACACGAGAATCAAACAAATTAAAAACAAGATGGATACAACAAATTGTCGGTTTATCACGAAAAGAAAAAGTGAACCGAACGAAACGAAACGAACGAGCGATCACAATTGTGAAGTGCCAGGTGAAAGGCGTTGTCATGGTTGAGGCTCGGTTCAAAAATAAAATAAAACGAAAATCGCACAAAGAAATCTAGTAGTTTTATTCAGTGCACGTACGAAAACTTAAATTTTAATTCATGCGAAGATATTCTATTATATATCTGTGTATTTTTAAGAATATTCAACATTCGTTTATAGATACTATAAAATGGTTATGCTGGATGCGGCAAATTAAAACGATTTAGTCGATATCAGAATATATAAATGAATTGCGCAACCTTATAAAACTTTTCATATATAATTTGCATAGAAAACATAACGATGTTGCAAACATTTTTGAGGACGCACAGTAAAAAAATAAAATAAAATCTCGCATGTAATATGATATAATGAAAATGCGCACTTCGCCAACAATACGGCGGCTCTTAGGCGATAACTAAAACTTTGATTAATTCAAATGAGATAATGGACTCTGAAAACAGATTATAGCTGGCGTGTTGATCGCGACGAATAATACTAATATGCTAATACGATTAAAGCAGTATTAGACGTTGGCGAAATTTCGGTGTATGAAACTTTTTTCGTCGTTATATAAAATGAAATTTGGGTGAAAGGGAGAGAAATGAGAGACGACAAACCGACCCGCTCACCCATCAAACTGTACTCTTTGACCTTCTGACCTTAAACAGATTGAAGGTGAACAAGGACTTTGCTGAAAAACAAGCCCGAACCTTCGTTTTGTTATATAAAATTTAAACCATTCGAAATATTCTAAACGAATTCGTTATAAAAAGCAAATTTTATTCGGGCGACACAAAGCTAACGAGGATTTCGCTGAAAAACAAATCCAAATTCACATTTTCGTTATATAAAATTCGAATCACAACAAATCATCGAGTGCGCGATATTTTAAGGCAAAAATGCTTTGCACAAATACTTGTTTTTTTTGTTAAATATAATACAAGGCTATAAAAAGTGAATCGAGTCTATCAGCTGATAATTTATAGTATGACAAAAAATAATACGCAAAAATTCCAAAACCGGTATATGAAATATACGAAAAACTACGCGAGTGATGTCCCGACGCGTTCAACGTCTATTTTCATTATTGTTTTGTATCTTTAATGAACCTCAATTAATTCAGATGAATATTGTATACCAGGGGTGGGCAATTGTTTCAGATGGCGGGCCAGATTGAATTTTTTTTGGGCCGTCGTGGGCCAAAGCTATATATAGAAAAATATAATATACCATTTTTAATTTTTTTGAAATTTACTTTTAGTTCTAAAAAAAGAAAACTAGAATTTTGGAAATCTTTCGTATTGAAATATTCGTAACATTTTTATATAGTGGGAAAATGATCGACTTTTTTCTATGTTTTTCAAAAAAAATAGTAATTTAGCCATTAATGGTCTATCTAATAAAATTTAACTTATTCAAATATTTCAGAATATTGATAGAAAAATAAAAAATCGTTTTGTCAAAAGTCTGTTTGAGTTCAGGAAAATAAATTATTTTTTGTTCCATATGATGATATCATATTTTTGGAAACGGAACAAAATATATCATCAGGATAGGATATCATGAATATCATCACGATATCCTCTTTTAATTCTCATACTAAACTAACTTGTTTTTATGTAGATTATTTATTAATTTTTTTATTATTATTAAGTAAATATTGCTGCGGGTCAGATAAAATCAGCCAGCGGGCCGCCGTCTTTTGTCCATGCCTGTTGTATACGGTGGCTATTATGTTTACCGACATTTTTGTATAAATACATTTCGGAAAAATTGATATTATCTAGACGAAATAACAAAATCATAAACGTATACGTGTCACATTTCCTCCAGCGAAATTTTTGCAAAATTGGGAAATTCGAGAATCCATTTCCGTAGGTGCAAATCTATTTAGCGTTAGCTTCAATTTTACGAAAGAGCTTCAATCTATGGGATGTTGTTTCAAATGATTCGATTTCGAGCAAAAAAAGGTACAAATAATTTGATCACGGTGTGAAGTTTCGAATCTCGTCTCGCTTTTCGAATCTGAATCCGCAATTCGTACGGTTTGCGAAACGCCGGTTGCTTGTAAACATTTCCGAACATCGGAATTAATTTGCGTTAAATTAAAACAATAAATACATTTTATTTGCAAGCGGACTGCAAAGTACATACCGGCGTATCAATTATATAAAATAACAAATACAGACAAAACATAAACAAACTTATCAGTTTCCGATCGATCGGATCGATAACGCGCGTTCTCGATAGATAAGTCGATTAGAACAATTGCGAAAAATCAATTATTTCATCGACACGTTGGATATTTTTAATAATAATAAAACCACTATGAAATGTGAAGATTGGTCTGCTATATGCCGTGATACTATTCTCGGAAACATAAAACTAGACATCAAAGTGGATCAAACGAGATAATTACGAGACCGGGAGACTCGAAGATGGAAATTGTGCGAGAAAGCGAAAAACTGACCGACACGTCGAAGGAATTAAAAATGAGAATAATTTTTACAACGAAAAAATTCGATAAACTCCTTGCGGTCGAGGCCTTCCTTTAGCGATAAAAATCGGCGAATTTGTACTGAATTATTCAAGCAAATATTTTACATTTCGAACAAACAACATTATCATATAATCCCATTACGCAACATATCATTCCTCGACTTCGAAGCCCGTTAACAGCCCCCCATACCTCAAAAACCATGAGAAATCCGACACCTCATCCATCGTCAATCTGGACCGAAACAAGAAACCGCCAAAATGGCAGATTTTTCCATAAAAATCGGACCTCGTACAATACCACAGTACACGAACGAGTACAATGGTGAGTACACGCCGTCGGTTGACGCAGAACGGTACTTTTGACCTCAGAGAGCTCGTATTGTGTTAGCGGTTCGGTGTTCGGGGTCATACGAGCCAGACTCGTTTCGATCCGATTATGATCGTTTCGAAAACAAACGTGACCTTCTGGAGGACGACGGCAACGTCTCCTGGACGCAGGATCTGTTTAATATACGATTTATTAGACTCGCTGATCCGATAGAAGAATGGGTGGTTTATCGATTTTGTTTCGTAATAGTTATTATAGGTTTGTATAAGTTTGGTCAGTATTTGTTTAGTTTTTAAATCGAATGGTCAGTAATAAGAATGTTAAGATTTGAAGAAATTGGCAACTTCATTTTGATAACTCGTAAATATTTAGGGTTATCATAATTAACGCTGTATCATTCTATAAAATTCATTGTACTTTTTATTTATTTTCGGCAACTGCCAATCTCCTGACCTTTTATGTGTTTAGTTTCTGATTAAATAATTAGTTGCCGTAATATGATATTACTATGAATTATTAAAAAATAATATTAATATTTACAATGAAAAACTATTTGTCTGTTCGATGTGTTATTTTATTCGCAATCATCGGAATATAACCTGTTCAAAATGAAATTCTAAAAATAATAATCAAAATTTTCGAAGCCATATAAACACGATACTCAAATAATTCATTTTCGACGAATCAATTAGTCTCGCCGATTCAATCGTATTTTATATAAATTTAAGATTTTGGAATGGATGCTTTTCAAGCTTTTATTTTTCGATTGTGTTTCGTAATGCTTTGGAAAGAAAAGTATTTTTAAAAATAATAAAAAGGTTGAATAACGCGTATTTTCGATTAAAAGTTAACTCTCCGTTTGATGCATTATTTGGGCTTCAGCAATCATTAGAACAAAACACGCTCAAGACGGAAATTTTTAATTAGAATTCTCAAATAACTCATAACGAACATTTGATTGTTTAGACAAATATATTTTTATATAAAAATTATATAAACGACGAAAAATTACAATCGATATACTTATCGTTCGATTGACGATCACAAAGATTATAGATTTTTTATGACATGTCGAATTTACTACGTCGAACGGAAAAACCGAGAGCGTCGTAAAATCGAACAACGCAAACACACACACTTTTAAACGAAAAGCGGCTGGAAAACGTCCAAGAGAAATACACACTACGACCGGAGAAAATAATTTTGTAAACAACGTTTTCTTTTCGGCGAAACACGCGTACGAACGAATGCATTTGTATAAAATTTATATTGAACAATATTGACAGTCGCAACGGAAAATTATCATTGCCCGCGCTTTTTGGCGGAGGATGCGAATTTTTTCGCCGGCGAAGAGTGGACGACACTTAAAAATAGGTTTGTTATAGGAAATATGTTGTTTATTATAAAAAATATGATGTGTTTTATTTTATAGGTAAAAAATAGTAACAAAATTAATCATTCTTTGACTAAACAATGATGTAGGTGTGTGTCTGGAGTAGTTTCGCAAACAGTTCAATTGAACACTCTAATAAAAGAGTAATTTATACTGACAAACCAGATGTTTCGAAGAATTAATGTGAAATTTTTTTTAAATGGAAATAATTTACATGGAAATTCGCAAAATGTCATTAGCGCATTTGATACAGTGCGAATTAAATGAATTTTTCAACAACCGAATTACCTGCGAGTTTCAATAAATACGTCGAAATGGCATAATCAAAAGTGTAAGTGCGTTCTTATTTTACATTTAAAGTCTAATACGTGGGAACGGATGAATATGTATAAAAATTTTTTTGAGCAGTATTACAATAGTTTTTGATTTTAGGCGGGCGACCGTAACGAAACGTGCTTTGTTTGGCAACAACTCAAAATTCCTTCTCAAAAAAAGAAAACTTGCATTTTTCGAGTTTAAAAATACGATTTGAATTAAATGAATGACAAATCTGTATGGGTTCCGAAGATTTTTTTTACGCCGAGAAGGAAATTCCATATTTATTGTATTTATAAGTCCATATAACGATTGTAGAAAAGTTTTCCTTTTACGATACTGAAAAAAAACCCGCAATGGCGGACCAAGTCGAGTAGAGGCCCTAAGGCCCTAAGCGGTAAAAAAAAATCGGGGCCCTCCCCACCCCAAAATTTAATTTATTTCACAACTTCAAAATATCTAAAAATATTATAATGGGAACAAGTGCTAATTAAAAAAATAATAATTGCGTCACAGGCGAAGATGCATTTCATTTTTTCATGAATGACATACGAGATTTACTCCAGCCTACCGTCTAATTGTAATTATAAAATATTCTTATTGTAAGAATAATTCTCACTAAAAAATCATACAAAACAAAAAATATTAATTTGCAATACAAAATTTGAAATATCATTTTATTTTTCATATTGACATATCACAAGACGTATATTTAAAAAATAAAAAAAATATTGGTAAGAAATGGTTTAACCCATCGAATCTGGGGGCTATTTTTATCTCGTCAATATCGGGGGCCCTAAGCGGCCGCTCAGTCCGCGTACCGTTAAACCCGCCACTGACAAAACGTAGCGTGAATTAAAAAGAAACGTTCAAAAATATATTAACAATCGACATTGCATCAATTCACACGACGCACAAACTAATCGTTCCAACTCGATTGTTTCATTACGAAATTAGAACACATCGCGCCAAACAATACATATAGAAAACCGAGATAACTCGAAAGTCAACTCGATCTATCGAACATATCCATATGGAAAGTATCAATGGCGGATCCAGGAAATTTGTAATTTTTAATGCACTTTTTTTTCAAAAATAAGACTTTATATTCAGTACTTTTTTTGAAAAAAAAAAGATGCCAGTACGCATTTTTATAATTTTCTCCTAATAGCGAATTTTTTTTCACAAAAAGTATCGATGTTAATAAAATTTATAAGAAATTAAAGAGATTTACTAAAAATACTAATTTTTTGATGAAAATAAGACGGTTGAATAGCATATTTTTTCGAAATCATAGACATTAGTGCCGCAGGTAGATTTTTTCTCTCAAAAATATGCCACATTAGTGAAATCATATCTGAAAAAATATAGAAATCTCAACAATGCGCTTAAATATTTTATTTATTAAACTTTTTTTTTTAATTCGAATTATAATTATGTAAATCTCTAGGGTGGTGGCAATTGACAGTTTGCCACCACTGTGGATCTGCCACCGGAAAGTATACAAAAGGCGTTTCAGCCGAAAATTGAGCATGTAAACATTGCGCTTTGCAGCATCACGTGCCCCGCTATTTTTGAAACGCTTCATCACGCGCTCTTTTTCATTCGCGATGCAGATACCCGCGGAGGCTCCGAAGGCTGGCCGAGACGAAAGTGTGTCATTTCGCGCGAGAGCACAATTTCGAATTGCACTTTCGAACCGCGAAAGAAACCAGATACACACGTGCATTTTGGCAGCGGCTCGCGCGCCGCCGTTTCGGCGCCGCTGCCTTATTAAGAGTGCACGGCCACGATCCGGAGGCCCGACTATTTATAAAGCGGCCGTCCCGCTCGTTTCGGACGCCTCTTATTGGAAACATGGAAAAAATATACGTGGCGCTTCCGAGGAATCGCCGCGACAAAATGGTGCGCAATTGTTCGATGGTCGGGGGCGGGGGTCCGAAGCGGCGCTTTATTTGGAAACGAGAAGGGGCGGCTTTTTAAACCCTCTTCATGTATCTATTCAATTCAATTCAATACTAAAACTGAAAATTTGTCTATTTGTCACAGACCGAAGGGCTCATCACTACTAGCGATGAGGGCTGGCGCAGTCCGACACATAAAATATATAAAAAAAAAATGAACCGCGAGCAAATATTTTTGCGTTTATTCAATAATAACAAATAACAATATATGTAATAGCCGGTTTTGCAAAATGGTGATCCGAAAGTGTACGTAAACGATTCGTTAATTAATAAAAAAAAATGCTTGAATTAAATTGCTTTGTGTTTCACGCATAATTTACGTGTTACAAGTCTGGAAATTAGGTTTCGTAACGAATTTTGCACCTAGTTTGTATTTGTATTGGGAAGATGGTTTGTCAGTCTTTACGTTTTACTTTATATTTCCCCTTAAATCGGATAAATTTGCACACGCAAAGTAAACCCTGTACAACACGTAAATCAGAATCTCGTTAAGATATGATTAAAAATTGATTATAACCTCCAAACTATACGCAAAATTCGTTAAAAAACTTAATCGACGCCCTCATAATGCGTCAAATCAAATACGTTAATAATCTTAATTTGAGCACTTAAAAAAATATTTTTTTTTTAACTAATGTCAAATTTAAAATTTGTAACAATTTACACAAAGGATTACGCCCGACGGATCGGCACGAAAAAACTATAAAAAAAAAAAAATTAGGGCCCCTCGGCGAGCGCCTTCACCGCTTACAAACAAACCCGCCCCTGGTGCCGCTTTCGCGAATTTGACATGTCCGTTAAGCGTGCGATCCGCAAACACAGCATTACCACCCTTACGACCGTGCACACCTAAACGCAGATTAGCATATCAAAACAGAGCGCGGCGTATTTCGCGTCCCGATCGACGTCTCAATGGCCGAAAGGCTTCCATATGTCGGGCCCGGGCGCCATTGCGACACGAAGATAACGCAAAAAAACAGCTCGACAAACACACGAAACGCGAACCGCTGACGTCACCGAAGGACCGGCGTTGCGTAAACACGCGAAACGTCACACAAAGTTACATAAAGGGCGTCGTTTCGTATAAATACACAAACACAAATATAAATATAAATAGACGCAGCTAGTTGAGAGGTGTCTGGTGAGACCTGCGTGGTGCTGCGGGCTCGTGTCGCATGGCGGGGAATCAGCCAGGCGGCGCGGGGGGCGCGGACGGGGGGCGCAGCGCCATCGACTGGGGGCGCACGGAGACACGTACGAGGACGCGACGCTTTGCGGAACGCGACGGCTGCACGACGACCGCCGCCGGCAGCCGACGCTCGACTGGAGGACGGACGAGAGCGGCCGCAGGGGCGCCAACTTGACGGTGCGCGTTTACGTCAGCGTTGTGTGGGATGGTGAGTGTGCTTTTTATGGGATAATATATTGGTCACAATATTTACAATACAAATTCACAGTATGTATATCCTAGACTGCCGCATTTGTCTGTTCGCCCGACAAATAGTTGCTGGTATCAAAAATACATTTTATTAGTGAACTTATTATAAAAACTAAACATTAGACACATTGCAATGTACAATAATTTAAATGTTTATTTTGTGGGCTAGTATACGTATTATTATATTTGATACCATATACTATACAAATATATAGCGTGGCATAGCATTTTATTAGTGAACTTCAGGATAAAAAATATAAACATTCACGGATAAAGTCACGGACAACTAATTTAAAGTTGTCCGTGACTTTTGTGGGCTAGAATAACCATAAAACTAAATTTATTCCATAATAACAAATATAACCGACGATTGAAAGATTTATTTAGTTGATAGTTAGCCCCTGTCAAAGCTAATGACAAGTACATAACCGATTTTGTAAAGAAATCAATTACTTAACAATGTTTTGAGATTATCTCATAAAGTCATTATAATATACACAATGTGATTGATTTCCATACGAAATATGCAAATTAAGAATATTTTGATTTCAGTTATGTTTTAACATTTTTTTTGTTACTGGCAATTTTACTGTGCGAAATGCTAAATTATACTGCTCGAACTGACACCATTATACTGGGCCGAATATTAAGAAATACGACGTGTCGGTGAGGGGTCCGTTTGGCCCCCTTACCCCTTCTAAAAGACGCATTTCGATACTATGTATTTAAAATGAAAAGATGCGTATATTTGTACCTAAATTATTATATTATAGGTTTTAATTCGTATTCCATAAAGCGCAATATCGTATTTGAGCGAAGCTCAGAAAAGCGTCGCGGACCGCTCGGGCGGACCGATGCGACTCATTGCCGATGTTCTGTATGAGATTGACACGGGGATATTTTGACATGTGAAATTTTTACGTAATTCTACAATAGATGTCCTTACGACTTCGACGATAAGGCATATTTATTGCTTATTTCGCAACCTAGATTATTTCGATAACATTGCGTAACATATATTATCTAAAACAGAAGTTTTAAAAAAATATTTTTATTGCATATTTTCGAAATAAAATCATTACCATAACCCATGAAGCACTTTGAGGAGGTTACCACCATGCTCATAGAACAACTGAAATAACAACAACTGAAGTGAAAGGATGTACGTAGGAAGGGGAGAGGGGAAGGTAGGATGAAATATAAATTACATATTATGAAAGTCGTAGAAAAATAAATAAGTATTGGTATTGATATTTAGTTCAAATAATAAATTTTGTATAATACATACAGCATAGTGTAGTCCTTGCCAATAGATTTGCACCATTGTAGTGTAGACGCGACATTATCAGGGAAGGGTCAACGCTGTGTGTGACTGATTCGGGTTTCTATATATGCGTCGGTCTTGTCCCTCGCGTCTCACAAGTTTCCCCCGTCACGTTGGTACGCCATGTTTATGCTCGCACAATACAAATATTGTAACATTCAATAAATATATCGCTAAACGCCGTTTCTAGAGCAAAATACACCAGTTCAATAATACTTGAAGAATTCAGTTAAATTATTTTGTAAATTGAATGTTCATATTCATTTTTGTAGCGTTCAATTAATTTGATTTTGTTTCAAGATAAATTTATCCAATATTTTGTTCAGAAATTAAAATTGAACCGTGAAATATTTCAGGATTACAGATTAGTTAATTTTTAATAATACGAAAAAATATTTAGCAGGAAAACGTCGAATATTTTTCGACGCCCCCGCCATCTGTTGGCGCATGCAAATTTCTATCAAAATAATTATGTACACGATTTCACGCAAATAATTTTTGTTAATATAATCGAATATTGTAATTATAACAAATCGAATAAATTACGTAACGAATTCGAATAATCAATTAACTCGTAGGTTTATTATTGGAATGCTTTCGTATCGAAATAGAAAAGAATTCGTATACATTTGGCGCTAAAATTCTGTATTGTGTCATAATTTCTATACAATTACGTGTACGCTATACATAATTACCATAGAACTATATCCATGACATTGCTTGGTTTGGTAACTTGGCAACCGAAAAAGGGCAGGGGTAGTAACTAGTCGTTTCGTGGCTGCTTTGTATGTGCCACCATATGGATTCGTCTTTTTTTTTAATGGCGACACGTAGAACCAAATCGATTTATAATGACGTCAAATTGAATCCTTGCGAATGAATAAATTGACTAGTGACATTTATAGATTCGAAGAATATAGTTTATCCTAATCGAGTGAATTTCGACAAGATGTTATGAAATACATTATGTAATTTAAGGTTGCGATTCAACTATGCATTAAAAATACATATATAGAATGTGCCTTAAAACGAATCACTTGTGCATTAGAAAAGAATACGATGTGTATTATTTCTGGTGCATTAAAGAATCTCGTATTGAGCATTATTTTATTTATAGTGTGCAAAAAAAAGTGCAGTATAAAGTGAGCATTAAAAAAATATGAAATGTGCAATAAAATGAATAGTTTGTGCATTAAAATGACAGATAGGTGGCAACGTCGCCAGGGTAAAGTCAATCTCTACACGAAATACAATACATCTGTCAACTACATTTTAACAATTTGGTCCATTTATAAATCAATGTTGATTTTGTTTGAATTCGCTTTATTGCGAATCGATTATATTATGAAAGTTGTATATAAAGTTTGTGCGGTAGATATTTCGCCCTGTTCACATTTGCGGCGTTGCCGTCTTTTATTTACATTCATTCTAATGCACGTTTATTCGTTTTAAGGTACATATATATTTTCTAATGCACACGTTTTAATGCTCGTACAAAATGCACACATTATTTTTTTTATTAATTATTCCAGCTCAATGGTCAGTCCGAACGTTTTTTTTTTAAATATTTATAATTTTGAAAGGATTTCCATCAATTATAATCCATTATATTTCATTGGATTTATCTGTGAGCGTGAGAATCGGCGATCTAACTTATACCTGCTTCTGGCAAGTATAATATGTTTTAACGGTAGAGCGCAAAGAGTTAATGTACACTTATTTTATTTAATGCTCAGGTTGAATGTATGTAAATTTAAACCGTTCATTGCACAAATCGATTAACTCCATAAAACAAAAAGTTGAGAAACACGATGAAACAATGTACATTGTTTTTTAAAATTCCCTTTATAATATAAATTCAAATAAATATTGCAGAATGCATAAATATAGAAGTAGTACATTTGAGTTGCATTATTGCAACGATTTACATTAGAATTGGCTTCGGCAACCTTTTTTTGCTGTGGGTCAGAAGCAACCAAAATGAGACTCTTATGAAGTATTTTGGGTCAGTATATATATTTTAAAACAGTTTTTAGTGAATTATATTATAAATTTTATTAAGAGAAATAATTAATAATCAATTATAATTAATCCAGTGGGTCACTTGAATTATTTATTATTCAATGGCAATTTTTTTTTTGCCGTTGAATGATGTTAATCTTTATTATTCAGGAAAGTTATTATAAATATAAAAAGTTATGATTATACCATGTGCTTTGACACTTAAATTTAAGATTTTTCAAAAAGTGGAGTTAATCGATTTGTGCAGTGAAAGACTCATTTAATTTATTTAATGCACTTTTAAATTATTCCCTGTTTTAAAAATCAACTGTTTAGAAAGAAATTTTATTTAACTGCTTAGTTTTCATAACGACCATCAAATTGGAACCCCCTGAAATTTTCCCATACACACACACATCGAATAGGCCTCACAAAGCCATAGTCACCGTCCAATAAATACCCGGTGTCACATGGAAGCGGATCAGTTCATCCAAAACCTCCATCCAGTTACACCATCAGCACCACAGACAATCCAGGAAACTTCCTCCGCATCCTGGCCAGGGTCATCACCAGCTTCCAGTTCCAGGTGGGAAAACTGCGAGGTTTTCCGTCATGTAGCGGAGTTCGATCGGTGTTTTGGAGCTGGTAGCCGTGAAAATCGCGTTGTTGACCATGGACGGCGAAAATAGAAGCCTTTTTGTGATGTAAATTGACGCCGTATAAATAATATGAGCGGTCGCTGGACAAATTCATTGTTTTTCATCGTTTTTTGTGCGATGGCAGTTCCGGCCGACGCGCTGGGCCGATCGCCTAAAAAGAAAGGTATGTTTTTTGAAGCATTTCGTAAATTTTATTTGACTTATGTTTCGATTATAGAATAGATTTTTTTTATTATTATATATATGCACGTAATAGGTTATAAATTTTATTTTTGTACTCCACAAGACTCGAGAGTTGATTGAAAATTTTATATTGTTCTCATTTTAATTTTTCAAATGAACAGGATGTTTTTAAATATAAATTTTTAAAGACCATGAACCATGACTTACTATTTTATTTAAAAATGTTTTTTTTCGGACACGAACAAATTTTTCTCACAAATATTAATTAAGTTTTATTATAAATATTTATGTACATATGTATATAATATTTAAACAAAGAAAAAATTACTTTGATCAATGAATACTTTTGTAAAACTATCTTTTGTAAATCTTATTAAAATATTAAAAGATATATAAAATGTTACTAATAAAGGCTATTTTATAATTTATCCGAATTTTAAAAAGTTTTATATTTTCGGAAACGGAATGGGTAAACTTCATAAATATTATGAAAAAGAAAATTGTTGCTATTATTATAGCTCTAGTCGATTTTGTGTAATTTTAGTACAAAAGTTAAGGAACTAGGTTAGCGAGTTGTTACGTCTTTTGTTGTGTTCGATAATGTAACTTTTGCATAATTGATCAAAAATCAAATATGCTTCAAAAACCCATCGACGGAATTTCAATTTAGTTTCCATTTTATAACAAGCGTAATAAGAGTACAGGAACTTGGTATTTTATTATGAGTGGAATTTAATTGAACTGTTTGTAAGCAAAAACTGTTTGATAAGCCGTTATTTAAAGCATAAAGCATTTCAGTCGATATGAAATGGATAAAATTGGATTTTTGAATTATTAACGAATTTTTTATTGATTTTTTGTAAGTAAAAAAATTCAATCACAACACCAAATCGAAATTCGACTAGTTACGAAAATTTGCAAAATATTTTTATTGTACATCACATTCATTGATGGCCTTCGTTTTTTTCATGGTTCATGAAATGTACAAAAAAATAGAATAGAATGAATTTAGTATGTAATATAAATTGTAAGATAATTATTATTCGATTAATACAAAAAAAAATTGAAAGAAAGTATTACATCACAGAATCGATTTTACGCAAATAACATGAAATAAAATTTCATCATATTTCTTAAGGTACCCCGCAATCAAATTGCAATTTGTCTTTTGTGTAACGAAAAAGGAAACGTATTTGGCTTCGAATTGGACAAATTTGGAGTTCAATAACCCGCATTTATAAAAAATGGGTAATGACCATTAAACCACCTGTTAATGGAATTGTATATGGAATATATAAATAAGACAATATGTCAATGATCCTTCGCGTTACCTTTAATGACAATAGATCAATCATATCGGCTGCGTACATCGTTCTAGTTCCACACCCAAAACTCATTTGTATCGATCTGTACAATTGAATATTCGGTTTGTAAACACACACAGGATTAATTTAGGACGAATATTTCTTTTTATGTGAAAATAATTTGGATAAAAAATGGTTTACTATATATTTGAGATAGTCACAGTGAAAAATCGTTGTCAATCATAACTGTGAAATCAATTTTTTTTATTTTTAATAGTTTTTATTGAAGTATAAATTATGTTGATATAATAAAAAATCTTTGGTCCTTCTTTTCACACGCTTTGGTCCGGAAAAAGGCGGGAAAACTGTGTCAAAATTTGACCGAGAGTCGAACAATGGGGAAGATTCCTATTCGGATAACAATGACACCCAAAAGTAGTTCACGCTCTATAATGCACTTTTCATTGTTGATCTTTTTAAAATGTAAACAGTTTAGGTTTCCTGTTAAAAAAAACGGTTGTCGAAATAAAAACGGATATACAATGAATGAATGAACGTGGTTATCCTTAAATTGAGGATGGTAATGTTATATTGAAAAATAATTGCATCCATATTATGCGAATGATTCGTGATCTGAAATTCTCAATAATTATATTTATTTAATTTTAAAATGAATCAAGTATATTAACATATATTACAGTCTACGTAACATTCATTGTTAATCAAGGTTTTTACCATTCAAAATTCATATTGACGAAAAAAAGTTCAAATATTGATAGTTATCCCTTCAAAAGTTTTTCACATCAGACCGATGTATACAGTCATTCATTGACTATTCCACATGTAGCTCAATTTCAGTGAAAGGCATTAGCAAAATAGTTGCATTGTAATTCAAATTGCTAATAATATTTTCAAATTGAATCCCAATCGGAACAAGATAAACAAAACGAAACTAATCAATATTCACAACATAGTTTTGTAGCCAAACACACTTTCGCTGAACATTTTCAGAGGTGCATCATAGCGTGATCGACGGCTGTTGTTCTTCGTCGTAAAATTGCTCATCAAACATATTATTATAAGCTGGAAGACGAGGCGGAAGAGTAAACCAGTTTGTTTCCAGGAAGTTCAGCTCGCGTGCAAATCGCTTACGTGGCGAGCCATCAAGATGCAAAGTTTTCACCAGTAGATACTCTTGCACGAAACTATCAAATGCTTCTAAAACACGATCGGGGGTAGTTTCGAAAGCCTTTGGGAGCATTTCGGAAGTGCATATATTAATTTTAATAGACAATCCAATTATCATAATTAACTTTGTCTTTGGTCTTGATAATGTTGTTTCCTTCTGGTTGGTAAGTTGATAGTTTCATCATCTTCAGCCTATGTAACATCCACTACAGAATAAGTTTTTTTTTAATATTATACCATAAATAAAAAAACCTTAAAGCTCAAACGTTTTTTTTCGAAAAGTTCAAATACTGAAAATTATTTTTCACAGATGATTTAAGGTCAAACGTCATCGCTTCATTTATTGTTTGATGTAGGTGGAAGTGCTGCATTTGACAAAGCTGAACTTTTAATGGTTGATAGTTTGAATGCGTTTTCAATGATCGATACGATTTTTGGGAATGCGTCAGATTTTTTCTACTGAAATCACGTTTTTTCAGGGTTCGTGATTCGAATAAGTTAGATAGAGAGCTGTTTTCAGAGACGTTCGTGCCAGGCTCGATGAAAGTAGTAGAACTGTGCCAAACGCTCAAAAACAGATAATTTTGTTGTTTGGTATCCTGAAATAATATTAGTTTAATATTAAATTGACAATAGTTTTGCAATAAAAAAGCTTTTTTCAATATAATTATTATTAAAATGTAATATTTTTGTATAAAATTTGAAAAATAATTATTATACCAAATTGATTAATGTATTAATTTAAATTGTATTAATAATAGATTTTCTGTTTGAATACCAATTTAATTTTTTTCTTATAAAACCATCATATTTGTACCTACTCAAAATGTCTGGTACCGATTAACACTGCATACATTTACATATAAAAGGAGCTATCCTAAAAAAGTACCCTGTTCCTGGTACGGAATGGGGAAGCCTTCTTTATATTTATCATGTTCTTTCCGAATTTATAGAAGTGAAGGAATGCTTGTGAATATACATATCGAAATAATCCTAAAAATAGTATCTATAAATATAATAATTTATTTTTCAGTATTTTTGGTGAACGATGAACTATTATCTCTTGGAAGAACGTACAGTTTGGAAGACTTCTTTTGGACTGGTTCAGGAGATGGACCTCTTCCACCACCAGATAATATTGGACAAAATCCTATAATAAAAACAACTACAATATTAGCAACTGTATTTTTAGATGCAACATCAACAATGACTACTGTAATTAATATTTTATTTTATCTACATATAAATACATCCATTGTACAATCAAGTATTTAATTTATATAGGAAAATTCAGACAAAGATGAAGATTGCTTGACAGAATGTCCAATCAATCCTCTAAGTGGAGAAATAGATCCTACAAAAGTAGGGGATGGAGTTGATGAAGCGAGTTCAGATGTTCCATTACCTGATCCTAGATATTGGTTGTTAACAGTTTTGAGAACACCTGCTGTACCATTGCCTCCGACACTCTCTCGGAGTTTAGCGAGGCTCTATCAAAAAGCATTTTTGAGGTTGGTTATCTTTGTAGTAACAGAAAAATAAAAATCAGATGTTGATACTGGAATGAATATTGATATGCAGGAAATGTTTAATCAATAAATTGGTATGCTAGGGTTACCTCAAAAGGTATAAATCAGTTTTATTGAAGCTGTTCATTAGTAAGGATCTTTTCATACACAAAGTCATATAACTGTAAATTTTTCTATTAAATATATTTGAAATATTCAATTTATATAAGATGTGAATGTATATTTGAATAAAATTAGTGCAATTCTTAAGTATTTTAGTTTTTCTGTTCATTAATATTTAAATTTTATATTACAATGTTTAATTTAATTTTAGGCAACAAGAAAGGCATTTGGGGATTGTATCGACTTCTTCAAGCATTCGAAAAAGACACCATTCCGATACAAATCACACAAATACAAACAATACAAGTAATGTATCAACCGAAGAAAACAATTCAACTAAAATTGTATTTTTAAATCATACTGTTATTCAAGAAATTAACAATGAGAACTTAACAAATGATGAATTAGTTAATCACATTGTAAATCTGAAAAATTTCAAAGACACTTCGACAGAGTCATCTTTTGAACTTTTACCAAATTATTCAAATTTGACTTCAAATATTCGATCAAAACGTTCAATAAAAAGCATAGCTGAAGAGATAAATATAATTTTGATGCGAAATTATACCTTTGAAGGTATACAAAATTTAAGTAACGTATTAGATGTTGTGAAAAGAGAAGTATATAGTGAAATTGGTCAACCAACAGTAGAAGTATTTTTATATAATTTAACAAGGGTAAATTTTACAAGTAAAACTTATGATTATATTTTGTTGAAATTTTATATATATATTTGTTAAATTTATAAAAGGAAAATGCATCTGGTGTAAACGATGAAATAAAAATAATTTATTGGGTATCCGTGGGTGGACGACCAGTTCCAGCTAGAACTGCTGCTCATGACATGCACCTTTTGGCTGATTCAGAAGTAGTCGCTGAGTTAGGATATCCAATCACGACAAAAGCTGAACGTACTCATATTTTATATTTTTCACAAAGCAAAATTTGACAACAAATGTTATATTTTTCGTACTTTTGAAGCTTATTTGAAAACACCAGAGCCATTTAACGGAGTTATAACAGCAACAAACATGAGGGATACTTGGTTGATTATTGCGGGAGCTATTTTGGCTGCAATTATATTGCTAAGTCTAGTAACATTACTGGCATGTAGATTAGTAAATAAAAGAAAATCTTCAGCTGCCAGTAGATCTTTAAGCTCATCTAAAATAAATATTGATACTAAAGGCATCAACCTTGCTAAAAATATTGGAGGAAAGGATAATATTGCTTATTTCCATGACGAAAAAGATAAAAGAGTATGTTTTGATTATAGAAAATATGAATATTTATAATCACATTATATTTGATCTTTTTATTCAATCCGCAGATATTAACAATAGATAAAAAGAAAACTGATGAGCGATATGTTACTCATACAGGAGGATATGACCATGGAAAATCAAAATTACAAAGAATTAGTTCAGCTGATAGCTCTTCAAGGTATGTAAATTCATAAAAAATTATAATAATTTATGAGTTGATAATTTGATAATCAAGTTAATAAATATTTAATGATTTTAGTTCTTCTAGTTCAACTGATACTTCTCAAATGACAGTTAGTTTAAGGCAACGTCAAAGACTGTTTGAAAAGCAAATGCAAAATGAATATGCTACTGTGAACAAGAAAAATAAATCTAAGCATAAAAAAATCCGATCTAAAAAAGGTATAATTTTATTATACTGTTTATGATCAATAATAGTTAAAAAAATTTAACAAATGATTCATTCAATAAATTATTTTAAAGTTGGAATAGCAGGTGATGTTACCATGTTAGAAGACTCAGGATCAGTAAACCGATCTCATTTAAATGATTTTGTGTTATCAAGTCCTTCATCACATTCTACATCGAGTTGTGATAGTGTGATAATTAGAAGACCACGTGGTGTTATTAGTCCTACGTCATATTTGTCGATGCCTTCTGTCAAGTCATTTCCACGGTTAGTTATTTAGAATCAAAATATTTTTATTAAATTTAAAGTTTTCACAGAATTTTAATATGGCTTAATGATTTTTAGCGGTAATGCAGTTGAGCCACTATCACGTGTTTTAGAACCGTTGAGTGTCAGACATTTAGATATGGATTCAGATTCACCTATTCAAAGTAGCCGCCAAAAAATTAGTACTGAAAAGAAAGATACTTTAAATAGTGAAAATATAAAAATGAATAAAGAACCAAATACAAAAGAAAGGGGACCACAAGATTCAAATTTAGTTAGATTGGGAAGCATGGATAAAGATCCTGGTGTGATTGGCCCATTAGTTTGGGATATGCATCGACAAAAATTTGGCCAAGGTAAAATAAAGATTGAATATGTTGAAAATGTTCCTACTGTTATCGTTTTTTTTTGTTAAACTACAAGATTCTCAACTAAGTGATGATGTAAGCAGTAATGGTGGAAAAAACATATCAAAAATGAGGCAAAGATTCAGTGAATTGGTCGATGATGCTTTTAGTTTGTTTGGAAGTGGAAACGCAAGTCCAAAATCTGGTATTACAAGCACTCCTCCAATGATAAATGGTCCCGAATTACCAATATCAAACACAGCCGTTGATAATAATAGAAGACATTCTGCCAAGGAAGGGTATGTAGAATATAAATTAAGTTTAAATAATTATCATGAGTTGCCTAAAATTTTGGTTTTTTTTAAATTAACAGGATAAAGCAAACAAAAAAAGAATCTGAAAAACAGTTGGACAGACCTCAAACAGCTTTACCACCGAGGCCACCACTACCACGACAAAATTTGAGTCCCACACTAGCATGGGGATCCCACGATGGAGCATCAATTGTGATAATAAATATAAAGTATTGGATATTTAGTAATTCAATGATTTTTAATTAATTTATTTATTTTCATAAAGCATCGTTCATCGAGTGCTGGTGGAGTCAGACGACCTATCATTGACGTTGCATTAATAAATTCTGATGCTGTTTTACCACCTGATGATCCAGCAATTCCTTTAATACAAGCTATAAGAAAAGAATTGGAAAAGTTACCTGGAACAAGTGATGCTTAAGTTTTTTTTTGATGATTGACAATTTTATGTGACTGTTGTGTTTTTGTGTAAATATTTTGCAGTTTGGAGTTTTGGATATTCAATGAATTTTTTCAATTTTTAAAAGTATTGATTTAAATAATTATATGGTAGTTTCTTTCTTTAAAATACATATACATAGTATATTATATGATACATATTTTTTACATTCACTTAATTTTTGTTGAAAATTTGATTTTTTTGGTAAATCTACAAACAAATATTAAAAAGTAGGTTAATAACATAAAGTACAAATAATTTTATTAATATTTATGTTTATTGTTTTTTTTATAAATAAGTATGTAATAAATATCGTTTCTAGATTACATAGTATGTAAAAGAGTGTGTAATGTCTCCATTTTATTTTGTTAATTCATCGGAATTCAATATTGTAATTTTGGAACTTCTATATAAACAATAAAACAAAATGTATTGAAAAATGGGAAATTGAAAGGTTGATTGTTTTTGAGAAAAATAAGTCTTATGATTAATGAGATTAAACTCGACATGTTGATTTTCATATTTTTTATATTATAAATAAATTATTAAGTGAGAAATGTGTCATTTATTTATTTCCTCCAATCCTCCAACCTCCATCCTCCATATAATAATAGCGCTATTCTGTCTGTCTGTCTGTCTGTCTGTGTGGGGTCATGCTAGAAATTATGCACTGAATTACATCCTTTGCCAATGTGCGTTAAGGACTATTTCAGCGTTCACATTTTCACGCTAGAAATTATGCACTGTTCGAAATTGGAAATTTTTGTTTTTTATTTGAATTTTAATTATAACTAGCGTATTCGGACTGGCTGCGCCAGTCCTCACGCTAGGACCTTGGCGCCCCTGGCTACACTCCACACCCACTAATATTGAGTTGTAGAAATTAATATCGATTTAAAATTTGAAAAAAATGATTTATCGAAAAAAACGTATTTTAAAAACATTTATTATTTTATTATCATTTATTGAAACGAAACCTAAAAAAAAATTATAAAAATTTATAAAAAAGTTTGAGAACCGCACGCTTAAATATAGAAATGAAAAAAAATCATTATAACTTTATAAAAAGTTTGAGGATTGCACGATTTTATATTATACCTCAACGCTAGTGGGTAAGCCCTTCGGGCGTACCGGCTCGCCCTGGCTACACACGAAAATCCACTAAACTTCATAAAAAAAGTTTGAGGATCGCAGGCTTTTTGTTAAAACGAAAAAAAAATATTTATCGAAAAAAAACGTAATTTGAAAATATTTATTATTTTAATATTATTTATTTAATCGAAATCTAAAAAGAAATCGATATTTGACTTCGTATTGCGAAAATATTGAAATAAAAAAAAAATCATTAAAAATTTATAAAAAAGTTTGAGAACCGCACGCTTAAATATAGAAATGAAAAAAAATCATTATAATTTATAAAGTTTGAGGATTGTACGATTTTATATTATACCTCAACGCTAGTGGGTAAGCCCTTCGGGCGTACCGGCTCGCCCTGGCTACACACCCAAATCCACTAAACTTCATAAAAAAAAAAAAAAGTTTGAGGATCGCAGGCTTTTTTGTTAAAACGAAAAAAATTATTTATCGAATAAAAAACGTAATTTGAAAATATTTATTATTTTAATATTATTTATTTAATCGAAATCTAAAAGAAATCGATATTTGACTTCGTATTGCGAAAATATTGAAATAAAAAAAAAATCATTAAAACTTTATAAAAAAGTTTGAGAACCGCACGCTTAAATATAGTAATATTGAAAAAAAAATCATTAAAACTTTATAAAAAAAGTTTGAAAAAAATTGAAAAAAAATAAATAAAAAAATCAACTACACAGTTTTACATTCGTATGATTCGGTAAATCGATAAATTAATGCAAAAAAATTATTGATAAAGATTCTATGACTTATTTATATGTACAATAGATACCATTTTGGCATATTGAAACACCTGAATGTTTCAATGTGCCAACTGACAGCTATTGTTCGGAATTCAAGATGGCGTCCTCCAAAAAATCGTAAATTTCGAGTTTTTACGCATTCAATTTCATATATTTCAATAAATACCGCACTCCCGTCCGAAATTTGAAATAGATCGTCACACGGGATCCATAGCAAGATAAACCGCCCTAGAGCAACCCCCGACTGTGAAAAAAACCGTGAAAAAAAAAAAAAAAAAGGGGCGCCTAAAATTTTCAATTAATTAATTTTTTTGCGTAATTTTATTCGGCCTTTTTTCGACATTTTAAAGTACGCGCGTCGCTATAGGAATATTTTTTAAGGTATTTGAGAAACTTTCAACGTTCTAGGTCGTTTCGTCACAGTTTGTATTAAGGACAAACTTTAATTAAAAAAAAAGCGTCTCAGACAGACAGGGGGACTGTTTTATAATGCTGCGCCAGACTGGCTGCGCCAGTCTCACGCCTTTATGCCCCTGGCTACACTCCACACCCACTAATATTGAGTTGTAGAAATTAATATCGATTTAAAATTTGAAAAAAAAAGATTTATCGAAAAAACGTATTTTGAAAACATTTATCATTTATTATCATTTATTGAAACGAAATCTAAAAAAAATTATAAAAATTTATAAAAAAGTTTGAGAACCGCACGCTTAAATATAGAAATGAAAAAAAATCATTATAACTTTATAAAAAGTTTGAGGATTGTACGATTTTATGTTATACCTCAACGCTAGTGGGTAAGCCCTTCAGGCGTACCGGCTCGCCCCATACACACCCAAAATCCACTAAACTTCATAAAAAAAAGTTTGAGGATCGCAGGCTTTTGTTAAAACGAAAAAAATTATTTATCGAAAAAAACGTAATTTGAAAATATTTATTATTTTAATATTATTTATTTAATCGAAATCTAAAAAAAAAATCGATATTT